>CM034701.1:384542294-384564049 GCA_020142125.1 Phrynosoma platyrhinos
AGGCCCTCAGTTTGATCATCTTGGCTTCCAGAGAGAGTTCAGGCTTTACCTGATCAAGGACCCATTTGTGTGTCTTTTTGGCTGAACACAGTATCCTCAGCACCCTTCTCCAGCACCATATCTCAAATGAAATGATTTTCTTCTAATCAGCATTCTTCACTGTCCAACTCTCACATCCATGCATGGTCATGGGGAATACTATAGCCTGGACAATTCTAACTTTAGTGCTCAGTTGTATATCTATACTCTTTAGGACCCATTCCGCGCTTCGTTCAAATTAAGCACAAATTAAATAAACACGTCAGAGACTTGCCTTCCTTTTTCAAAGGGCTGTTTCTCAGATTAGATCCTGTGATAACACTCCTCAGAAGTTCAAAGACAGGTGTATTAATGAGGGGAAAATTGCTTTCCTGGGGTCATTTGTGAAAATGCCCCTAATGTCCACACTGGCTTCATTGGGATTTATCATTTGGATGAATTTTCCAATTCTTTCATTTAACTAGGTTGCAGTTGTGTCGGAGGCTGCCTGCTGTTTCAAAAGTAAATGACTTTTCTCTTTAATAAGTAGCACCTTTCTGTCTCCACATTCAGTGCCTGTAGAATCATTATCACATTATTCACTGTAGCAGCCAAAAGAATAGGGGAGAGAGATTTTTTCTATTTTTTAACAGAGTTCTCACCTCTTCCATGATAAGTAAGATCTAAGGTAATTAAAATAGTTATCATTTACACTGATGTCACCTAACTCCCTAAAGGGACCTTCTCCAAAGCTACAGGTAAACGGGCTTTAATTGTAGCTTAAATGCAAGTCGTCCCGTAGGCGAGAGAGAGGATGCTTGACCAAAGAGCTTCTGGGCTACATTCTTCCCTCTTGCCACTAGTCTATGCTGTTGCATAAAGTTGAGGATGTTCATTTCACAGCTCAAGATGACAAATACCATTGTAATCCTCTCTTTCTGTCTGGGATGCTTTTCTGTTCAAATTTTGTGCACTGTTTCTGGGAAAACACAAGAACAGTCCTGAAGAATAAGGCTATAGGTTCTCTCTGGTCTAGCCTGTTTTGGCCCCCAAAAAAGCAGCATTCTCCTCTCCCTCACATCTTCTACCCTCTATAGATGTTCACTAGACATTGAAATTATAAGAAGGCTAAGCTGCATCTGCACCATAGAAACAATGCCGTTCGATACCTTTTTTTACTGCCATGACACAATGCTACAGAATCCTGGGATTTGTAGTTTGTGGCAGCACCAGAGCTTTCTGACTGAGATGGCTAAACATCTCACAAAACTACAGATCCCAAGATTCCATAGCACTGAGCCATGACAGATAAAGCGGTGTCAAACTGTATTATTTCAGCTGTTCAGATATAGCCCAAGACTAAACATTTGGAAGAACTTGATGATAGCAAAAGCTGTTTGATGGTGAATGGTCTGCCTCAGAAGGTGGTGGAATAACATTTGCTGGAGGTTTTTAAAGTGGTAGAATCTCATTCATTGGATGGCCAATGACTGATTGATTGATTGATTGATATCCCACTTTTCCCCCAAAATTTGGATTCAAAAGCAGCCAACTGTCAGGGATTATTTAGTTATGGATTCCAGAACTGTCAGGGGGTTGGAATAGAAGATCCTTGAAACCTTTCCAACTTTGCCGTTGTATGATTTTAGATTATCTCAGAGCTTGGCAGTAAAATTTTACAGGCAACATATAGTTACATGTAATGAACTATGTACTTTACTGCAACAATGGTGTAATAAAGCTACATTTTAAAAACAAGATGTAACAACACCCTTGGGGTAGTGTGACATGTTAGATTTTCAGGTTACTCTTGAAATTAGTTTTTAAGGAAATTCTCTGTTATTTGAGAGACATTGTGCTATATTCTTAATGATCCAAAAGTGTGGATGTTTTTAAAAGGACCAGAATAAACCCAGGAAAATAAATACTTTGGGGGACTTTGTAAGTTGCATAATGCATTACATTTAAAAAGTAGTTATCCAACCTTTACATTTATTCATTTATATATACATTCTTTATCCATGGATTCAAGCATCCACAGCTTGAAAATATGTTGAACTGGAAACACTGCAAACCACAGCTACAATGCAATAAAAAAACTAAGATGACTTGATATTGTTTGTTTGACATTTTAAAATCTCTTACAAGATTCATATTCTCATTCATATCTATTCTTTGTATTGGCCTTTATCCAAAGAGGCCACATAATTTTGTTCAGAGTTTCAGAGTTTCAAACTTTGATATGGATGTGCCTTAACTTTAATAAAAAATTACACAGATGAGTCATAAAAGGTAATTGTTCTATGTCCCTTTATATTGCACCCTTTAAATAGATAATAAATAAATCTTCGGTCTTAAAGGAATAGCATCTGCCTAACATATTCAGTTCATTATCTGCTTTTTCCACTGTCCCACTCTCACATCCATACATAGTTATAGGAACTACCATGGCTTGGATGAGTCTGACTTTACTGCTCACTTGTATATCTATACACTTTAGGATCTTACCTAGTTCCTTCATTACTGTCCTTCCCATCTCTAGTCTTCCTCTTATTTCTTGGCTGCAGTCTCCATTCTGATCAATGCTTGACCCAAGGCATGAGAAATCTTTAACTATTTTGATTTCCTCATTGTCCAGGTTGAATTTATGTAGGTCCTCCAAGGTCATTATTTTTGTTTCCTTTATATTCTGCAGTAAGCCTGCCTTTTCACTTTCATCCTTTACCTTCCTCTTTAGTTGTTCCAAGTCCATAATGTTTTCTGCTAGTACTATGGTGTCATCTGCATATCTTAGATTGTTGATGTACCTTCCTCTTATCTTCACTCCTCCTTCTTCTAAGTCAGACAACTACAGAATCAAAAACCTGTAGTTCTGTCATTCTAGACTTATTCCCCTATTTGAGTTGCCAGGTGTGATAAGGGCAGGGTCCCTTTGCCTTTAATGGCTGTGTAGAAGAGGAAATTTCAACAAATGCTGCTTGCTGAAATGCCCTCTTCTGCAAAAGGACTGGGCACCTGGCAACCCTATCTTCCATTGCTTCCACCCTCTGTCCCATGGTTAACTTTTATGTTAACTGGATACCTGCAGAAATCATTTCTAAAAAGCAAGACCAGGGATCTTTTCACACTATACAGATATAGCACTACAATTCCACCTTAACTGCCATGGCTGCATACTATGGATTCCTGGGGTTTGTAGTTTGATGAGGCCCCAAAGTTTTCTGGCTGAGAATTCTAAGACCTTAAACTTCAAATCCCAGGATTCCATGGAATGTTGTCCCAACACTTAAAATGGATTCATAGATCTCTAAATAAGTATTCCTCACTGAAGAAAACTTTAGGAGATGCATGGGGTCACCATAAGTCAACAGGAGACATGAAGGCACATAGCTGGAGAGAGAGATCTATAAATGTGAATTTTGAAAGAGTCCTAGATCTTTCCAGGCTATTCAAGTAGAATAGATCAATAGACTAATTGGTCTAGTAAACCCACTATGTTTAATTCCCTTCTCTGGCAGCTGGCACAGCCCTCTATTACCCAGAATATCTTCCTTTATTAAAGAAAAGTTCCTTTCTTTCCAGATGGCTGGTTGACAAAAAGTAAAGATCAGACTAGGACGGTGTCCAGAGGCCCTTTCACACTACACATGGCACTGTGGTTCCACTTTAACTGCAAATCCAATGGATTTGCCATTTAAGTAGAGATATTTGGATCTCTCGGCCAAAGTGCTCTACTAATGCTAAGAAATAAGTTAGACTTAGGACATTGTACCTGCTTCTATCTTGCAGGATGGCAGATTTGGCCATACCTTTTGTTACAAATATGTGTATATTGAGATACTACTTGACTACTCTGGCTTTACTGACAGTTCACAGTCTAGCCTCACTCTTTACCATTCACATTACATAATTATACCACTATTATTCCAGTTTAACTGCCATGATTCAATCCTATGGAATCCTAGAGTTTGTAGTTTGTTGACACATTGGAGTTCTCTGGCTGAGAATTCTAAATGCCTCCCCCAAAACTTCCATTCCTGGGATTCCATAGGAGAGAATTAGGGCAAATAAAGTGGAATAATAGTACTACAACTGTGTAGTGTGAATGGAGCCCTGGATATGTCATGCTGAGGCTTCTGATCACTGCTTCTATGTTGGGCCGACGTCACTTCCTGCGCAAAGAGTAGAGACACAATGCAGAAATAATCCAGTTTGAGACAACTTTAACTGTCCTGGCTCAATGCTAAGGAATTTTGGGAACTGTAATTTGTTGTGGCACCAGAGCTCTCTGACAAAGAAGGTTAAATGACTCACAAAACTACAGTTCCCAGAAGTCTCTAGCATTGAGCTAGGGAGTTAAAACAGCCTCAAACTGGATTATTTCTGCAGTGCATTTTGGACCATAGCTTCTTTGTCCACTGCTGCTGAATTTCTGGATTCTCTCCAACAAGCCATTCTTCATATTTCAGGCAAGGAGGAGTGAATTTTCTATACGCCACCAGGATATCTTACCAACACATACATTACCCCTTTTATAGTGAAATATTATCATTAAACATCTATTTGTACCAATCCAGGCAACTGCAGACATGGTTCAATGAACATCTGTTGGCTGCAACAGCGTTGAAAGATCTTCAGGCAAACAACAGCTATAAGAAGAAAACACCGCTCACCACCACTCAATAGTTAAAATAATTTGCTCTGTATTGTTTTTCTCCCCCCATCTCCCCCCAACTCAGCCCCGAAGACCCCGTGAATGGCTGAACTGAAAAGAAATCTTGTTTCTTATCAAAATGTTCTTTTCCCTGTACCATGAACACATGCTGGTTTGCTATTGTAGGATTTCTTATGAGAGTATCTAAATTGATTTTTCCTTTCATATTTAGAAGTAACACTACTGCGTGTGCATTTCCAAGCTTGGATCTCACTGAAGTAGGAAACTTATTCCTGGACTGTACCACTTCAGACTGCTGCTGGTGACTCACATAACTGAATGTTTGTTCATGCAGATATATATTTCAAGTTTCAGCAATGGTCAGGAGTGCTTTTGAAGAAGTTAGGATGATGCATTCACAGTACAGGTATCTGACGTGGTTCTGGTGAAGCATGCCTTAGGTGCTGTCTGCATTGGCCAGGGGCATATATATAAATGTGGAAGGGCGTGTGTGTGTGTGTGTGTGTGTGTGTGTGTGTGTTTGTATACTCTTCCACATTTGTTTTTTTTTTAATGACATTGGAATGTCAGAAAAACAGATTAAAACTATTTCATTGATATTTAGTTCTGCAGGGAACCGTTTTTACATTGAGAAACACTGGATGGGATTCAAACTGCAGGAAAAGAGATTCCACCTCAACATTAGGAAGAACTTCCTGACAGTTAGGGCTGTTTGACAGTGGAACACACTCCCTTGGAGCATGGTGGAGTCTCCTTCTTTGGAAGTTTTTAAACAGAGCCTGGAGTACTTTGATAGTGTATTCTTGCATGTCAGGGGGTTGGACTGGATGGCCCTTGGGGTCACTTCCAACTATGAATCTATTGTTCTTCTCTTCTGAAAAACCAAGCTGATTGTGGGTTAATTCTGAATTTGCTTCTAAGTATGGATGCCCAAGTTTCAGCAGTGGCCAGGAGTGCTTTTGAAGAAGTGAGGATGATGCATTCACAGTACAGGTATCTGACATGGTTCTGGTGAAGCAGGAATCAGGTGGAGCATGTGGGGAATATAACTAGAATTGGGAAATTGATTTTTTAAAAAAACACCAACCACTGACCCATCTACCTGACCAGTTCTTCTCTTCCTCCAAGGCCAGGGTGGCAGCCGTTGGAATGGAGGGAGGGCCTTTCATCTGCTCTGGACTAGGCATGGTGGAGCTGAGCCTGCTTCTTCTCTAATAATGACTAAATAATTTTTTAAAAAACTATATGCTGACCCTTAAAAAAACTTAAAAACGAACTCCATGCATCATTAAGAACCTAACCTCAACAGTTTGTAAAGGCCTGGTGTCACAAAAATGTTTTGACCTGCCACTGGAAGGAGAACAAGGATGGGGCCAGCCTGGCCTCTCTGGGGAGGGAGTTCCAAAGTCTGGGAGCAGCCACCAAGAAGGCCCTCTCCTTTGTTCCCATCAATTAGCCTAAGAGGGTGGTGGGACAGAGAGAAGGGCCTCTCTAGATGATCTTAGAACCCTAATGGGCTCGTATAGGGAGATATGGTCCTTCAAACGGCCTGGACCCAAGCCATGTGGCTCTGGCCCCACCCCAAGGCCCTTAAGCCTCAAGATTATCCCGTATTTAGAAATCAGCATGTGGGCTGAAAAAGCTTCCCCACCTTTATGAGCTGATGTATAGACACTGTTGTCCAGCTGAAGTCCTCTTTTTGTGCTACACATGTAGAAGTTCTATTTGGTCCACATTTCCCCAAACGGAGGTTTGTGGCTGCTGCATTCTTGGCTAGAACATAATCATTTATCATTAGGATTACAGAAATATCCTGAACCATAGATGTATCATTATTTGCTTGCCATTGAGCATTTCCTATTGTGTAACTGGACAATAGGCACTTAGGCAAATATTTGATCTGTTGAGTTATGTCAGCATTTACAATGAGGGTGGTGTGGCCAAACCACTAAGTAAAATCTGTGGGTGTGGATTTATGCCATGCAACCACAGCATGGGATGTAGGAGGAAATTTTGCCATGTGTAAGATTGGTAGAGACTAGTTTTAAAATAGAAGGTGACCCAGAAGTTGATATCTTGCTCACTTGCTATTGAAAAAAAGGCTTCTAGAGATGGCAAAAATATGGAGAAGTCTGTGTTTGGGCCTCTGTCCTAGTTTAGTAGTAACAGTTCCAATTAATCCTCTATTTTTCCATATCTTCAGCTACTTTTAAAATGTCCGAGCTTCTCTCTCCTTCTCCCACTTTCTCCCTTTGTATTCAGCTTGCTTCAATTTGCTTCAGACTGAGTTCAAAATGTCAGACTACATTGCACTCCATTAATTCAGCAGGGAGGAAAAAAGATTAGGGGGCAAAATCTTGCCCTTTCCAGTAGGCTTATGCAAAAGCAAGTGCCGCAGCCTCTCTTAGCTTGTCTGTCCTCCCTCATTCACAGCTTTTGCTATCTTGACCACACTCTGCTCTAATCTGGAGAAAAAAAATGCAGTTTGACACTGCTTTTTAACTACCATGGTGCAATGCTATGACATTCTGAAATTTGTAGTTTGTTATGGCACCAGAGATCTCTGACAGAGAAGGCTAACTATCTCATAAAACTAAAAATCCTAGAATTCCATCACACTGAGCCATAGCAGTTAAAACAGTGTCAAACTGCATAATTTCGGCAATGCAAATTTTACCTCGGATGCTGTTTAGTCACATGTATCCAAGTTGTCATCTGTGAAATGTTGGAGAATCACCTTAGGGCAGAGACAGGCAACCTTTTTGAGACCTGGGCCGGTCTCAAAAGGGTTGCCTCTCGGCTGGGCAGAAGGGGGGGCGAATGGCGGCGCACGCGTTCATGCACACGCGCACACCCTCCTCCGCCATGCGCAACCCCCCGTGCACGCAGCCACCGCGGCCGCTACCACAGCCACTGCTGTAGCATGCACGGCCGCAGCCGCCACGACGCATGTCGCAGCCGCCATTTTGGAAGTCAAAATGGCGGTCGCGACACGTTTGCACATGCGCAAGAGTACTGTGCATGCGCAAATGCATCACGACCACCATTTTGACTTCCAAAATGGCGGCCGCGACAAACGCGGCCGAAAATGCACCCCGACGGCAGCGCGCGGCAGTGGCAGTGGCGCGCGGCGACGGCGGCAACCTCCAGCCTGGACCGGTAAGTACAGGGCCCGGGGCCTTAACCGGCCCCCGGGCCGTAGGTTGCTAGTCCCTGCCTTAGGGTCACCATAAGTTGAAAACGACTTGGAGGCACACAACAACAATGACAAAAGCAACAACATGTGCCTACCCTGGCTTTAGATCCTTTTGCCCTATGTGCAACAACAGAAGCGAAATTGCAATGTGGCATTCCATTTGGTGCCAGCAATGAGAGATGGGAGGCTCTGCTGGGAACCCCAAGCTATGCAGAACTTTTTAAGAGCACAAATTAGCAACATTTCTCAAGCAAATGTTTTCCAATTTGTAAAATTATCAGTTCCTTTTTTTTTACTGACCTGTCTCTCTAGCACATTAAGCCAATGCATCACAACTAATATCTTTCCATCACTAATTATTATTAAGTGTTACTTATTCTCCCTTAACCAGAACAAGTTTTCACTTCCCAAAATTAATCATAGTTCAGAATAAATCAGAAATGAGAGGCAAGAAGAAGAATGGCTTTGGGTGTTGCTTCCATCTATTTCGTATGGCACTGTTCGCACTCTATGATGGCATGATTCATAACCATTTGCAAGCCAAAGGCCATATTTCCTAATGGCTAATCTTCTAGGAGGCCATATAGCATTAGTGGGTGGGGCCAAAGCAAGAAGTAGGTGGAACTATCCACATCCTTTCTCATAGGGTGCATCTACACTGTAGAAATAGTGCAGTTTCACATTAACTGACATGGCTCCATCCTACAGAATCCCATTTGGTGAAGCACCAGTACTCTGAAAAAGAAGACTAAAGACCTTGTCAAACTACAGTTCCCAGGAGTCCATAGGATGGAGCTACACCACTTAAAGCAAATTATTCTATTTCTATAGTGTAGCTGCTCCCAGAGACACCCACATATCCATTCATCACACACACAAAGAGAAACACTCATGAATCTCCATGCAAACCCACATATAGTAGAGATGGAGAGATGCACCCTCCATAGCAAATAGTTCATGGGAAGAAACGAGATTGGCATGTTCTGGTTTGGATGGGCTGATAATCAATCAAACTTCCCCTTCAGAAGAGTGTTATAGATGAATATACTAAAAAGTGACCTGAATGGCAAACAGACTGATTTAATACATCCTTAAGAGATTTTACAGAGAGGTGGAATTCTTTGCTTTCATTCAGAGATCTTCATGCCTCAGCCACAGTAGTCCTCTCTCCATCTTCTGCTCTTAACTTGTTATAGGAGTTTATCACATTTTTAAATAAGTTGACTTGCCTCTTCCATTTTAAAGGGCCTCGGCAGACGACTAATAGAGTCGTCTCCGAGGCCTGGAAGAGGAGGGGCAGCCGCACGAGCGGCGCCCCTTCCTCTTCCTGAGGTTGCCCTCGGAGCTGCTGGCCCTCCGCACGGCCGGCGCTTCCGGGGCAACCTCCCGCCGCAGCGTCCTCACGCGCTGCGGCGGAAGAGTCAGGGAAAGTGCTCCCGACGCATTTAGGGTGCACTTTCCCTGACTTCTAAAAGGAGCGCCAATTTGGCGCTCCTTTTAGGGTCGCCGCAGGAGTGCCGCGGTGTGGCTGCCATGGCCCCGCGGCGCTCCGGACCAGGGCGTCCTGGACGCCCTGGTCTGCATCCCCAGATAGTTGTGGGATGCAGCTGGGTATTATCACACAGAAAATGTTGCCGCTGTGATGCCCAGATGCATCCTGCCTAAAACCCAGCTAAAAGCTGCACTCAGATGGCTGATTTGTAAAGTTGGGAGCTTCCCAGCTTTGCAAATTGGCCATCTGAGAGCGGCTTCTAGCTGGGTTTTAGGTAGGATACAGCCAGGCAGCGGTGACATTTTCTGTGTGATAATACCCAGCTGTATCCCACATTTGACTTTAAAACAGAAGAGGTAAGTGAGGGGCGAAACAGACAGGCAAGATAAAGTGGCTTGAAGTTGCCCTTTCTGAAGCCACATTAAAACCCCACCAACCACAGCACTGCGTTCCAAGGTGGCTGGAGTGCACATGTCATGACCACACAGCATGGCTTTAAGCAAAACCGCTGGGTACTTTTTTTTTTTACTGTCCCCACCACCATCCCTGCACACCTTCACAGGAGAGGAATGCTGCACACATTCACATGTGCAGTGCTTCGCTGGGATAGGGCATCAGAGCAGAGGTGTACCTATGCAGATGCCAGCAAGATACAATCATGCCTCCCCTCACACACCCCCTTCACCCTATGCCCTCTCTTTGGGCCTCGGCAGACAACTAATAGAGTCATCTCCGAGGCCTGGAAGAGGAGGGCCAGCCGCACGAGCGGTGCCCCTTCCTCTTCCTGAGGTTGCCCTTGGAGCTGCCAGCCCTCTGCACGGCCGGCGCTTCCAGGGCAACCTCCCGCCGCAGCGTCCTCACGCGCTGCGGCGGAAGAGTCAGGGAAAGTGCGCCCGACGCATTTAGGGCACACTTTCCCTGACTTCTAAAAGGAGCGCCAATTTGGCACTCCTTTTAGGGTCGCCGCAGGAGCGCCGCAATGCGGCTGCCATGGCCCCGCAGCGCTCCGGACCAGGGCGTCCTGGACGCCATGGTCTGCTTAGGCCCTTTGACTGTCTTTTTTGTGTATGTTATACTCATCTCCATGAGAGATTCCATGGCTTCTCTTTTGGGCATTGCCACCCCTAGCACTTGTGTATGGCAGCTCTGTTCCTTTTAAATGTGCTACCGCACATTTGGGGCATTTACATGCACAATTAGGGTTAGGGTTTGGAAAAATTGCCCCTTTAGAGCTGCACTGGCATTGGTACATTTATATGTACATATGAAGGTGCTCACTTTCCGGAAGGAAGCAGGAAAAAGCAGCTTCTTTTTGAAGGGGCTTTTCTCACCATATGATGGCTAGAGGGCACTTTCAAGCCGGCTTCAAAGCGTGCATCATCTAAATACCCCACCCTGAAGCCAGCCTGAAACCTACTTATTTTGGTTCTCTGTTTTGCCCCAAAGGGCCTCTACAGACGGGCGGCCGTGGGCCACCCCAAGAAGCTGAAGATTGGGACCAAGGCTGCCCCACGCCTTGGCCCTGATCCACCCTTATGGTGCCTCTGAAAAGGAGAGCTAAAATAGCGCTCCTTTCAGAGGAGCTAAAAGGGGTGCCAGAAGAGGCGCCGGGCACCTCTTCCATGCTCCTTCTGGCTCAGCGTGTTTGGATGCTGAGACGGAAGAATGTCATCAGAGTGCCCACCATGTGCAACAGCAAGCACTCCGATGACATCCTCAGGAAGGGATTGGGGTGACCGGCGTCCGGCTGCCCCTCCCCTTCCTGGGCTTGAAGATGGCAGTTTTCACCATCTGCATCCCCCCAAAGTCAACTTAGGGCCTTTACAGACTACTAGAAATAATGCAGCTTGAGATCACTTTAACTGCCCTGGCTCAATGCTAGGGAATCATGGGAATTGTAGTTTTTATGAGACATTGAGCCTTCTCTGTCAGAGAGCTCTGGTGCCACAATAAACTACAGTTCCCTTGATCCCTTAGCACTGATCCAGGGCAGTTAAAGTGGTCTCAAGCTGCAATATTTCTGGCAGTCTGTAAAGGCCCTTACTTAAAAATGCGATAAGCTCCTTACATTCTGCTAGGGGGGAAATATGATAGATTATTTAGGCCTAAATCTGATTACTAGTCCCAAACAAGAGTAGAGCCACTGAATTGATGGGATTTGTGCAACTGTGTATTTATGATTCAGCACTGGATTCAGTGGGTCACTGTAGCTGCAAACAGCTGCTGAATTTAGGTCATACAGTCACACACCCCATACTCTCCAAATATCCCAATCTGACAGGGATCGTCCCTATTAATCCTGTCATCCCACTTTTTCAACTCCTTTTAAAATATCCCAGTTATTCTCTCCTCTTCCAAAGTTCTCCCTTTCTCCTCCACTTACTTGCATTGCTCTAAAAACAGTAAGGGTTGCTGCAGACGGGCCTCTCTGGGCCACACAGGGAAGTGGTGGATTGGGGCCACAGCTACCTCACGCTGTGGCCCTGATCCTCCCTTTTGCCATCCCGAAAAGAGCGGCAAAATGCTGCTCCTTTTAGGGGCGGCAAAAGGTTGCCCTAAGACCCAGCGTGTGGCTCTTCAGTCCCCTTTTTGGTGCAGCATGTTTGAACACTGTGCCAGAAGGGCATCTTGATGCCGCACACCATATGTAATGGCATGCGGTGTCAGGATGGCACCAGCATGGGGTTGGGGCAGTTGGTGTGTGGCTGCCTCATCCCATCTCTGCCTCCAGGCCAGCCCTTTGGGCCGGTCTGCAGAGGCCCTAGATCAGGGGTAGGCAACCTTTCCCCTTTAAGAGCTGAGGGACTTCAGCTCCCAGAATCCCAGGAGTCTATAGAAGCTCATGCTGCCAACTTCTTTCTTTTTATTAGTCTCAAATGTGTCACAAGATCTCTCTACATCAGGGGTAGGCAACCTAAGGCCCGGGGGCCGGATGCGGCCCCCCGAGGCCTTTGGACCGGCCCAAAGCCAGTCCTGCCACCACCGCCATGATGATATTGATTATTGTTGTTATTACTTGTTCTTGGGGTTTTCTTGGCAAATTTTATTTATTTATTTATTTATTTATTTTTGGTGCTTCGGCCCCCCCAATTGTCTGAGGGACAGCAACCCGGCCCCCGGCTCAAAAAGGTTGCCTACCCCTGCTCTACATACTGATTCTACAGACTAACACAGCTATATCTTTGAATTCTTCACTTTAGAAACATTCCCACGTTCCATCAGAGGTAATCAAATTTTTGGTTTCCTATGGAACTTCCATGGATTAAGGGTATAAATATCACCTCAAAAATGAAATCTTTTTATGACAATTGCTACAGTCAGCTTGCCCTCGCTTGCACCATGACTGTTGTCCTCAGATTTTAGTCTGATCGCCTTTGTCCTCTCCATTCATCTCCTAAATCTACTTATCCAAACTTGAGTCTTTCTGTTGTCTGACTATCCATGGATTCTTCCTTCAAGATTGGTAATTGCACCCACTCCCCTAAACCTCTAATTCTATTCTCCCATTTCCCTTCCCTATTTTGTTAGCTGTGCGTGTTGGTTGTTTGGACAAGTTACCTACATGTGTGTGCTCTTTATCTTTCTTTAATAAAAGTTCATATATATATATATATATATATATATATATATATATATATATTTTCACATGCCTGGGGGGGCTCTATCAGTTTTTATTAGTATTGCTGGTGCTGGATCCTGAATATTGTATTACCTCCTCTTGCACAGCCAAGTTGAATGTTCCCAAAGATAGATAGCTGCTATCAGTAGAGGCTTTACTAGCACCACACATTTAGGGTAACTTTGGCATCTGTGTTCCAGTCTTCATTTGTGAAATGCTGGAGGGTATGACACACACACACACACACACACCTGCCTCTGAATGCATTGGTATGCTGTTGGCCAGCTTAAAACCATTCCTTTGCCTTGGATATTGCTGTTTAATCATGCAGAATGATTTGCCTGAGTTGAATGAGGTGTGAATTCAAGCCCTGTTCTATACACAAAGTAAAGTGACGTGGTGGAGATTAGAGGTGATAAAACAAATTGTACCAATTCAGGCAGCATGGGGTGGGGAGCACTTACATTTTAAATGCTCCCTGCAGAACAAAAATTAGCACAGCAGGGAATCAACTGGGCAAGAACCTTTCTCCCTAATGTGCTAGTGGTTTGCAGGGCTTTTTGTCTATTCCCCCCCCCCCCCCCCGGTCCAGGTTGGGTTGTTTGTTATATTCCAGGGAATTTTTCTCTGGTGGAATATTCAAAAATGCCATTCTCCTATCTGTTTTCTGAAGTAATACAGCCTCGATTGCTCTTTTAGGCTTCCTGATCACTTGAGCTCATGGACAGTGTGCACATCACATTAAAAATCTAAAATGCAAACAGTAACTAGAAAAATAACATCATAAAACTAAGATGAAACCAGCCAGAAAAGAGATGAGATCAAAACGTCTTCATGGAACTGCCCTTGAAGACTACACACAAAGGTTTCCATTAGTACTATATGCCACTGAAAGTTGGTTGGCAGAACTTCACTGGCTGCCAATATGCTTCCAGTCCAAATTCAAGTTGGTGGTGGCCTCATTTAAACTCCTTGGGGTTTTGGTACTTGAAAGAGTGTGTGTCCCTTTATGTATCTGCCCAAGCACTCAGGCTTGCTAAGGAGATGTTATTTTGTGTCCCTGTGCAATCACTTCCATTTTAAGGTCCTTTTGGTGTCAAAGATGGGCTAATTTCAACTTCACATTGAACACTGACTATTCACCAAAGTTCTACGGACCCAGGTATCTATGGTGTAGCAGTTTGAGTGTTGGACTACAACTCTGGAGACCAGGGTTCAATTCCCAGATCAGCCATGAAACCCAGTGGATGATGTTGAGCAAGTCACACACTCTCAGCCCCCTCAGGGGAAGGCAATGGCAAACCTCCTCTGGACAAATCTGTCAAGAAAACCCTATGATAGGCTTTCCTTAGGTTTGCTATAAGTCAGAAATGATTTGAAAAAAGCCACCACCACAACAACAACAGCAACAAAATTCTAATTTGACTAGGTTGTGTATTTCTGTTTCAGAGTACAGTCTTTTAAAATTGTTTGCAAGTGGTTTAGTTCAGTTTAAAGTGTTGTAAACTGTTCTAAATTGTTTGAAAATGTCTGGTGATGATTCCTTGCTTGTAGCACTAGGAGATCTTTGGATATACATGCAGATTATAAGTATTTTAAGTAAGGGGGAAAACACTACAATTGTTCTTAAATACCCAGAGGAATAAAAAAAGGTCTTCACCAAAAAGCAAAGCAAACATAACCACTGGGTGAACCACTTTAGGCAAGGAATTCCACAAACACAGTGCCACTATTGAAAAGGACATCTCCATATTTAGTGGGGCAGACTGAGGAGGGCATTGGAAAATGACCTGAAATGTAAATATGCTATTACTAGTAGCAGTAGTATAACAATAATAATCTGTGTTAGGGGCATTGCAAACCAGCCTAAAGGGCTGGCCTGAGGGTGGAATTGGGGCAGGGCAACCACACACCGGCTGCCCCAACCCCAGCCCGTAATGCCATGCAGCCGTATGCATGGCTCATGGTATCAGGACACCCTCCCAAAAGGGCACGGAAGAGCTGCGGCACCAGCTCTTGAGGTGGCCTTTTGTCACCCCTAAAAGGAGTGGCATTTTGCCGCTCTTTTAGGGCGGCAAAAGGGAGGATCGGGGCCACAGTCTGCAGTTGCCACAGCCCCGATCCGCTGCTAGCAGGTGTAGCCCAGTGCCGCCTGTCTGCATAGCCCATAAGTCTGTGTTACTCTGTAAAATCAGTATGTAGAGAGATCTTGTAGCACCTTTGAGACAAACTGAAAGAAAGAAATTTACAGCATGAGCTTTCATAGATTTCAGCCTACTTCCTCAGATGCATTTGGTGGAGTAGAAGCCAGGCACAGACATATATATGCCATTGGTATGTGAGAATGCCAATTCAAATTACAAATCCTTTGTGTATGGAAATGAAGTGACAGGTCCAGTCTTAATGATGGTGCACAAAGATATAGGAAATTGTTTTTTTGTGCATGGAGATGAACTGTCAGATCCAGTTTTGCAGTGGGACTAGCCTGTGCTAAGGGGAATAGGTGAAAGTAGGGCATTCCCATGAAGATGGAATCAGATAGCATTGAAGTGTGTGTAGTGAGTCAGGAAAGCATTGTCTTTGTTCAATCCATTGCTGAGGGACTGTAGTTTATGGATGAATTCCAGTTGTGCTGTTTCTCTTTCCAATCTACATTTGTAGTTATTTTGTTCAAGGACTGCTGTTCTGAGGTCTGTGATGGAATGCCCAGGGAGATTGAAATGTTCTGCCACTAGTTTTTGTGTATTCCCATCCCTAATGTCTGATTTATGCCCATTTATCCTCTGGAGCAGGGACTGGCCTGTTTGGCTGCATTCTCTATCTTAGGCTGCATCTGCACTGAAGAAATAATACATTCTCAAACAGCTTTTCCCATTCATATATTTAAGTAACCCGCTACCTGAAAAGCTCTCTGTATATAGCACACTAGTGTGTCAAGAATAGTGTTGCCAGGTTTTCACAATAGAGTCAACAACCAGGAAGTAGCTATGAAGAAGTTTTCTGTTTGAGCTAAATAACAAATGAAAGTATTGATTTCATTTATACTAGATGTCTATTTCTCTGTGAAATTAGCATCAATTACATGAGGCATGTATTTCTGTCTTTATGAAGAGCCCACTCATAAAATCACAGGATTTTTTGGCATTTCATGCAGTCTGAATAAAAGGAAAGACTTTCCAACCCTCAAAAAGGATAAATCCCTTTTAATAAGGGACACCTGCCAGCCCTATAAGGGACAAGCTTTCCAACCCTCAAATAAGCAACATCCCTTATAGTAAGGATACCTATCAAGCCTACTTGAGGATAAAGCTGCCTTGAATCTTTCTCTCCCATGTGCCATTATTTCTTTATTTCTTATTTTTATTTAAATTGTTTATTCCTTATCATTCAGTCAAAAAAGTTCCCAGCATTGTTAATTTAATAATTGTTAGGTGGATTTGTAATTGGTTGACATACAAGCCCAGAGAGTAACCACCAGTGGTTGCTCTTCATCCAGGAGAGGTGTGACTATCGAGATGTCTCAGTGGAGATTATCACATGGAGCCTCACCGTCCTTAAACCATCGCTAGATCGTCCCTAAAGTACGAAGATGTGATCACCGGTTGCACTTGTCTCCCGTAATGAAATTGTCATGGAAGCATCCCCTCGCCTCTCTTGTCATTAAAGTGTTCATGGAACCGCCATTTCTGCATAATGGGAACTTCTGTTATTGACAAATGGTGGCTCCACAAACACTTTAATGATGGGAAAGGCGAGAGGATGCCTTCATGACAATTTCGTCATGGGAGACAATGGCAATCACACCCTCATGCTTTAGGGACAATCTATCAACGTTTCAAGGATGGTAAGCCTCCGTGTGATAATCTCCAGTGTTGTGTTATTTAACATCTTTATAAATGACTTTCAGATGGTGGAATAGAAGGTATACTTCTCAGATTTAAAGATGACAACAAATTAGGAGGAAGGGTAGCTAATACCCCAGAGGACAGGGTGAGAATTTGAAATGATCTTGTCAGATTGGAAAACTGGCCCCAAACTAACATCTAGGCAGGAAAAATAAAATGAACAAATAAAGGATCGGTGACACCTGCCTTGAAAGTGATACGTGTGAAAAGGATCTATGGGTGTTAGTAGACCACAAACTAAACTTAAGTCATCAGTGTGACACATTGGTCAAAAAGGCCAATGCAAATTTGGACTGCATCAATAGGAATATGGCACCCAGATCAAGGGAAGTAGTAGTTCCATTCTATTCTTCTTTGGTCAGACTCACCTGGATTACTCTGATTACTTCTGGGCACCACAATTCAAGAAGGACATTAACAAGCCAGAACACTTCCAGAAAAGGACAACCAAGATGATGAAAGATTTGAAAACCAAGCCTTATGAGGAATGGCTTAGGAAGCTGGGGAATATTAGGTTGAAGGAGAGAATACTGGGAAGTGACATGATAGTTATTTTTAAATATCTGAAGGAATATCATGTAGAAGATGGAGCAAACTTGTTTTCAGCTGTGCCAGAGACTAGAACACAAACCAACAGATTTAAATTAAAAAAAGAGAGGCCACCTAAACATTAGGAAAAACTTATTTATTGTACGAACAGTTCAACAACAGAATGAACTGACTTGGAAGGTGGTAGACTCTCCTTGTTTAGATGGGCATCTTTTAGGAATAGTTCAGTGGTATATTCCTGTATGGCTAGGAGTTGGACTAGATGACCCTTGTGGTCACTTCCAACACTAAAATTCTATGGGTGTATCTACATTGTGGAAGCAATGGCACCACTTTAGTTGCCATGGCTCCATCCTACAGAAGCTTGGGATTTGTAGTTTGGTGAGGCACCAGCATGTTTTGCCGAGAAGGCTAAAGACCTTTGAAAATTCTAAATCCCTGGATTCTATCAGATGGAGCTACAGCATTAAACTGATGTCAAACTTCGTTATTTTGACAGTGGAAGAGACCACAAGGACCATCCAGTCCAACCCCCTGCCATGCAGGAACTCCCAATCAAAGCATCCCTGAAAGATGGCCATCCAGCCTCTGCTTAAAGACCTCCAAGGAAGGAGGCTCCACTACTCTCCGAGGGAGTGTGTTCCACTGTCGAACCGCCCTTACTGTCAGGAAGTTCCTCCTAATGTTGAGGTGGAATCTCTTTTCCTGGAGCTTGCACCCATTGTTCCAGGTCCTATTCTCTGGAGCAGCAGAAAACAAGCTTGTTCCCTCCTCAGTAAGACAACCCTTCAAATATTTAAACACAGCTATCATATTGCCTCTTAACCTTCTCTTCTCCAGGCATCTCCAGCTCCCTAAGTCGTTCCTCATAGGGCTTGATTTCCAGACCCTCCACCACTTTAGTTGCCCTCCTTTGGGTCTCCTTGGGCTTCCTTTAAAATGCACCCTATTTCTGTTGAATGTCCAGACTTCAAGCTTATAGTCTTAAAACAAGACATGGCACACAAGGAAAGGGGGATGGCAGTCTGAGGATAAAGCAATGGCAACTGGAAGACAGAGCAAGGAAGTCTCCACTGTTAAGGAACTCCATTCCATTCCCATGAACAATACACTCCCCTAACAGGGAACTCCAAGTATTTCACCAAATTTCAGGATTCCATAGGAAGGAGGCACAGCAGTTAAAGTAGTGTCAAACTGCATTAATTGTGCAGTGTGGATACACCCCTTGTTGTTGTTGTTGTTGTTGTTGTTGTTGTTGTTGTTGTTGTTGTGTGCCTTCAAGTTGTTTCTGACTTATGGTGACCCCAAGGCAAACTTGTCATACAGTTTTCTTGGCAAGATTTGTTCAAAGGATGTTTGCCATTGCCTTCTCCTGAGGCTGAGAGCATGTGACTTGTTCAAAGTCACCCAGTGCATTTCATGGACAAGCTGGGAATTGGACCCTGGTCTCCAGAGTCCTAGTCCAATGCTCAAACCACTATGCAGGGCAGAGTAATTCAGTTAGGGGCCATACAGATGGCCCTTAAGGGGTGGCTCCGTGCCGCCCCTGGGAGTGCCGGATCAGGGCCATGGCAACCACATGCTGCGGCCCTGATCCAGCTCTTTGCCACTCCAAAAAGAGCTGGCAAATGCTGCTCCTTTTTGGAGAGGCAAAAAGCCACCCTTAATGCTGCGGCTCTTCTGCGCTCCTTTGGCGCAGCGTGTTTACACACTTCGCCAAGGGAGCGCCCTGATGCCATGCGCCATGAGTCACCCCTCCCCAGCTCCACCTCCCAGGCCAGCCCTTGTGGCTGGTCTGTACAGGCCCTTAATAAAACTCCCAATGAATAACTGTATGGTGTCAGAAACAATGAGGGAGGGCATTGCATCCCACTCCTCCCTCCTCCACTAAAACCTACAGGCCCTTCAGCAATTGATCTGTAATACCCCCTTCCCAGTTCAGCATTTCCAGATATGCTGGTGTGACAGCATATTTTGTCTGCACCATCATACACCATGTTCATTCATTCATTCTCCCCCCACCCCACCTCTCTCTCTCTCTCTCTCTCTCTCTATATATATATATATATATTGCAAGTCTTTCCACTTAAGGTCACAGAAATTATAGCAACAACAACAGATGTGTGCACTCATTAATAAAAGTATAATATATGTCTAGCCTGCTCTCAAAGAGAAGCCAGAAAATTACAGATTATATCTGCGACTGTGGGGGGGGGGGGAACACGACTCTAAGTTAAATGCTCTATTATTAAAAATGTCATCCTGTATGAATTTCATAAATAGCACAGCCAAGAACGAAGTAACCATTTTAAAAAGTCTAGAGGGGATTCCGTAACTACATTTAAATGCATTACTACTCAAACAATTTGATTGGATTATAAAATATTTAAAAACGGCAGCTGTACTTGCAGTGTTTAATATTGGCTATTTTGATTTCTGGAGCATCTTACCTAAGTTTACTAGTTATCTCATTTGGATATAAATATATATTCAACTCCCTGACATACGAAAGCCTGGGATATTGACTTTTCATTTACAATATTCAGACACAAAGGCAATGATGAGGAGTAAAAGTGGAATGCTGTGTGAAAATAGACTGGGAATTCAGAGCAATCACATAGATCAAAGGTACCTATTGGTACTCAAGTACTTTGCTAGAGACGATCATCTGATGCTATTTAGAGAAGCCAGGAGGACAGCCTTCCCTAGCTTGAAAAGATACTCTTAAACAGAATGGATGTAGTCATAGGCCAAAGCCATGCATAATTGCAAAGTGGTAGGATGGTGCACTTGTCCCAGAGCATCAGCCAACCATTTCTCAGTGATGGATGACTACTCGGGATGGGCATAATGCAGGGTATGGGCCACAAATGGCCCATGAAGTACCCCACCAAGAGTTTTTGGTGAGAGTATGAAGCATGTTTAGCAAAATCATGCAGAGAGGGCCAGCAATGAATGAAAACATGGAAGCCATGGAAGTTAAAGTGGTGTCAAACTGCTTTATTTCTGCAATGCGGATACATCCTCAGTCTGCTCTGGAGGGGTTGCAGCCACAAGTTGTAGCTTTTTTGTGATTATTACAAACTTGAACAAAGAGACCATTAGTAAAACAGGTGGATAAAATACTTCGGGAAACCTTTTTAGGGCTTAAGCAGACTGCCAGAAATAGTGCACATTAAATTGAGGCACTGCCCTGGCTCAGTGCTAGGGAATCATGGGAACTGTAATTTATTGTGGCACCAGAGCTCTCTGACAGAGAAGGCTCGATGTCCCAGAAAAAAAATGCAGTTCCCATGATTCCCTAGCACTGAGCCAGGGCAGTGCCTCAATTTAATGTGCACTATTTCTGGCAGTCTGCTTAGGCCTTTAGTTAGAAAAGCAACAAAAAAATCTGTACATAAATAAAGATAAATATCCTGAATCCAATCAGATCTAGCCCTTTAAGAAGCATAGCTCCCAAACTATGCAGGAATCATCTGCCACTCAAATTAACTAACCTCCATCCTGGATGAGTATAGATTTCATAATACTAAAATAAATACACCACTGCCTTCTCAGAACCTATTGGTGTGAATTCCAGGAATGTGACAGTTATTACACCCTGAAAATAATTTGGAACAGATCTCGATCCCCATGGATGGCATTCATTTGGGTTTTTGAGGTTTCTGTCAGTTTCCAGGAAATGTATCTTTGATTCGGCTAGGTTTAAATCAAGGGTCGGGCCATTTGCAAAAGGGTGGCATCATAAAATAGAGCATAAACTTCATTTATGTGGCAAAAAAAGAGATAGACCTTTTGCCTGGTTAAAGGTGGGTTAGTGGTGGAAGGCATGCCAACAAAGCTCTTAACATTTGGCTGCCATTATTGCTTTTAAAAAAAGAAAGAAAGAAAGAAAGAAAGAAAGAAAGAAAGAAAGAAAGAAAGAAAGAAAGAAAGAAAGAAAGAAATGTATAGACTATAGGCCATTCTGTGTGTAAAATAATGTCAGGTATATATATATAGTGGCCAACCCTAACCCATCTTTCTCAGTTCTGCTGCTTCAAGAATCCAGACATTTCTCCTTTCGTACATCTAAAATTGATGAGAACTACATATCCTTCAACTGTCCTGGTTTGGCAGGAACACTCCCAATTCATCCTCTGAGTCTGTCCTCTCACTTTTTCAGCTGCTTTTAAAATGTCCTGGTTTCTCTCTCCTTCCTTCACTCTCCTCCTTTATTTTCAGCTTAGTCCAATTGCTCCAAACTGAGATCCAAAACACACTGCAGAAATAATCCAGTTTGAGACACTTTAGCTGCCCTG
>CM034701.1:384580577-384592602 GCA_020142125.1 Phrynosoma platyrhinos
TTGGCAGCCAGAGCTTTCCTCACCATGTCACTCTGAACACAGAAAACTTGTCTTGCTTAGGAAGCTAAGTAGGATCAGCCCTAGTTACTACTTGGAGACCACCAGGTAGAGATGGAAATAGTAGCAATAGCAATAGCAAGTACATTTCTATACTTATCATCATTTAAGCACTCCCTAAGCTAATTGCCCCCAACAAGCTGGGAACTCATTTTAGCAACCTCGGAAGGATGCAAGGCTGAGTACACCCTCAGCCCCTGACTGGGAATGAACTCACAACCTTGTGGTTTGTGACTGAATGGCTGCAGTACAGGCATTGAACCACTGTGCCACCAGGGTTCTTCATTTCCAGGGCAAAAATTTGCAATAATCAGGAAAACTCCATTGCTAGAATATAGAACTAGTAAATATCTTGTGTCAGTGTGGTGAAGTTTGAGCATTTGGCTTTGGAGACCAGGGTTCAAATCCCAGATCAGTCATGTAAACCCAATGGGTGACCTTGGGAAAGTCACACTCTCTCTGCCTCAGAGGATGGCAATGGCAAACACCCTCTGAAGAAACTTGCCAAGAAACCCCCATGATAGGTTAGTCTTAGGATCTCCATAATTAGGAAACAACTTTCAGGCACACAACAACAACAACAAGCAACAACAAAATATATTGACAAAGTATTTTCCCAGCATTTGAATGTCTTGAAGTAGTTGTGGAAGAATTATTCTGCACAAAAAAGCATGCTTTCCACCCACAAAAACATGGTTTTTGCACAGAACATAGATTTTTCTGTCCCCAAAATTTCTGTGCAAAAACTATTTCTGGTGCAGGTGAAAGTTTTTTTGTGGGCCCTACTAACCCATCTACAAAACCCCCACATATCCATTTTCCATGCAGAATAATTCCTCCATAATGCTTCTGGACATTCAAACACAGAGAGATTACTGTGGAGGAACATTTGTTTTCTCCTGCAATGGGGAGAAAACTATCATAATTATTCATCCTCACATGTCAGGACAAAACAGATGAGCATTTACATTCTCATACCAGGAAATATCAGGAATCTCCAGATGGAGATAGGAAATAATTATGTCTGACACTCTGGAGTGCAGCTGCCAGTCAAAGTTGTCGATAATGAGCTAAATCAGGGGTTGGCAACCCATGGTCCACGGGCCACACCCAGCCCGTGGACCCCCACCACCCGGCCCCGGCCAACCCCTGCTGCTGCCACCGCCACCACTGCCGATCCTCACCGCCGCACGTGAGTGCCGCGGCCACCACTTTGTTTGCCAAAATAGTGGCCGCAAGTCATTTGCACATGTGCAGGAGTACTGCACATGCACAAATGACTCGCGGTCGCCATTTTGGCAAACAAAATGGTGGCTGTGAGTTGGGGGGCCTTCCAAAATGACGTCCATGTCATGCGCGCATTCACGCGCGATGCAGGCACCATTTTGGAAGGCCCCCCTGCTGCTGTTGCGGGCGAATTCGCCTGCCTCGGGTGCGGAGGGCCCTTTAGAAGGCCCAGGGAAGCCCCCCCGTGGCTGCTGTGGGTGAATTCGCCCACCTCAGGTGCGGAGGGGCCTTTAGAAGGCCCAGGGAAGCCCCCCTGTGGCTGCTGCAGGCGAATTCACCTGCCACGGGTGCGGAGGGACCTTTAGAAGGCCCAGGGAAGCCCCCCGTGGCTGCTGTGAGTGAATTCGCCCGCCGCAGCCACTTCCCTGGGCCTTGGAAAGGCCCCCTTGCTGCTGCAGCGAGTGAATTTGTCCACTGCAGGTGCGGAGGGGCCTTTAGAAGGCCCAGGGAAGGCCCCCCGCATGGCCCAGGGAAGCCCCCCTATGCGGGGGGGCTTCCAAAATGGTGGTCATGTTGTGCGCATGCGCGCATGGGGGGAAAGCAAGTGCGCACGGGGGGAAGCATGCGAACGCACCTCTGCCCCCCCCCGTGCCATTCCCACCCCTCTGAGCTAAATAGACCAGTGGTTTGACTCAGTATAAGGCAGCTTCCCAAGATTCCATGTTCTTCTGACCCAAATTGCTCCTTCCATAATGATCCCACTGTTCTCGCATTATTGGTGTATCCCTGAAATCAGCAACAGAGAAGCACGAGTGGGGCAATTTGTTGGGCAGAGCTGATGAGGAAACTTGGAACTCAGTTTGTACATTATAGACTGGGAAATTTAGTATTCTAAACCAGGTTATTATGAGTATCAACAGCATCACTTTGGAGACAAATGGCTCCCACACAGCTGCCTTCATCTGAGCATCACTTATCAACCACTCATTGTTATGAAATTATCAGAATTGTATTTTTTCAGTCCTGAAAGACAGTAGTTTTGCAAACTGTTGCTGGCAGACATTAAACACAGATCATTTCTACTGACTTGTCACTTAAATTTTATGATGTTTTCCTGAAAGCACTTTTTAAAAAATCCTGAACTCATTTAAAGTTTTAAAGTCCCTAATATTTAATATCTAATGAAATGATTTGAACTTTTATTTGATTGTAAATTCTGTTTGCCATGTTGTCAGAGACAAGTGGCATAAAATATTCAATTTTTTCTCCCCACTTTGGTGGCATAAATACTTCAGTGTCCTGCTGGTAAGATATATCAATCAAATCAAAGGTTCAAAAATGGGTTATTATCCAGGTGTGGGGATGAGTGCAAAACCCAAGGCTTTCGTTCACAGTCAATCTGTAAAGAATGCCTTCACAGTCAATAAACGGTTGCTACATGTACCACTTGCAGAGTTATTACTGCAGAGTTCATAAAGTGGAACGCAGCACTTCTGACAGAGCTATAAGAGGGTGCGTTTTTCAGATAATTTTTTTTCAAATTGGTGGTTATATTGCAAATAAAACAGCAACAACATTCCAGCTCTATGTAAAGATTGACTTTTTGTGGAGGACACAGGCAAAGCACTTTGACAGGACCTCAAAGTGATGACACTGAGGGCCTGAAATAGCTTGGGACCTAAGTAGTTGGAGGAGTGGCTCTCCTTGTACGTACTTGCCCAAGCACGGATGTCTGCAGGAGAGGCCCTCCTCTGTGTTCTTCAGTTGGGGTATTACAAGGTTGGGAGGACATGTGTCATGCCCTGCCTGGACGAAGACTCAGAGGATAACCAGAACTTCCTCTGGGCCCTGAGCCTACAGCAGAGGAGCCCCAGCCCGGCTCTAGCAGCCCTGCTTTGTCAACTCCCACAGAGCATCCAGAAGAGCCTGTGGCATCTCAGGAGGTCACCCGGCAGCCAAGCCTCCCAACGACAGAACCATCAGACATGGAGAAGGATTGAGGGACTGTTTCTACCTTCAGTCAGTGGGCTTTCGGCACTAGAGGAGGCTTTATGAAAAACACTGAGGTAATGAAGCTGATCAGCTCCAGCAGCTTAGAAATTTAAGCAGGTGTGGAAACGCTGCCTCAGTGCCAGAGATTAACTGAGCTTCCTGGTGAAAGCTTCTGTCTCTGTCTCTCCTTGTTCTTTGGCCTGAACCCTTGACTTGGCTTATCATGGACTACGGAACCCTCGGACTGCTGACTACACTTGGACTTCTGGAACCCTTGACCTTTGGACTGCCTTGTCTCTCTGCTTCACTGGAACCCTTGACCTTTGGATCATGTTTGACCCTTTGGATTAGTAACTAGGACTTGGTTTCAGACTTTCCTTGGCCTTGGCTATCAGCCCTTCGGCCGGCTTTCCAGGACAACATAGGAGAGGGTCCTCTTAGCTGTGGCACCCTGGTTTTGAAATACCCTACCTTTGAAGGTATGTTTATTGCTGTTAATTGCCTTTGTATTGGTCTCAACTCATGGCGACCTATGGATGAGACATTTCTAGGGGCCCCTGTCCTCTACTGCTCTGCCCAGCTCCTGCAAACTCTTATTCGTGGTCTCTTTAATAAAGTCCATCCATCTAGCATGTGACCTTCCTCTCTTTCTACTTCCCTCCACCTTTCCTAGCATTATTGTCTTTTCCAACCATTCATGCCTTCTCATGATGTGTCCAAAGTACGACAGTCTAACTCAGGGGTCTCCGGACTTTTTGATCCGGGGGCCGGTTCGCTGGCCCCCAAATCTTCCAGAGGGTTGGAGGCGTGCGTGTGCATGTGTACAACTCTGGATGCCATTTTATCTTCCAAAATGGCTCCCAGAGTTGTGCGCATGTGCATGCGACACCAGGCTCATGCACACGACTCTGGAAACCGCACAATGATAATTCCCAAATTTCATGCATGCATGCATGGCTGCATCAGCACTGCAGAAATAATGCAGTTTGATGATGCTTTAACTGCCATGGCTCAATGCTATAGAATTCTGGGATTTGTGGTTTTGTGAGATATTTAGCCTTCTCTGTCAGAGAGCTCTGATGCAACAACAAACTACAAATCACAGGATTCCATAACATGGAGTAGTCAAAGTGGTGTCAAACTATTTTATTTTTGTATTTCTATATTTTTCTTTTGTACTTCTGTTTTTTAAATTATTGTAATCCACTTTGAATCCCATTTTGGGGGAAGGCAGAATATAATTCTTGGAAACAAACAAACAAACAAACATTTCTGCAGTTCAGATGCAGCCTATATCTATTCTATATCTATATCATCCATATCTATATCTATCTATCTGTCTGTGTGTGGTGGGATATGATTGTTGTTGTTGTTATATAATTATGTGATCTCTTTTGAGATAGATAGACAGATATATAGAAGCTAGCTAGCTAGCTAGATGTTTTCATTTAAAACTAATATTACATGCAGATTTTGCATTTGGGGAAAAAATTAACATGAAAAAATGAGCATCTCCTTTGGAGTAAAACTGCTAACTTGAAATAAATGATGTGTGCTCTCTAAAGAACATGTACTCGAAAGAAAGAAAGAAAGAAAACCACTTGTCTTAGCTTGAAGTGAGCCATGGAAAAGGAACAGAGAAAGGGAAGAGACAAGACCCTTTGCCCTCTTGGCCTGTCTTTGGAGACCCACATTTGAATATCACATCACACAAAGAGCTAACTACTTGCTGGTCTGTTACCCCTGGTGAGTTCTTTTGTCTTCTAAAATGTAGGTGTTTGCAGATGTAGAAAATTACCTTGTCTGCACTTTTCATGGCTAGGCAGTATTAAAAAGACAGTAAAAATAGACAACTAACAAGGGAACATCTTTACAAGAGGGCAAAGAAACATTTAAATCTAAGTTTCTTTCTTTCTCTCCCTTACACACACACACACACACACACAAACTCACACTCCAGAGCATGAGTGATCAATGCTCCTGCTGTGCAAGACTCCAGCTGAAATCACACAGGAGAGTGAGCCAAACACCTTCTTGTACACTCTTTGGGACAACAGGAACCGATTCCACCCAAATCCACATTTTTCCTCCTTCCTGTCCAACCTGAGATGGGCACCAAAAGGGGTGAGGGAAGGTGTGCCCACAAGTGTGTGGAATTTAGTGCTTCCAGCGTTGGTATCTTTGCGATCACTTTCCTCAATAAGGCCTAGCACGGGCCCAGAGAGCCTCTGGATAAATTGTATTTTCCAAGGGTTAATTAAGCTGTCTTGAGCTTCTGCATGAAGTGTAGGGACAAACTGGCACTTGCAGTGTGTTTCTGAAACCTGCTGTCGACATTACAGTCCCTGCTGCTTTTAGCTGTATCGATCAGATGCCTGACCTGTAAAATCCTTGATGGCGCGAAAGGCTGCAAGCTTACTGGAGCTTTCCATGGAAGCTTCAGGACAGCTTGTGTAGTCAAGTACAATTACCTGTCCCTCCAGGAGAGCCAATTAGTTCACAAAGAGCTGGAGCAGAACAAATGTTTTGTGTGTGATTTCAGAATCTTTACCAGGGGAAGGAAAAGTGGTGGGGGAGAAGAGAGGAATAGAGCTTTGTTCTCCGCATCCTTTTGTTTCTAATGTTACGATTATTGTTCAACTTATGTGGCGGTGTGTTTGTCTGTGAGTCTGCAGATCTCCCTTTGGGATTTTTTTTTTAAAGCACAAAACTAGAGTTATATCTGATGATGACGCTTGTGATCGTGGTGCTAATGCTACTGCCACCTTCATTCTGACTATGGTCAGTCCTCTGTATCCACTTATTCCTTATCTATGGATTCAAACATCCACAGATCGAAAATATTCAAAAATATATAAATTCTGAAAAGCAAACCATGATTTTGCCATTTCATATAAGGGACACCATCTGACTATGTTGTTGTTGAATTTAATGGGACTTGAGCATCCATGGATTTTGGTATCCGTGGGAGGTCCTGGAACCAAACCCCAGCAGATACTGAGGGCTCATTGTACTACAAATAACAACAACATGAAATTGCTGCAAATCCTATGATTAAAGATCAGGGATCTTCTCAGATCAGAGAAGCAGCTTGCCGGATATTTTGAAGGGCTGAAAATACTGATGATAATAGTCTTAGGATTCTCTGAGCTAACTTGGCCTGCAAAAAGTGAAGGACTCAGATACCCTTCAACATATAACAGATGAAAACAGGGACATGTGTGTCCAGGAAACATCAGTGCATGATCAAGATGGCAAATATTATGGATGAATTATTATTATTATTATTATTATTATTATTATTATTATTATTATTATTATTTACTGATATCCCTCCTTTCTCCCAATATAGGGCTCAAGGTGGCAAACAGCAAGTTTAAAACAATGCAATGTAAAAACAGTACAAAAGCATTAAAATGTATAAATATAAAATTAAAAAACAACTAAACAGTTTTAAATGTGAAAACAATTATGCATTAAAACTGAAGATTTTCTGAAAGTCTAGCCTATGGACTTTTTGAGCAATAAGAAATCTAATGAAGTAATAATCTGTGGTTATGGTGATAAGTAATTCTAGTAAGACCATTTAGTTGGTAATGTAATGGTAGAATAACAGATTTTTCCTATCTTATTATTATTATTTTTTCTTTTCATTATAGTTCCTTTCATTTCAGTTAGGCCAGAGCCCTACCATGTTTTAATTAATTTTTTCTTTTCTTTTTTTTCTCTGTTTCTTTATTTTTAGTGTGTAGTTTCTTAATGTATATGTTTTGATTGTATATTAGATTGTTAGTGTTAAAATCAGTAAACAATAACATTGCAAAACCACTACAAAACATTTTTGCTTTGCGCCCCCATTCCATTAAAAGAAACAGCCCCAAAGAGGCTGAAAATGAAACCAAAATTTTCACCATGCCATTTCTCATTGCAGCAAAGTGTTACTCATGAGGATTAATACTGGATTTTTAAAAAAAAAAAAAAATGGGCCTTTCCTTGGTATGGTTGGTCAAAGCAAAGCAAAGCAGCTTCATTTATATACCACTTCATATCGCACTATGGGATGTGTAAACGGTTTACAACTGTAAGCTCATTGCCCCCCGACAGCTGGGCACTCATTTTAGTGACCTCGGAAGGATGCAGGCCTGAGTCTAGCCTGAGCTCTGGCTAGTATTGAACTCACAACCTTGTGGTCTATGAGTGAGTGGCTTCAGTACAGGCATTTAACCACTGCGCCACCAGTCCTGTCGTATAGAGTACAGAGATGTCCATATGGGAGTGTGTTCATAGTCTGAGAGCAATTGCCTTGCTCCCTAGCAAGGCCAGGATTCCTTACCACTTTCTCGCCTTATACTATTCCATCGGAGTAGCAAGAGCAGCAAAAGATGTTGCATCATGGATCCTTTTAGGTCCTCTTGCACTTCCTGATGACATATTGGATAGAGCAACAGGATCTGTTAATTTAATACAAATGAATTTCCCCTAAAAAAATCTAATAAAGTATCAACAGGCAATTTGGCACTTGACATAGATTCAAGTAGATCTTTGGTACAGAGCTTTGATTTCTACACAGAGCTTTGACTTATAGGAATCCTATTAATAAGATACCTCCAAGAGTCCAGGTCATTAATAGATGACTGATGTTCACTGAGAGCAATTCTTATTCTTATTCTTATTCTTATTCTTATTCTTATTCTTATTTCCAGGCTGATCTAAAGAAATGAGAATTCTCACAATACAGCACCTTGGGTTTTGTCAATTGTTGTTGCCTCTGTGTCCACTTGTTCTAACCTTGTGGTGGGCTACTTGTAGCAATTTCTTGAATGTGCACTAAAAGTTGCAATGAAGAGGAAAGCTTTTGAACCCTTCCTTAGCTGAGGGGAGTTTTGTAACTTCTTGGCTAATCATCAAAGTGGACTGCACTTCAAAACATACTTACATATTAGAGAACAAGCACACTGAACCCAGTTAGAAATTACTTCTGAGTAAACACACCCAGCATGGCACTGGTAATGCAATTTATTAGAATCAGAGAAGGACCTCAGTCAAAGGAATCCTTCCAGTAAAAGTGAACTGAATGTATTGTTGGCTAAAGTATTCATTTTTGGTGCAATGGACAATATACAACTCTTTGTTTTCTGTTTGAATCAGAACTGCAAAATCATGTTGTATGAGATTGAGTCCTATTATGTTCTTTACAGTATTTGTTTATTTCAAGAACCTATGAGTCACTTTTTGACAAAGACTCCCCAAAGCAATGATCAATAAAATGAGCACTATGAGAGAGACAAAATTAGTCAAACAGCAGTCAATACAATCTATGGATTCAGGGAAAGACAGCAGGGGAGGAAAACTCTCAGTTTAAAAAAAAGCCTTTGTAATTGTTATTTTTTTTTAAAGTCTTAATGTGATGTTTGAATGAAGATAATGGCTGTGTTCAACTTCACACTAAACTATAGTTTCACAATATTCGAATGAATAGTCTCTGGCTAGACTCATATATTCTTATTCTTCCTGACCAAACAGAGGTCAGAAGTTTTTGCTTCTGCTTCTACTTAACTGCAGCTCGCAAGACTACGAGTTCAAATTGGTTTGTCCCAGTGTAATAATGGTTAACTATAGTTTGTTGGTCTAAACAACCTTCAAACCAGAGGTGTCAATGGGAGGGTATAAGGACATTGCCCCTCCAAATGAGAATTCTCCTGCCCCCCCCCATGAAATTTTCCTTGAATCCTTAAGTTTTTGGCATTGCAGACATGTAGGACTTGTATGTTTGCTTCAAACATAAATCCATCAGTGATACTTTTATTGGCCAACCAAAATGCACAATATACTTGTTGCAAGCTTTCGAAGCTCCATGGGTTTCTTCATCAGGCAAGATGTTACAAACCAAACAGGAGAAAAACAATTGGAGATGTTAGTCAGATGCCTACATATTGTTTCAGTCTTTAGTTAAGATGGTGTATTGTTGGGAAGATATCTTTTGTAGGCAGGATCCTCCTCCTTCTGGCCCTGTGGCTATAGGGAGACTGCAAAGTCCAGGAAATTTAAAATCCATTTGTATCTCCGTTACGTCTCCATTCCAGTGAGGTCACAGGCCTCTTTGTGGCAGAGAACAATGGATTCCTCAAGAAGTCTTCATGTGTTTGCATCAGGAATATTTTGGTAGATGTAGAGGTAAAACATGCAAATTCAGTCCAAATTTAAGAAGAAGAAAATTGTTTTACCTTGGTTGAAGTTCTCAGTCCACAGGCTATCCTTCCTGGTTCCCCTGTTGCAGCTACACTGCGGTATCTCACAATACAGAAAACATTCAGTGGTAGCTGTGTTGGCCATTTAGCAAATTTGCTATTTGCATTCCCTATGTAACGTTGTTAGCCCCTTCTCTTTCAGTGCCTAACTATTTCTTGATGTTCAATTGAAGTGTTATATTACTGCTATACTAAAAATTGGGGGGGTGAAGGAAAATTTCACTGGGGCACACTTCTTATTTGCAGGGCAATGATCTTATTCCCCGCATGCCACATCCCTGCATCAAACTGCTAATTCACAGCTGAAGTAAGAAATTCCCGTTTTCTCCTGTTAGGTAGGCAATGGAGGCTCACATCAATGAGGTGGTGAATCTGCTGAATTCTCCAAGGTGTAAAACAGGTTGACTCCCAAAGAGCTTCAGTACCTTCAACAGCTCCTGAAACATGACAAGAATATCTTCAACTGTTTTAAATAAAATGAGGGCTGCCTCCACGATGCAGCAGCTAGGAAGGCCAATGCAATTCTAGGTTGCATCAATAGGAGAATGGTGAGTAAATTGAGGGAAGTAATAGTACCACTCTATTCTGCTTTGTTCAGATCTCATCTGGAATACTGCGTCCAGTTCTAGTCACTGCAATTCAAGAGGGATATTGACAAACTGGACCGTGTCCAGAAGAAGGTGAACAAAATGGTGAAAGGTCTGGAAACTGTGTCCTATGATGACTGGCTTAGAGAGCTGGGTATATTTAGCCTAGAGAAGAGAAGGTTAAGGGGTGACATGATAACCATGTTTGAATACTTGAAGGGATGTGATATGGAGGATGGAACAAGCCATTGAGCTCCTTCACATGGGGACGTAAGATATTGCTGAGGTCATGAGGATACCCATAGTACAATGTAACTATCCAACAGCATTCATGTGATTTTGATAGACTTGCTGCACAGTACAGAAACTAACCTGAGGTACTAAGTAGATGGGCAGGATAACACGGGCCAAGACCCAGGCCAGTCCCTAGGCTGGCATGGCAATGGGTGGGTGTTCACATGCCTACCTGCCACTGCACCATATAACCACTGCTGCTATGCAGTCCTTGCCTGCCTCTGTCGTCGCATCTTCTCAGATGCCCCCTGTCATGATCTGTAGGGCAGAAACAGGGTTCCTGTCTACACCCACATGGCCAGCCGCCCCATCTGATGTCACAGGCCATAAAAGGGGTCTTCTGAAAGACATGATGGCAGACAGGTAAGGGAGAACACAGGTAAGGGAGTGCACAGGGCTGTGTGGTGTGCTGGCTGTCATCATGGAGTGTCAAGGAAATTCTGCAGGAAACAGCAGGTCTGTTTGCCCCAGACTAAGGCCCATGGTCCAGTACCATTGGATTAGCATCTGGACTGTCCAATCCCAGCTCAGAGCTAATGGTCTCCATTGTCCGTACAAGGTGCCACAAGACTGGGGGGAGCATGGGTGTTTTGGCCCCTGTGTATAGCCCCTGAGAAATTTTGGTAGATGGACTGCAATTCATTTTAACTCCCTTTATTCCTTCCATCCTCCTTTCAAGTGGGAATCTCCAAATTCCACTGACATTTTTTTGTGAAATTGGGTGGACTTTTATGTCCAGAAGAAACATGAAGAGAAAAGAGAATTTTTGTGAAACAACACGAATTTCTCAGGTGGGTTCTTCCCATTCCAATTATCTGTCAACATATATCTTGAAAACAAGCAAGTACCTGCCACACAATCATGTGCTAATAACTGCGGATAGGATAGAAGTTATCTGAAACACAAACAACTGTAGCAAAGGAGTCGGTTCAGCATGATCTCTTCTCTCTGGTGGCCTGGACCAGTCAGACAATGAACTTTGACCCTCTTGGAGCCTTGGAAAGCATGATTTGTTGTCTTTGGGATGATTCCCCTCAGACCACCAAAGAGATCAGTGAACCAAAGCCCACAAAACAGATAAACATGCCCTGTCTTTTGTTCAGCATCAAGATGTAATATCTGGTGGAAGGAGATGAGGGAATGTTTCAGTTTATATCATGTGGTTCCCTCTCCTCAGAGTAATGCCACTGTCAAAAACAGACAGACCACAAGGTTTTCACTGTCTCACAAGGAGGCAGCATTTATCAGGTCAAATTATTTGTCCATCCAGCCCAAGGCAGTCTATTCTGACAGGCAGAAACTCTCTTGGGTCTCTCAGGAAAAGGTCTTTCCATCTCCAGCTACCTAATCCTTTTAAGTCAGAGATGCCAGGGATTTTCTGAATGCAAAACAGAGGCTGTACCATTTTCCTCCCTTGAGGGACCTGTTCTCACCTGTGGAGACAGGTCCACATTCCTGTCATGTCACTTTTCCAAAATGCTGCCCAGAGCTTGAGAAGAAAGGTTTACAAATAATGAGTTAATTGACATGAATTTATTCCCTCAACAGGGAGGGAACAGCTACTTTATGTTCCTGGTTGTATAATTATGCAATATATTTATGCAATATTTTATTATATTT
>CM034701.1:384601190-384614646 GCA_020142125.1 Phrynosoma platyrhinos
CCGCACACTCCGGTCCTCTGGGAGGAATTTGCTGCAGCTGATAAAAACGAGACTGTCTGCAACCTCCCAGAGGGCCTTCTCAGCAACTGCTCCCAGACTATGGAATGGCCTGCTGGACGAGATCCGTCAGATTACGACCTTGAGCAGGTTTAAAAAAGCTGTTAAGATGGATCTCTTCCATCAGGCTTTTCCTGACTAGATTTCCTGGCCTTAGGAGTCAGCCTGTTTTCTCTTCTCCAACTCTGCCATAGCTGATGCTACTGTCCTTTTATTGTCGCTCCAGCAAGATTATTTTAAATATGTTTGAATGTATTGCTATATTTTAATGTATAATTTGTTTAATACTTTCTTAAGGTGTGGGTGGATTTCAGGGGTTTTGGATGTGTGTTATATTTATATTTGTATGACAATTTTAATGTTGTAGGTGCCCCGATTGCTTGGCAGAGGGGCGGGATAATAATAATAATAATAATAATAATAATAATAATAATAATAATAATAATAATAATAATATGGAAATAAAGTTGCAAGTCCAGTTTGGCATTGGAAACTTGCTTGTAGGAGAAGAGAACAGATGAGTTTAGGACACACTCATGAGAATGAGGTTAGATAATGCTGAAATGTGTGTAGTGTGCCAGAAAGCTGACAATGAAAATGAACTTATTTGAGATGTGGTGCTAGAGAAGAATACTGAGCATATTGTGGACAGTCAAAAAGCCAAACAAATGCGTCCTCTAACATATCAAGCCTGAATTCTCCTTGGAAGCTAAGATGATCAAATTAAGGCTATTGTACTTTGGCCACATCATGAGAAGGCATGACCCGTTAGAAAAGACAATAATGCTAGGAAAGGTAGAAGGCAGCGGAAAGAAAGGAACATCATGCACCAAATGGATAGACTCAATCAGGGAGGTCACGGGCCTGAGTTTACAGGACCTAAGCAAAGTAGTGGAGTACATTGGATCGTGGAGATGCCTCATCCACAAAGTTGCCATGAGTTGTGGTTGACTCAAGGGCAGTTAACAACAACAGCAGCAACAAATACTATCCCAGTCATACAACCCACTTCATTGTCATCTTATTCTGCTGCAGGCTGCAAACTCAGCCTAATCCTATTAAGAGTGGTCAGAGATTCAGGATAGATAAAAGTACTTGTTTACACAGAGCATAGTAAATGTGCAGTGACAGCTGCCAACTTGGATGACTTTGAAGGTGACTAGACAAATTTGTGGAGCATAAAGTTATAAATGGCTACCAGTCATGAGTTTGATATTACAGGTTGAATATCCTTTATCTGGAATTTCCAAAATATAAAATACTCCAACATCCAACATTTTCCACATGGATGGCTAGGAGAGTGACACCTTTGTTTTCTGATAGTTAAGTGTACACCAACTTTGTTTCATGCACAAAATTATTTAAAAATATATTATGCATAAAATTAACCTCAGGCTATGCATATAAGGCAGGGATAGGCAACCTTTTCCCTTTAAGGGCCGAGGGACTTCAGCTCCCAGAAGCCTCAGCCATGTTGGCCAATAGTCCCATGTTGGCCAATAGCTCCTGGGATTCTGGGAGCTGAAGTCCTTCGGCCCTTAAAGGGGAAAGGTTGCCTACCCCTGATATAAGGTGTATATGAAACATAAATGAATTCCATATTTAGACTTAGATTTCATCTCCAAGATACCTCATTATGCATATGCAAATATGTTTTGCATGTTCTGATCCCAAGAATTTTGGATAAGGGAGACTCACCCAACACCATTAGAATCACAGTCTACATGCTTCTCAGTATCACTGTTGGCTGGAGGAGCTGATGCCAATGGAATGGTGAATCCACTCTGGGTTTTACTCTTGAATTATCCAAGGTTATGGAACATTTTGGTGGGGAGGAGTCAGCACTTTGATAGCTCCTTTAAAGTTCCATATAAATCACAGAACAAACTTATTTGTCCAGTAAAATCAAGTCAGCTCCTATCTGGCAGGGATCTGGTTGACCTGTGTGGTAAATGTTATGGTGAACTTGATGGACCTTTCATCTGATTTATCAGGGTTCTTTTAATGCAGAGATTGGGAGTTCCCCCATAGGCTTCCAGAGCTGTTTTGTGATCCCCAGGAATCAAATAAATTGCCCCCTAGGAGCTATGGAGACATTTTAGGCCCTGCAAAGGACTTTTAATAAAATAGGAAGTGTTTTTGAATGGTTTCTCCTGGATCTAAAATTATCTGGGGGCACAAAAATGCTAGCCATGCACCCTAGAGGAATCATCCCTAATATATGGACCTGTGCTATACTCTGCCCAAGTTCTGATAAATATTTAAGGAACAAAAGCACTCCATCTGTGGGTCCGGTTTTGCAAAGGTATGATACAACTCATTCCTGGGAGGCAAATCAGGATAGGGGTGGATGAGAGTTTCAGTTTCAGTTTTGTTTTGGATGAGATGTTTTCACAATTCACAAATTTCTTCAGAGATTTATGAATAAGAAGGATTTCCAACCCCCTTTTTCCCTTTTATGTGAACATTGTAGCAAGAGTCGTGGACAAATTTCTCCATTCAGGCAGAGGAGTTTGAGTGCATAACTCTCATTTTTAATTCCTGTGTATCGGACAATATTTTTGGTGCCAAATATGAGTTGCTACTTCTTTTTTTTTATGAACTCCTTGGCTTTAACAGCTACTTTAACAGTTAAATTCATTATGACTGGCTGGGGATTTTGGCAGTTATAGTCCAAGCTCTAGTTCACCTTCATGAAAGGTCCAAGACATCCTCGAATCATCTGTGCTATATATCTAGTAGGCATTCACCCCAAATCCTTGATAGTTTGCATCCTATTCCATATTGGCAGACTTTCATTGGTCTACATGAAGACACACTGGACTCCGCAAAGACCAGAACAGGAAAGGACAAAAAGAAAAAGGAAAGGAAAGTGAACACCGATTCACATCACATTAACAATATCCTTTTCTAGAACTATAACCATCAGACCTATCAGTGGCATTGGGTGGATTCCATTGTCAATGAGGTCATGCTGGGTTTCACTTCAAGCCTTAAAGCAGGGGTTGGCAACCTACGGCCCGGGGGCCAGGTGCGGCCTGGCGAGGCCTCTGAACTGACCCCTGCCGCCACTGCACACGCTGCCGCTGCCACTGCCGCCGCCACCATGTGCGTTGCAGCCGCCATTTTGTTTTCCAAAATGGCGGCCACAACTTATTTGCACATGCTGCGAGTACTGCACATGAGCAAACGAGTCGCGGCCGCCATTTTGTTTGCCAAAATGGTGGTCACGACTCGCTCGTGCATGCGCAGTACTTCCAGAGTACTGTGCATGTGCACGCATGAGCGTGCATGATGCCATCCCCCCCCCGGCCTGGCAGAAGACCCCAGGACCAGCAGACCAGCCCCAGGTCTGTAAATCTTGCTGACCCCTGCTTTAAAGGATCACTCCAAGGGTCTGAAATTATTTTGGGGATAGTTTTTTCATAACTAGGATAGTTTCATTAAAGTTTAGACTTGGGGCCTAAGCAGACGGCTTAAAAGGCCGTCTTGGGGGCAGGGAAGGGGAGGGGCAGCCGCACGCTCGGCGCCCCAACCCCCTCCCCAGGTCGTCCTCAGAGCAGCCGGCCCTCCACATGGCTGGCGCTCCGAGGAGGACCTCCCGCCGCAGCCTTTCCACGCGCTGCGGTGGAAAAGTTGACAAAAGTGCGCCGCAGCCTTTTGCGGCACACTTTTGCTGACTTGTGAAAGGAGCACTAATTTAGTGCTCCTTTCAGGGGCAGCGAAGCTGTGCCGCAGGATCGAGGCGTGGGGATGCCTCGGTCCTGCGGCACAGCTTCCCAGGGTGGCCCACGGCCACCCGTCTGCTTAGCCCCTTGAATAGACTCACTGCCCCATTTACAAGAAAACCACCAACTGCTGGTGGACCTGATGTGTAATCCATATGATTCAGACAAAACAATTCTATCTATTCCACCACCAGTGTCTTAACTAGCAGCAAAAATAAGGACATTAAAAACCCCTGACATAGTTGGGCTAACCTACATCTGACCAGTAACATATAGAAGGGTTTCTCTGAAAATCCAGCTTTGTAATACTCACTTTTTTTTCTCCAAATAATAAAAAGTCTGGGGAAGAAATGGTTAAGAGGTGATATGATAGTCCTGTTTAAATATTTAAAGGGATTTCATACTGAGGATGAAGCAAGCTTGTTTTCTGCTGCTCCAGAGAATAGGACACAGAGCAGTGGATTCATGCTAAAAGAAAATAGATTCCACATCAACATTAGGAAGAACTTCCTGATGGTAAGAGCTGTAGACAATGGAATATGCTGCCTTGGAGTGTGATGTAGTCTCCTTCTTTGGAGGTTTTTAAACAGAGACTGGATGGTCATCTGTCAAGGGTGCCTTGATTCTGTATTCCTGCATGTCATGGCATAGTTGGAGTGGATGGCCCTTGTGGTCTCTTCCAACTCTATGATTATCTGATTCAAAGGTCTCAACTCATTTCTATTGGCTTTGGGTTATACTGCAAGTGGCAGGAAAATAACAATAATAATGTTGCATAGCATGAAAAGCTTGGGAAAGTTACTATTTTACACCGCAAACCACCTGGAACCTCACAGCCAGCATAGTCAATGGTGGATTCTGAGAACTGTAGTCTAATAAAATGTATAAGCTTATTGCACTGTGTTCTTGTAACATAATGGGTACGTGATGAGAATGGAATAGAACGTATTTTATCGCACGGTATGATCCTCATAGAGTTCCTATTCTGTGCTCTGACAGTCCCTAGCCCGTTCCAGGAGGAGAACTGTAAAAATGTGTCCTCAGCCAGCAAGAACACTTTCACACCGTTCAATATGATGTCTGTGTGATAATCCTACCCGGTCTCAATCTGTCCTTGGCTAAGACAACCTCCTCCCCTCCCATCCTAGAACATCCACAAACTCAACTCAACTCTTCTGGTGTTGATGCAAGGAAGGTGCCACAGGTAATTTAAAAAATATATTTTTTTTTATTTTTGTAGATTGAATTGTGTCATGTTTACGAGAAAAAATAATGAATGCTCGCTACCTAAACCTCTCGGTAGCATTCTTTCCAATGCAAACAGAGGGGTTTTCGCAACAGTGAGCATGCACCAATGAGGAATAGCTGAGGGACTACTTTAGCGCCGGTATCGGTACAACAGTAAATGCAGTGCGATAATATGTGTTCTCACTAGGGAACTAGATTGTGGTATTGTATTGTATTTTATTGTTGTTAGCCGCCCTGATTGACCTCAAAGGGGCAGGATATAAATAAATTTTATTATTATTATTATTATTATTATTATTATTACTACTACTATCGCATTATCAATAGTATAATGCGGTAACACTCATTCCCATATCGTTACGTTCCAGGGACTCAGTGGGAATGTTACAGCTTAGTAATTTCCTTAAGCTCTAAATCAGTGGTTCTCAAACCTTTTACCCTTGTGACCCCCTTTACATCTACATGCAGATGTTGCCTCCCTCCACTTGACATAGTATATGAATGAACATTGTTTGTTTAGTGTGCTTATTTTCATCCACACATTCATGTATATTCATATTTTAACATTCTATAGTTTAACACCTCTGCCTTCTCCTCCCTCAGGCAATGGACCTTATCACACGCGGGGCTCAAAGCAGCAAGAAAGCAATATAAGAATCAATCCAGAACTATACCGGTAGAAACCCCATGATACGGAAATGGCTATCAGACGTAACTAGCATCATTGCGCAATTAACGAAAGTGCGATGAAGCGCCCCCTGGGAACCGTATTTGCTGTTCACACACAAGTGAGAAGATCCCATACAGAACCCAGCAAGGATGTTCTTGCAGATACGTATTTGGTGATCAGACATACGGCGAAAGCGCAACGATTGCGCTATCATTCTGATCGCGCAATTGCAATTCCCCAAGAAACCGGCATTCAAAAGAACGGGGATGATGCCGCATTGGGACGGGGTTGTGACGAGATTCTGTGCGACATTGTGTGAACAAAAGGAAAAATAAAGCACAATAGGACGGGATTTAGTGTGGATTCTGTCTGCTTTAGACCCCGTGTGATAATGTCCAATGATTCCAAGCACTCTCCTTGCCTTTCTTTTTCTATCCAGAAGGGAAAAAACATTTAGGAAGCAGAAGAGGGATCAAGGATGCAGACTGCCAGAAATAGTGCAACTTGAGTCCACTTTAACTGCCTTGACTCAGTGCTAGGGAACCATGGGAACTGTAGTTTATTGTGTCACCAGAGCTCTCTGACAGAGAAGGCTCAATGTCTCAGAAAAAAATACAATTCCCATGATTCCCTAGCACTGAGCCAGGGCAGTTAAAGTGGACTCAATTTGCACTATTTCTAGCAGTCTGCAAGAGGCCTAAAAGTCTCGTGCCCATCTTGAGCGACACTCATACCCTAATAATAATAATAATAATAATAATAATAATAATAATAATAATAATAATAATAATAATAATAATAATAATAATGCAGCCTCAATACAGTTTGCAAACCCAGATTAATGTGTATACTCACCTCAGTCCAAACAGGGGATGCCACAGGGTGGCCTCTATGTCATGGAGGCAGTAAATCTGCTCTGGGTTTTCATCCAAACTTCAAAGGAGCTTTCCAAGATGTTGAGCCTCCTCTCCTCCGATTAGGTTCAGCAGCCTGCAAAGCTCCTTGAAAGTTCACCACCACACTGACATGGAAGTCCCTAGCCCCTTCTTTAAAGTTCAGAGTGGATTCAACACTTTACTCACATAGGAGACAGCTGCCGCTTGCTAACTTCAGGTGGCCCAGTGCACCTTCCCTCTTCCAGCCACATTGCCAACATACATCCACTTGCACTAGCAGCCTCAAAGACACAAGTCCTCCTTAAACACGACACACAAACACACCACCTGTGACAAGGTGTGTGTGTGTGTGTGTTGCTCTGATATATATATAATATGAGGCTACCAGAGTGTTTAAAAAACGATTGATTGTTGCCTTTAGTTATTCTATACAGATTCTGCTGCATGTTCAGAACCCTTGGAAAAGGAGTGAGCAAAAGGCTATCCTTTGAATTTCTGTTTGTGTTATTACCATCTAATGAATTCGGTTCTACAGCAGGTGTCAAATCATATCTGTTGTTTTGCAATCGACTCTGAATGGAAGATGTATTGCTCCTGCAAATGAATCTAATATGAATCTAATGAGCAGTAATGAGCAACTGTTTTGTCATTATTGAGGCAACCACTGTGATACTAATAAACTGGCATTTCTGCTCTTTGGAAGAAAGCACTGGCCAGGATTTATAATGTGGCCTTAATGTCCCCAACGCCTGAGGCAAAAGAGCAAAGTGAAACCTCCCTAAACTGAGCATAATTTAGTCATTTTCAATCCAACGGTCCTCTTATTTTGTCTTATTAAAATGAAGTGGGTTTTATGCCTTTCGAACATTCTCTGCCTTGAAAGGAAAAGATGAAGGATGATTGTCTATTAAAGGAACATAAAGTTAAAGAGATGGGCATTCTGCCTTAATTTCATTTAATGTAAATATAATAATTGTCTGCCTCCGTACTCAATGGTCCTTTTGTCGCCATAAAGGCAACAGTGCGAATAGGATTAGAAGCAGAACATTCCCGGTTTCTTAAGAAGGATGAATGTTTCAAAATGGAAGTTACTAGCTAGGCCAGGAACAGCACAAATTCACAGAATCATAGATTCATAGAACTGGAAAAGGCCTCAATCCTCCCTCAATACAGAAATCTAGCTACAACATCCCCAGCAGGTAGCTGTCCAGACTCTTTCTGAAGCTGTCCGGAGAAGGAGATCCCACCATCTCTCTTAGGCAACTGGTTCCATTGTCAAACTTCTCTCACAATCAAGAAGTTCCTTCTAATGTTCAGTTGAAATTTACCCTCCTGTAACTTCAAACCATTAGATGTGGTCTTACCCTCTGGGGCAGCAGAGAACAAAGCTGTCCCCTCTTCTTTGTGACAGCTCTTGAGGTATTTAAAGAGGACAATCGTTTTGCCCTAAGTATTCTCTTCCCCAGGCTGAACATGCCTAATTCCTTCAACTTTTCCTCATGTTTTGTTCTCCATACCTCTTATGAGCTTTGTTCTTCTCTGAACCTGTTCCTTCCTAAAATGAGGCACCCCAAACTGAATACACTACTCCAGATGAGGCCTGACCAGCATAGATTATATTAGGACTATTACTTCCTCACAGTTAGAAATTATGCTTCCATTTTTGTTGTTACCTGCCTTCAAATTGATCCTGGCCCATGGCAACTCTGTGGATGAGATACCTCCAAGATTTCCTATCCTCCACTGCTCTGCATAGGACACATAATTTCATACCCACAGCCTTCTTAATAGAGTCCAACCATCTAGCATATGGTCTTCCTCTCTTCCTACATCCCTCCATATTTCCTAGTATTATTGTCTTTTCTGTTAATGTAGGCTAAAAAACAGACATTGATCCCACCTTCATGTAACTTTCAGTCCTGGGCTGTAGGCAAGAAAGGCATAGCAAGACTAAGTACAGATGGCATCAGAGGCTGGCATAGCTAGAACTGTGAGGAGTGAGATAACCATAGAATGATAGAATTATAAGAGATGCCAAGGAAAATTTAGCTCCTCACTAAAGCACCTCTGAGATATGGCCATCTAACTTCTGTTTAAAAACTTCCAATGAAAGAGAACCCACCACCTTCTGATATAGCCTGTTCAGGTTTGTAGCAATGGTGAAGGGGGGAAAATAAGAGCAATACCCCCTAACTACAATGAAATTTTCCTTTAGTCTCAAATTTCTAGCATTGCAGATGAGCATTTAGCACTTTAGATTAAGCATCCAAATAAAAGCAAAGTCCCAACACCAACATACCACAAACTTACTAAAACATTGTATATATACTAGAAAGCCTTTCCATCCATGCATACTTTGCATGCCACAAGACACACCTGTAGATGTGTGTGAAAATTTATTCTCAGTTTTCACACAGGTGCTGACATCATACAAGTGTTCAAAGTATCATCGGAGAAAGGAAATGAAGTAATCTTGCCTTTTGAAAGGTAACATTTGAAATAATTTCAAGAGGGCAGGTTCTCTGCAAGTCTGATAAGAAATCACAACTCATTAGCCTTTATAATAATGGTTCATATCATTACACTGAAATGATTTGGACAATATGCATTTACTTCCTAGTCATGGTTATTTCATTTACACAGCTACTTTTAATATGGAAAATCGTGCATTTTAAACTGATTTGCTTTTTTCAGAAGCTTCACGACAAATTTTCTAATTAAAAGGCATTAACTGGGGACTATATTTGTCATTTAGCCTAAATACCCTAAAGGCACCAGGCATCTTGTTTGATCTTGGAAACTAAGCAGGGTCAACTCTGGTCAGTACTTGGATGGGAGGCCAACAATGAATACCAGGTGCTGTAGGCTACATTTTAGAGGAGGGAACTGGCAAAACCACCTCTGAGTATTCTTTGTCTAAGGAAACTCGACAGTCAACCTGAAGGTACAGACACATACATTTTTGTTATTACCTCTGAAAACCTCTTTTATAATGACTGATGGCCAAACTCTTATGCCCCCCCCCATTTTCTCTGCAATTCCTCATGTAAATTGTATTTCTACATCCAACCCAATTCCAGCGCAGAACAGTTCTTATTGTCAAAATGTTCTTCCTCATGTTTAGTCAGAATCTCCTTTCTTGTAATGTGAATCTATTGGTTTGGCCCTTATCCTAAATAAATGCACTGGTTTTTGGGCTCATCTTCTACATGACATCCCTGTAGATCTATCTTCAAGGATGATTCAATTTTGAAGCAAAACAGGGCCACTAACAGGTGGTGTTTTATCACCATCACCATCACCATCATCCTCTTTATATCATCTTTGCATCCTACCTTTCCCACCAAATACCCTGGGATTTCCTGGGTGTGAAGGGATTTGTAATTTTGTGAGGAAGTTAGAATTTTCTGACAAAAAGTTTTGGCACTGTTTCAGATGGCTAGACAAGTCTAAGTACTTAGCAAACAACAAATCCTAGAATTCCATAGGATGGTAACATAGCAGTTAAAGTGATGTCAAACTGCTGTAAGGATGCTGTGTGGAAACACCAACTCACATAGATTTCTGTCTTCCAAGAAAGGCAAATGGCCAGTTGTCTGAAGATGAAGAGTTTGCCACTGAAATGGTTGCTTCAATCTGTTTGATGGAAGAGCCAGGCCTGTACTCATATGGTATATTACATGGAACAAATTTCTAAAATTTTCAGAGAAGAATAATTTGGGTTTCAGCAGTGATATAGGAGTATGCATATTTAATAGGACTTTCAGTAGACAAAGTATGGGGCTAACACTCAATAACTTTGCATTGCTTTTGCAAAGTTCAGTTTGCAAGACTCGGTAATGAGTGTGAATTCTGAGCACTCCAGAACAGAATCTTCTTCCTTTATCTTCCAAGATGGAGAAAAAATTCTGATGGAAATGATGCTTTGTTCAAAAGACAACCAAACAGAAAAAGTGAATCATTTTTTTTATGTTGAACCAAGAAAAGAAGAACTGCAGGTGTCATTATTGCAAGACAAAGCTTGGAAAAGTTTCTTTTTGGATTAGAAATCCCAGAATCCCCTATCACACTTCCTCAGCACAAAGTTTTCCTTTGGTATGTAACCAGATTGTGACCTACAGGTATATTTCAAGAAGCATCTGCTCAACATGTTTGCAAACTGCTTAACATGTTTGCAATATCCAGGGAGAATGATCAAGCTTATTCTGGCAGGATCCTTTCTCAGGTTAACGGAAAGCAGTTATCCAAGAACTTATGGACACAGGACGTCTGAATGATTGGAATCAGTTTTGCAGAGAAGATAGGCAACATCCAGATTTCTGCATTCCACTACTCAGCTCCTTTCCTAGTATAAATAATACACACGATAATACAATAATGCTGCCTTTTTAAAAAAGAGAGAGTAGACAGCTGGGGACCCACCATCACAGCCTGCAAGTAATGTCCTGAAAAGTGGTTCCAGCAGCTTTCTGAAGGCGAAGTGCTAGCCCTCCATCAAAAATAATACTTGTGTTTGGTACCGCGCTTTCTCCCTGGGCAATAAAAGGAGACTTACTGTAGAGATTTGTTCGGAAGGTTGAATAATTCCGCACTGAGTACAGCTGTTTGTTTTACTGCACTATGCACTATATACACATTTAAGTACAGAACAGAGAACATATTGCTGGCATTTAAGGTATTATTATAGACACAGTGGTGTAATTACGAATGGAGGAACCAAAGGAAGGGAGAGCAGGAGGCGGTATTGCAAGAACTACTTCCCAGTATTGTGAATTAGAAAATACCAAAAGCCCTGCTGGCTTAAAGCAGTGAAATGCCTATTTCAGAGGCAATTAAATTCCAGTCCATGGGTGTAGCTATGTTCATATGGGCTTGAAAAAAACCAGTTTTGCTGCTGCTCTCCTTTTCTTGCTGTCTCTTTCTCCTCCACCATAGTGAGCTGAACGTCTGCCACTAGGCAGATGGGCTCTGGAGTTCTTGTTAGCATCATGGCCAAATATTAGCAGCATGAAAGAGTCCATTTGTATTACTGGCAGGGTGACCAGATGTTCTCCTTTTCCAAGACACATCCTACATGTCAACTTTCGGTCCAGAAAGAATTCCAATTCTTGTTGTTGTTAACTGCCTTCATGTCGGTCTTGACCCATGGCAACCCTATGGATGAGACATCTTCACCTCACCCCCTCGTCCTCTCCTGCTCTGCCCAGCTCCTGCAAACTCATATTCGTGGTCTCTTTAATAAAGTCCATCCGTCTTGCATGTGGCCTTCCTCTCTTTCTGCTTCCCTCCACCTTTTCTAATGTTATTGTCTTTTCCATCAATTCATGCCTTCTCATGATTTGTCCAAAGTACAACAGTCTAAGTCTTGTCATCTTGGCTTCTAGGGATATCTCTGGCTTGAACTGTTCTAGGACCCATTTGTTTGTCCTTTTGGCTGTCCATGGAATCCTTAGCACTCTTCTGCAGCAACACATTATCTCAAATACGTTGATTTTCCTTTTATCTTCTTTCTTGACTGTCCAGCTCTCACTTCCATATGTCCTCCATTGTGAGCATGACTAAGAAGCATACAGTTATATTTATATTAGTGGGTTTTTTTAGCTTTTATGTTGTAATGCCCTGCATTTTTCTTGAATGTCCTACATTTTATGGTGCCTTTTCCTCCTTTGTGGATATGACATCTAGTCATCCTGATTAGAGGTTGGGTCTCCCTTATTTGGAATTCCAAAATCTGAAATATTCCAAAATCCAAAATTGTCCATATAGGCGGCTGAAATAATCACATCTTTATTTGTGTATAAAATTATCTTTAGGCTATGTGTTCATGGTATATATGAAACATAAATCAATTTAATCTTTAGCCTTGGGTCCCATCGCCAAGATATCTCATTATGTGTATATAAGCATTGCAAAATCCAAAAAAAAAAAAAATCTGAAATCCAAAATGCTTCTTGTCCCAAACATTTCAGATGAGGAGACACAACCTGTACTTACTTTGTAAGGAATTGTATATACTTGTGTACAAGTCAACTTCATGTCAGAGGCATCACTATAGGAGTATGTGCTGGGTGCAGACCAGACCAAATGACACTGTAAAGAGTGGTGACACCACTGCTCCCCCAAACATCTGCCTTCTGGCAGAAATAGGCTCTGGCATTCATCTGCATCCCTTTAAAATGCTGAAGAGATGGTGTGCGTGATGTGATGATCAGTGAGAGGAGAAAGGAAAGACTAGGAGTTTTTTAAAATTAAATTTTAAAATAAAAAATAAAATAAAAAATAAACTTTTTAAAAAGTTTTTTTTATTCTTTTGAAATTTTCTTTAAAGACATCACATCTTACTAAATTTTCACTTTAACCACATGAAACAATGTACATGCAAATACATTTAGGTTATGCATATGATATTGTAAATTAAAGGTGTAATTTTAATTTTGCTAGGTTTTTGATCTCACAATTATTGCCATTACATTCAGTGAAGTATGGGAATTATGATATTGAGTAAGATTAGCACAAAAAACATTACTAAGGGTTCTGTATGGTATGGGATGGGAGGAGCTCAATGAGGGGGTGACACCATGGATTACCACACAGGGTGACGCCATCCCTAGTAACACCACTGCCTCATGTATAAATCGAGGGCAAGTTTTGGGGCCAAAATTACGGATTTTGATATGAACCATAAATAAATCAAAGGTGCTGCTGCTATCACCTCATCCTCACTGCTCCCCCCGCCACTTGGCAGTCTAGGAGGGCAAGCGCCAAATAACCACAGCCACCACCACCTCTCTGCTACTCAATCTGCTATCCCTTTCCTTCTCAATCTGGGCTCTCCAGCTAATAATAATAATAATAAT
>CM034701.1:384617104-384629314 GCA_020142125.1 Phrynosoma platyrhinos
CGGTTGCCAAGAAGGCCCTCTGGGAGGTTGCAGACAGCCTTGTTTTTACCGGCTGCAGCAGGTTCTTCCCAGAGGACCAGTGTGTGCGGGGTGGATTGTATGGGAGGAGGCAGTCCTGAAGATAGCTTGGACCCAAGCCATTTAGGGCTTTAAAGGCAATAACCAACACCTTATACTGGGCCCGGAAACTAATAGGCAGCCGGTGGAGAGACCTTAATACCAGTGTTATATAGTCTCTCCTAGATGTTCCAGGGACCAATCTGGCTGCCATGTTTTGTACTAATTGAAGTTTCTGGACTAAGCATGAGGCTAGCCCCATGTAGAGCGCATTGCAGAAGTCAAGACGGTAGGTTACTAGTGCATGCACCACCGTCTCAAGGTCCCTTACTTCCAGGAAAGGGCACAGCTGGTATATCAGCCAAAGCTGATAACAGGCACTCCTAACCGTTGCATTTACCTGATTGGTCATCTGAAGCGACAGATCTAAGAGCACCCCCAGACTGTGAACACAGTCCTCCACGGATAGTGTGACCCCATCCAGGATTGGAGGTTGTATCCCTATTTCTGGTTTTGTGACCACTACAGTGAGCACCTCCGTTTTGTCTAGATTTAATCTCAATATGTTTTTCCTCATCCAGTCCATTACTGCCCTAAGACAGTCATTGAGAGGAGAGACACCATCGGGAGCTGAGGCCAATGACCAAGACATGGAGAAATAGATCTGTGTGTCATCAGCATATTGATAACACCCCGCCCCATGTCTCCAGATGATTTCTCCCTGCACCCTCATATATATATTAAACAGCATCGGGGACAGAATGGCACTTTGAGGGATGCCGCAAGTGAGCTCCTTTTTTGTGGAGCAACTGTCCCCAAGCAACACCCTCTGGGATCTATCCGAAAAGAAGGAACGGAACCACTGTAACGCAGTGCCTCCAATTCCTAATCCACTCAGGCGATCGAAGAGGATGCTGTGATCTATCATATCTAAAACCGCTGAGAGGTCTAAAAAGCACCAACAAGGTCATACTACCTCTTTCGATGCTCAGACAAAGATCATCGGTCAAGGCAACCATGGCAGTCTCATGTTTCCTATAATGTGATCTGTAGAATCATCAAATCCTAGAGTTAGAAGGGGCCCTTTGGATGAATGAGGTCCTTAACCAACCACTGACCAGTTCTAATGGCTGATGATGGCTTTAGTAATGGGAATAGTTTTTTCTGCCATGATGCTTTAGCCTTTGGAGGGAAGGTATTAGGAGAAAACTTAGAATAGCAGCAAGGCCAAACTCTTTAGTAATGTTCCCTCATATCTCTTCCTAGCCTCAAATGCCGAGCTCAGGTGAAACGTGTCTTACAAAATCACTAATACAAACTGAGGAGCTTATCACATTACCTTTTAAAGTGGCAAAAACCTCCCAGGCTGCAGTGAGAACATGGCATGGAGGTGGGGATTATCACTCAGTAAGTTGCCGCTGAATCACCAGCTGCCATCAGCCAGGCTCCAGGCCAATGGCATGCAGCGATTCAGCAGCGACTTACTGTACGATAGTCACCACCTCCATGCCATGTTCTGGCTGCTGCCCAGGAGGCTTTTGCCACTTTAAAAGGTAATGCAATAAGCTCCTGAGCCTTTCATACTTCTAAAGCAAAACAAAGCAGTTTCATTTATATACCGCTTCATACCATGATATGTCTAAGCAGTTTACAACTGTAAGCTCATTGCCCCCCAACAGCTGGGTATTCATTTTAGCAACCTCAGAAGGATGCAGACCTGAGTCAAGCCTGAGCCATGGCTAGTACTGATCTCACAACTTTGTGCTAACATTTGGCTGAGATACTAACAAGAACTCAAAACCCATCTGCCTGGTTGTAAAGGTTCAACTCATTATAGTGGAGGAAAAAGAGGTAGTAAGAAACCAAGAATACCTTTTTTTGGTATGCAATCTATTCTTGGTGATTTATTTCTCCTAAGTGCTCTGAGTGAAGAGACATAATCTCTTTATTTCTAATTGGTCGTGCAATGTGTTCCCTTGTGGTTATAGAGTATCATACTCTTGGTTTAAAATTCTATTTGATTTATCAGATCTTGTAGAAGAGGTCTCTTGTTCTTTCTTTGTTGTTGTCACTTTTGATTTTTCTGCATAGATTATTGTAGTAATTTTCCTTGTCCCTGCACACAAGTTGTTAAACAGTTGCATTCAGAGTCCTGACTCTGTTTCTGTCGCCTTTCATTTTTACTTTTGCTTCTTGCCTGTCCTTAAACTATTTGAAGAGTTTCATCTGTCATCCATTGAGGCTTTTGGGTTTTTTTGGCTGCAAATAATGTCTTTTTGCATTCCTGCCCTACAGTGTCCCTTGCTTCAGTCCACAGGTCTTCTATCTCCTGGTCAATTAGGCTTAAGAGTGAAAATCTATTATTATTTTGTTTACATTACTTTTACATTCTGTGGAGATGTTCTTCAGGTTGCATTTTGGCACGATAGTTGGTTTAGTATTCTTCTTTAGCTTTACTCTAATTTTGGATATTAGTAATTCATGGTCTGTATCACAATCTCCTCCTAGTCTTGTTTTTGTGGAGAGAATGGGCTTCTCCATTTTCTACTTTAATTAGGTAATCTATTTGATTTCTATATTGACCATCAGTTGATGTTCAAGTATACAGCCATCTCTTCGGTTGGTTGAAGAATATGTCTGCAATGAACAAACTATTGGCCTTGCAAAATTCAATCAGTCATTCTCCTGCTTCATTTCTTAATCCTACCTAGGCCAAATTCTCCTAAAATCTTTTATTCTGATTTGTTTTCTCTTGCACCTATGATTATCAAGAAGTTCTGTTTTAGTGTGTGATCAATTTCCTTCTGGATTCCAACATAGAATTTTTCAATTTCTTCATCTTCTGCCTCTGCAGTTAGGACATTAACTTTAATTATGGTTATGTAGGTGGGTTTCCCCAAAAATCTTATTGATATATTCTGCCAGACTTTGCATTATATCCTTTTACTGCTTTTACTGCATCACTCCTTACTGTTAAATCACGGTGTTTGTATCTGGCTCAAAATGTCCCATTCTGTCCACTTTCACCCACTTACCCCAAGTATTGCAATGTTTATATGTTCCATTTCTTGTTTTACTATGTCTAGCTTCCCATGATCATGCTTCTCACATTCCATGTCCATATAATATGTGTTGTTCAGCTTCAGACTTTCCTTTCAGTTCTGAGCACATGAACAGCAGAATGTCCTTTCAAGTGCATCATTAGCCACAGTGTTACATTCAGTTGTCCGCTATTGTATTCCAATAGCTTTTTGAATTTTATTCAACCTAGGCATTTCATGTTCTGGCACTATCTCTTGTTTCACTTTGGATTGTCTCATCATTGGGTTTTCATATTAAAAGATTCAAAAGGAGGTTTACTGTGTCTGTACAGTACTAGCAAATGTGAGCTGGTGCCACTGCTGTTGTCATTGAGAGATGCTCTGCCAGTGCCACCCCCACTACTGCTGCTGGCCAGTACCTGCTGGCTCCTCAGCAAAAGCCTTTCTGACCCTACCACCTGCACTGCTACCATTAGCATAGCCTCTTGCCTCATAGGAGCACACAATCCCACCACCATAGAAAAGTACTGCCATTGGTGGTCACTCATCATGAGATGAAGTGATTATAGAGAGCCATCATGGTGTAGTGGTTTGAATTGTACTGTGGCTCTGGAGACCACAGTTTAATTCCCCACTTGGCCATGAAACCCACTGGATGACCTTGGGCAAGTCATAGTCTTTCAACCTCAAGGGAAGGCAATGGCAAACCTCTTCTGAACAAATCTTGCCAAGGAAACCCCATTATAGGGTCATCTTAGGATCGACATAAGTCAGAAACTACTTGGAGGCACACAACAACAAAACAACAACAAGCTGGCTCCTTCGTTCTTCATGTAGATGCTGCTTTTTAGCGACTGCATGAGTTTGCCCATTTCTCTTTCTCCCACAACCACATTTTTAAAATCTGAAGTTCCTTCCATCAATTTTCTAGAGAAATGTATACCATTCCTGAAATATTTATAAAAACTGCTGGTGTGTGGCCAATGTCTTCTAAGTAGAGGCATTCCACCACCCAGTTATGGATGGAAGCATAGCTCAGTGATAGAACAACTCATTGGTATGTATGTACAAGACTCCAAGTTTGATCCCTAGTATCTCCAGTTCAATTTTTTAAAAGGAAAAATAAAGTAGCAGGTGATGCCCTAGGGTACTACTGCCAATCAAAGCAGACCAGCTTATCTACTTGAACAAACAATCTGCTTCCACAAGATAAATGCTTCTGAGATAATGTGACTTATTTACCATTTAAAAACAAATTATTTTTTCTTTACATTTATTAATTTATTCATATGTAAAGTATACATCAAAAAACTGATGAAAGGTCAAACGAGATGTTAATTATAGTGTACATTAATTTGTTTTTATTCTCCTGCAGTGGCATTTCTTCAGAGATATGTGCCTCACCAATTGTGCTTGTGAGTTAAGCCCATGTTCATGGCCCGTCACACTAAATGTAAGACAGGGAACATTTAACACGTTAAATGTAAGATAGGGAAATGAGGAAAATCATATACAGGGGGCCCTTGTATACAGCAAGCAAACCAAATCCTGGGGTTTGGTTCCAGGATTCCCCATGGATACCAAAATCCGTGGATGCTCAAGTCCCATTTTATGCAATGGCCTAATAAAATGGGGTCCCTTATACAAAATGGAAAAACTAAGGTTTGCTTTTTGGAATATATATATATATATATATAGGAATATTTTCAAGCTGTGGATGATTGAATCTATGGATAAAGAATCTGTGGATATGGAGGGCTGACTGTACTATGAGAAACAAATGTCTTTCACCACTAGAGGGAACTTCTGTGTGCTAAATACATGCCAAACATGTTATCAAGTTTGACCCCTGACATCTTTCAAGAGTTTAACCAACAAGTCCTTTTTATAATTTAGTTCACTTTCTTCTGCTTTTGTTTTAAAACACATAAACAAAAAAGGCACTTAGAAGATTGAAGTCGAGGCACGTCACAGAACGTTAACAATTGTCCACTTGGGGCGAGAGGGAGGGGTGGAATAGGGAGAAAAAGAAACCCTTCATCCGTCACTATGTTAGTAAATTACAGCAGAACACCATTCTTCTAGACATACTACATTAACTGACTCATTAGCTATTTCCAACCATATGGACTTGGGTTTGGGTGGGTCACTTTGATAATATTCCGAGGTGAGGCTCCTTAATTATTGTAATTACATGATCTCAATCATGAGGCCAGACACATGAAATGGTGCCAGAGCCTTCAAAATGGGAGTCGACACACCCCAGACATTGACAGAGATGAGAGGCATGATCTTCCGATGCCCAAGGCCCCCAGGTACCTGCAGAAGTAATTGCCTGAAAAGTTTTCTTTTTTAAAAAAAATCTGGTGGTTACAATGTAGAAAAGACACCAGTAGGAAAAAACAGAAATACCATCATTGCTGCATGGATGTGATAACCTTTCTCAGATGCAGCTTTTTTGTGGGCTGGGGAGTGTACTTCATTGCTTCTCCTGTTGCATGCAGATGTTCTTTATACAAGGTTGTTATGTTTCTGGTGTAAATTTAGCAATGGTATTTTAAGCACTCTGGGGCTAAAGGGAAGGATGAGGATAGGAAGTGCTGAAATGTCAGTGTTAAATACCACAAGGGTGTCACACACTAGGCAACAGTGTGAGAAGTTACAAGTCACTGGCAACCGCAACCACTGTTGCAAAATGTAGGTGTGAAACGGCAAGGTTTCAGGATAATTGAACCTTTCGGTTTATCACCAGCTATAGCTCCAGTCTGAGCCAAGGATTAAGTGTGTGTGTGTACTTAAAATAGAATTGATTTTTTTTTTTTAAAAAAAAGGAAGGTAGCTAATTTAAGTTCTAATGTATTCTGCTTGGATAAAATAAAATGAAAATGCCACATCAGAACAGTTACGAACACATCAGAACAAATGTGAACAATTACACTGCCCTCTCAAAGGCTCTTGGTGGCCAGCCTTTACTGGCCTACAGACAGCCTCCCAATCTCAAAGAGTTACTTACAGAAGAGGACACAACACAGATGGCGAGATGGTTACAAGATCTTGTCACAAATCCAGATGCCAACTCTGCCCACATTTGGATTCGGGAAATGTCATCACAGGACCTAATCCCATAACCCACAATATTAGACTACTTTCACATGCTCATCCTTCAAGATGATATATGCCATCCTCTGTCAACAATGCCTTTCAGCACTCTACATTGGGCAAACAGGCCAGTCTCTGCACCAAAGGATGAATGGGTATAAATCCAATATTAGGAATGGGAATACTCAAAAGCTTGTTGCACAGCAGTTCGATCTTCATGGGCATTCCATCTCTGACCTCAGGACAGCAATCCTTGAACAAACAAACAAGATTGGCTACAGAAATAGCTGAATTATAATATATCCACAAACTCCAGTCCATTAACAGTGGGTTGAACAGAGACAATGGCTTCCTGGCACACTACATATATTATAACAATGGCTAACATCCCAGCCTGTTACCCAAAGAACAGGTGGGGGGACTGGGGGGTCCCCAACAACTGTCAGCATTACTTCCTATGCTGGGGAAATTTGCTTTGAAAGAGGCTTGGGTAACCTTTAGACTGTTTGCACCAATGTATACCAGTACTTACTGGGGAGGACTCCAGGTTTAGGATGAATTAAGGAGGTTTCATTTAGAAAAATTTAGAGTGCAACCACTCATACAAGATAGCAAGGCACACAGGCATAGCATAAAGAGCTAACCAACATAAAAATATGGAAAGGGGATAGTGGAGTTTTTAGAGGTTTGCAGAGAGCCAGCATGGCGTAGTGGTTTGAGTTGTACTATGATTCTGGAGACCAGGGTTCAATTCCTCACTTGGCCATGAAACCCACCAGGTGACCTTGGGCAAGTCACATTCTCTCAGCCTCAAGGGAAAGCAATGACAAACCTCCTCTGAACAAATCTTGCCAAGAAAACCTATGATAGGTTTGCTTTAAGCTCACCATAACTCATCAATGACTTGAAGGTACACAACAACAAAGTGGGGTTATAATTACCTAATGAGAACACCGTGGAAACCTGGAGTGGCTCAGGCTTGGAGGCCCAAGGGTAACACAGAACATACATAAAGTGCAGGAGTGTATGCACACTGTGTGCCCAGAGGTTAGGTTTTGAAACCATTAAGTTTATCGCACCAGTATCTGTAACGTCCCCACAGAGTCCTGGAAACCTAATGATATGGGAATGGATGTTACCACATTAGACTAATGATAACATGATGATAACTTTACGAGAATGCATATTATCACACTGCATTTACTGTTGTACTGGTACTGGCACTCAGGTCATTTCCCAGCCGTCCTTCTTTGGCGCATGTGTACTGTTGTGGCAAAGTTGTATGTAAAAAATACTTATAACATACAGTGAAAAACTCTATGTCTGCCTTCAAAAGAATGCTACCGAGAGGTTTAGGTTGCGAGCGTTCATTGTTTGCTTTTTTCTTGTAAACACGACATAATTCCATCTATAAAAAAAGAAAAAGAAAATATAATTGTGCCCCCTCCCCCGTGTTAACACCAAAAGAAGAGTTGGGTTTGTGGACATTCTAGAATGGGAGGGGAGGAGGTTGTTTTAGCCAATCCGAACACGAGGATGGATTGAGACTGGTTAGGATTACCATACACACATCATCTGGAACAGTCTGTAAGCTTTCTTGCTGCCTGAGGACGCATTTTTACAGTTCTCCTCCTGGAATGGGCTAGGGACTATCAGAGCACAGAATGGGAACTCAATGAGGATCATACTGTGTGTGGGATAAATTTTGTTCTGTTCCGTTCGTATTAGACTTTAGATTTGATGGTTTTGTTTACCTGGATGTCCACATGACTTGAGGAGGAGGGAGAATCCTTTTTCCTGGGAAGTTGACCTGAAATGTCATTGATTTCTCAAAAACATGCTATCTCCAGATATGACATATGAAGATATGAAGATCCCAAAATACAGCACAGGGTATGCAGGAGTGCTTAACAAGCCTCATGATGATGCTCTTGTCCAGTTTTTCATATATCCATTCTGGTTCCCAGCCTGCACATACCACATTCCACTACCCCCTCCAGCATTCATTTGGTCACTCATGCAATCACTGTGGCCTAAGGCAATACATTTTTCCTTTGTCCTTCAGTGACCATCATTAAAATTGAACTTATCACCTCATCATCATATCCACCAGTTTTGCATTTCTATGGCTATTGATACTTTCTGATTACAAAGGCACTTCCTAGGCACCAGTTCACTTTGTGCACCTGAGAATGTGACCATAGCCTTGTCTGCACTGGCCAGGATATTCCAGGGGCAGCCCAGAGTAGAACATAGAATCATATAATTATAAAGTTGGAAGAGACCACAAGGGCCATCCAGTCCAACCCCTTGTCATGCAGGAACTCACAATCAAAGCACTCACAACAGATGGCCATCCAGCCTCTGTTTAAAGACCTCCAAAGAAGAAGACTCCACCACTCTCCAAGGCAGTGCATTCCTCTATCAAACAGCTCTTACTGCCAGGAAGTTCCTCCTAATGTTTAGGTGGAATCTCTTCTCCTGTAGCTTGTATCCATTGCTCCGGATCCTGTTCTCTGTCTGGAGCAGCAAAAAACAAGCTTGTTCCATCCTCAATATGATTGTCCTTCAAATATTTAAACAGGGCTATCATATCACCTCTCAACCTTCTCTTCTCCAGGCTAAACATACCCAGCTCCCTAAGTCGCTCTTCAAAGGGCAGTTATGGCAAACTTTTTAGAGACTGAATGCCCAAACTGCAACCCAAACCCCACTTATTTATCCCTCTGGCTTTCTAGTAACAAATTCTGGTGAACTCTGTGCTGGGACGATGGCGTGAATGCTCACAGAGAGGGCTCTGAGTGCCACCTGTGGCACATGTGCCATAGGTTCACCACCACTGTCAGGGCATGAATTCCAGACCTTTCACCATTTTAGTTGCCCTTCTTTGGACATGCTCCAGCTTGTTTCCTGATCTTGGATCTGCCCCAAACCTCCTTTCCTTGCTCGGCTCTCTTTTTCTGTGCTGGAGTGGAGTAGAGTCCTGCTGCACTGTCTGGCTTGTCTGCTGCGACCATGGGTCACTTGCTTCTGAGATTTGATCTCCGAGCAAGCGACTGGCAATGGTGGTGGATGCATGAAGTGGCTCAGCAGGATGCCTGTGCAGTTAGACAGCCAGGCATGAAAATGCTGGAGTCTGAATTTTCCTGGAAGATCTGGAGTAAGAGGTATGTTCTTTTAATTTGTCTTAAGGGTGTTAATGTTGCAGCCAGAACACTAACTGGGGCCAGTTATAGGGAGAGTATGGGCCTGTTTGGGGTGGCAGAGAGCCGCCCTGAGCAGTGGCAGATTGGGGTGGCGGCAACTGCACGCTGCGGCCCTGATCCTTCCTTTTGCCACTCTTAAAAGAGCAGCAAAATGCCGCTTCTTTTAGGGACGGCTCTTCTGCGCTCTCTCGGAGTAGTTTGTCTGCACACTGCGATGGGAGGATGTCCTGATGCTACGCGCCGTGCGCCGTGCGTACAGCTACGCAGCATCAGGATGGCGTCGGGCAGGGGTTGGGGCAGCCAGCGTGCAGCTGCTCTGCCCCAACTCCACCGCCAGGCAGGCCCTTTGGGCTGGTCTGCAATGCCCCTAAAACTCCCTTGTTAAAAGAGCTTCACTGGCTACTGGTTTGTTTCTGGGTGCAATTCAGAGTGATGTCCATGATCTATAAAGCCCTATAGTATCTGAAAGATGGTATCTCCCATACAAACCTGCCAGAGCTTTAAGATCCTCAGAGGATGGCTCTCTCTCAGTCTCACCACCATTACAGGATCGCTTGGTGAGGACACAAGAGAGAGCCTTCTAAGTAGCTGCTCCCACATTTGGGAGCTCCCTTCCATGGGAGGTTAGGCTGGCCCCTTCCCTGCTTTCCTTTCACTGCCCAGCAAAAATGTTTTTGTTCAAGGAAACTTTTAACATGCAATCACTCTCAGGGAGGCTTCTTATTGGGGTCCATGCTGTGTTTATTTATGTTTGCAACTTTTGTATTTTTTAAAAAACATCATTTTATACTGCTTATATACGAAATGATTTTAATTCTTTCTGCAGACTGCCAGAAAAAGTGCAAATTCAGTCCACTTTTAGGGTTAGGGTTAGGGTTAGGGAATCATGGGAACTGTATTTTATTGTGGCACTAGAGCTCTCTGACAGAGAAGGCTCAATGTCTCAGAAAAAAAAACAATTCCCATGATTCCCTAGCTCTAACCCTAACCCTAAAAGTGGACTGAATTTGCACTATTTCTGACAGTCTGCAACCCCCCTAAATCTGTATTGCTAAGTTTTTAACTTGGAGAGCCAGCGTAGTGTGGTAGTTTGAGTGTTGGACTATGATTCTGGGAGACCAGGATTCGAATCCCATGGAAACCCACTGGATGACATGGGGCAAGTCACACTCTCTCAGCCTCAGAGGAAGGGAATGGCAAACCCCCTCTGAAGAAACTTGCCAAGAAAACCCCATGATAGGGTCGCCTTAGAGTCACCATAAGTTGGAAATGACTTGGAGGCACCATTGCCACAAAGTGTCTAACCAATTTTATCTGTGAGCCACCTTGGGTCCCACTGGGAGAAAAGTGGCATAAGAAATAAATAAACAGGGAGAGAGAGATAAATAGATGACAGATAGACAGATTATATTTTTTAACTTTTGTATGTTTTTAATCTTAATTTTATACTGTTTTAACTAGGCCATTTTAATTGTTGTTGTTTTTAAATTGCTTTTAAAGTGTTTTTATCTTGGAAGCCCCCTTGGGTCCCTTCTTGGGAGAAAGGCCACATAAAAATGAAATAAATAAATAAATAAAATAGCTAGCTAGCTAGAGATGGATGGATAGATAGATAGAATAAAGGAGTGGGCTTGAGGATGTAAGTGAGAAGCACTGGGGCACTTCTGGCCCACAGACCACCATCCACGGTATCCATATATCCATAGATGACTGAAAAGAATTTAGAGCTGAGGACTTTTCTTTGAAAATATGGGAGTGGAGGCATATTGTTTTAGCTTGGTCTAAATCTTTTTAGGCAATTGAAATATCCAGATTCATGAATAACAAGCAGACTCCCCCTATCCCCCATCCTCTCCGTAGGTAGAGAACATAGCTTAGTTCACGCAGCGGCAGCTCCGCCATCCATTTTGCAGAGACCTTTGAGATCATCCACAGCTGACATTACAGATGACCCAAAAGCCACCATACTTCACTGATGACTACAGATTGTCATAAAGGCATAAGCTGTGCTGGAGGTCAGAGCTATTCTTCAACAGCATCTACAACACACTAAAAGATCAGGCTCTTTAGAGAAGCAAAAAAGTCTTAAGAGTACAAAAAAAGCAGGGCTGTGTGCAGAAAGAACAGAGACCACCGAGAGTGGCGAGGGGGAGGGAGGGCTGAGGATTTGATTTTCTCTCTTTTCAGCTAAAAAAAAAAATGTGGATAGGTCTTCTTCATCTTTTCCCCATATAACGGCAGATTTAAAAATTCAGCTAAGTATTTTGTATTGCAGATAGAAAGGATCTGAGTGTCATCTTGGCTGGATCTAATCAGTCAGTCAGACTGGATCTGATCAGTCATAGGTGCTATCAGGCTCAGGATGTTGTGCTGACCCAAGGGATTTTGCTGCCTGAGGCAAGGAACAGATGATACACCTGCAAACACACACACACATGAAAAGCCTTTCATATACAGAAGGAAAATGGACTTGCAATTGAATTTCAACACACACGCACATGAAACACCTTTCATATACAGAAAGGAAATGGACTTGCAGTTGAATTTCACTTTTGTATTGGTGATGGGAGAACAGTGTGGGGTAGCTGTTTGACTGTTGAACTAGGACTCTGGTTGTGTGTATATGTGTGCCTTCTAGTCACTTGTTGACTTATAGCAGGGGTAGGCAACCTAAGGTCCGGGGGCTGGATGCGGCCCTCCGAGGCCTTTGGACCAGCTCCAGGCTGGTCCTGCTGCCGCCGCCGCCCCCCGCTGCTCCCCGCCACCCCCCGCTGCCCACCATGATGATATTGATTATTGTTGTTATT
>CM034701.1:384635527-384651417 GCA_020142125.1 Phrynosoma platyrhinos
CCCACTGGGTGACTCTGGGCAAGTCACACTCTCTCAGCCTCAGAGGATAGCCATGGGGAGAAAGCCTTTGAGAGAACCTTGCCAAGAAAAAAAAATGATAGTTGTGTCTTAGGTTCATCGGCATGGAGACCCCCTGGGTGACCCTAGGCAAGTCACACCCTCTCAGCCTCAGAGGATGGCCATGGCAAACCCCCTCTGAAAAAACCAGGGCTTGAACGTTTGGCGAGGTGGGCATCTCACTGGGTCAAAGGAATTTTTTTGGCTACGCTGGGCCTTCAAGTTGTATCTATCACAGGGGTTTCTTGGCAAGGTTTCTGCAGAGGAGGTTTGCCATGGCCATACCCTGAGGCTGAGAGAGTGTGACCTGCCTGACAGCACCTACTGTGTTTCCCCGAAAATAAGACATTGTCTTATATTTATTTTTCCTCAGGAAGACACAGCCCAGAAAAGCTGCCCCGTTTGTATTGGCCCTATGTCTTATTTTCGGGGTATGGATTATATTGTGCAAATGCCTACAGATCCTGCTACGGCTTATTTTATGAATATGTCTTATTTTTGGGGAAATACGGTAGTAGGTTTCATGGCAGATCACCCTACGGCACAACTATCATGGGGTTTTCTTGGGAAGATTTCTTCAGAGGTTTTTTCTTGCCTTGGCCATCCTCTGAGGCTGAGAGAGTGTGACTTGGCCAAGGGCAGCCAGTGAGTTTCATGGCTCATGACCTGATGGCGAACCTATCATGGGGTTTTCTTGGCAAGGTTTCTTCAGAGGTGGGTTGCCATGGCCGTCCTCTGAGGCTGAGAGAGTGTGACTTGGCCAAAGGCACCAGTAGATTTCCATGGCTGAGCAGAGAATCGAACCCTGGTTTCCTAGAGTCATAACTCAGTGCTCAAACCACTCCACCACAATAACAATACTAATACCAACACTCATAGAGCCACTTTCTATTGTCGTTATTGTTGTTGTGTGCCTTCAGATTGTTTCCAACGGATGGTAGCCCTAAGGCAAAACCTATCATGGGGTTCTCTTGGCAATTTTCTTCAGAGGGTTTGCTATGGCCATCCTCTGAGGCTGAGAAAGTGTGACTTGCCCATAGTTACCCAGTGGGTTTTCATGCCTGAGTGGGAATTTGAACCCTGGTCTCCAGAGTCATAGTCCAACACTCAAAAGGGTTGATAGATCTCTTCTTTCCATTCTTTCCCTATTTAAGAAGAGATAGTAAGACTTAAAAATAAAATGTTGCAGTGCATTGCATGGTATGCTCCTCAGATGCCAAGCTAGTGATGATGTGAAGTTTGGAAAACCAAAAGTCCAGGAAAAGTGACACTTTTGAGATGCAATGTGGAACGATTGAGTAAATATATTTTGAAGTGAATGGATAGAGAAAAACATGCTACTCTTCCTAACGATTGCCCTTTTTTTTAAAAATCCCATAATAAGGTGGAGATGCCTCCTAAAAGGAAAGGAAAAAACAACCTCCCTGTTCCTCTCCAAGAAGGAGTAATCATGAAAGACACTGAAAAGAGAGAATGGAGACTTGGTCGGATGATTGCCCAGGGAGGATTTGGGCTGATCTACTTAGGTAATGTATAAAAGGAGTGTGATCATGGATAACACTCCTCTCCAAAAAGAAAGAATAATAATTTGGTATAATGAAGGGAGAGTTAATGCAGATTATTTTTACTTTAAAAATCTTTTACTTTAGAAATATATTGATGCTGGCACCGGGTGAGCGAATGGAATAGTGGGAAATTGTGTATGATAGGGGCAGGGAGATTGCAGTCCTTTCAACTAATCCCTCATTATAATTGCAATTAGAAAAATGTTGTGGGTTATTATTTTATATTTATTTATTTTTGCTTTTGTTTCTTTAGCTTTTGCTTTGTCTGGTGAGGGGTGAAATGTAGCATTTTGGCAGGCTGTTGCGCTGAATGCCCAAACAAAGATTGGAACTAATAAGCAAAACCTTGTGCACTGTACCACACCAACACTGGGATCAGCAAATGATGTTTTAATAAAAATAAAGTTATGTTAAGAAAAATGAGCAAGGGCAGCTCATGGTTCTGCCCAGCAACAATTAATCTGGGATTTTAAATAGCTTCCATAGGAAGAAAGAGCTTCAGAGGTTACCACATGCACTTTGACTAGGGTCCAAAACACACTGTCAAAATAATCCAGTTTGAAACTGCTTTAACTGTCCTAGCTCCATGTTAAGGCATTCTTGGAACTGTAATTTTGTGAGACACTTAGCCCTCTCTATCAGAGAGCTCTGGTGCCACAATAAATTACAGTTCTCAGGATTCCCTAGCACTGACCCAGGGCAGTTAAAGCAGGCTTAATCTGGATTATTTCTGCAGTGTGTTTTTGATTTCTGACATGGAAACAAAGCAGCAACCAATATATCCATTTAAACATTGATTAAATCAATTCTGTGTCACTGTTCCTAGTTAGTGGTCTACACAGGAATGCAGGAAGCAACCTTATACTGAGTCAAGCTATTGGTTCATCCATCATTATTATTTTTTTCTGGTTAACTGCCCTCGAGTCGATGTCAACTCATGGTGGCCCTATGGATGAAACATCTCTATGGACCTTATCACATGGGGTCTAAAGCAGACCTAATCCAAAGGGTATCCGTAGCTAATACATATTATTTCCCCATGTTTACACACGACGTTGCACCGAAACTCGACAGAACCCGGAGCTAATCTGTAACGAATTGAGATCTTTTGACATTCGGTTTTTCAGGGAAGTACAAGGGAGCTTTCGGAATCATTGCGCAATGGCCGCGCAGGCGAAATTCAGTTCATTTCGGTATAGAACTGAATTTATTCTTATTTCGGTTACTTTTCGCTTCGTGGCCAGCGTGTGATAAGGTCCTATGAAACCCTGTCCTCCACTGCTCTGCTTAATTCCTGCAACCCCTTAATACCCGTGACCTCCTTGATAGACTCCATCCATCTGGCATGTGGCCTTCCTCTCTTCCTACTTCCCACCAACTTTCCAAGCATTATTGTTTTTTCCAAAGAGTCCTCCCTTCTCATAATGTGTCCAAAGTATGACAACTTCACTTTGGTCATCTTGGCTTCCAGGGAGGTTTCCAGCTTGATCTGCTCTAGGACCCACTTGTTTGTCCTTTTGGCTATCCATGGGATCCTCAGCACTCTTCTCCAGCACCACATTATCTCAAATTGATTGATTTTCTTCCTATCATCTTTCTTAACTGTCCAGCTCTCACAACTATACATGGTAACAGGGAATAAAATAGCTTGTATGATTCCAACTTTTGTGTTGAGTTGTATATCTTTACATTTTAGAATCTTTTCTAGTTCTTTCATAGCCACCCTCCCCATTCTTAGTCTTCTTCTGATTTCCTGGCTTTCAATCCCCATTTCTATCAATGTTTGATCCCAGATATGAGAACTCTTTTACTATTTCTATTTCTTCATTGTCTAGGTTGAACTTGTGAAGGTCCTTGGTGGTCGTTATTTTTGTTTTCTTTATGTTCAACATTAAGCCAGCCTTTGCATTTTCATCTTTGATCTTCTTTAGTAGATGTTCCAAATCTGGGAGGTTTTCTGCTAGTACTGTGGTGTCATCTGCATATCTTAGATTGTTGATATTCCGTCCTCCTATTTTCACTCCTCCTCCTTCTGTGTCCAAGCCTGATTTCCTTACAATATGTTCTGCATATAAATTGAATAGGTAGGGTGAAAGGATACAGCCTTGTCTGACTCCTTTTCCAATTGGGAATCATTCTGTTTCTCCATGTTCTGTCCTGAGAATAGCCTCCTGTCTGAGTTCAGATTCCTCATCAGGACCATCAGATGGGTTGGCACTCCCATCATGTCTTTAAGGGCATTCCATAGCCTTTCATGGTCTATGCAGTCAAAGGCTTTGCTATAGTCTATAAAGCACATGCTGATTTTCTTTTAGAATTCCCTGGTGCCCTCTATTAGCCATCATATGTTTGTGTGATCCCTAGTGCCTCACATCACCTAGTAAACCCTATGATGACGTCCATCCATATCCCATTATTATTAACAAAGATTGCCATTGGCTTTTCAGAATTTCAAATATCTCAAGACACTATCCTTTCAAAGGTCCCACTGGTATGAATGCATTCTGCCAAGTGTGCCTGCAGAGAGCCCTTTGCAAATCTTTATATTGGATGGGTGCAGAGCTAAAAAGTGGACAAGTACATGGAGACATGGGGGGCTATATCAAGAGTGCACCCTCTGACAACTTTTAGTCAATGGTGCTGAAAGTGGCTAAAAATTTGGAGAGCCAAATGCATAAGAGAGATGAAGGCAATTTTAATGCCAAAATCAGGCCTGAAAGCAGACTGTAAGTGATCCGCATTGGTAAATGAAACCTCTACATTGAGAGGCAACTTGTCAACTTTTGCTGAGGAGAAGCAAAGTAGAAAGACTGTTGCCTTCATGCCTTGCTTCTGGACTTCTCAGAGGCAACTGGGTAGCCACTATGTTTGTACAAGAATCCTGGGCTTGGTGGACATTTTGTGCAATCCAACAATGATGCTCTTGCAGTAAAGCTGGGTTCTGTGACACATTTAAATTGTGCAAATCACCATGTACATGTCTGTATTTGTTATGCATGACATTTTGTATTTCTTGCTCTTTTTCATAATTTATTCTTGTTCTGCTAATCATGATGAGGGGCTGTGTTTAATACTACAGCCAAGCCCCTGGACACTGTAAATCTTAGTCTGTCACACTTCAGATATTTCAGCAGGCATGCTTCCTGCCCTTTCAAGATGTTTCAAACTGTTACAGTATGTTCAAGATATGGATCACATCTCATAAAGTTGCTTTGCTTGGTTTGTATGGACTTCAAAGGGGATACAAATAAATTATTATTATTATTATTATTATTATTATTATTATTATTATTATTATTATTATATAGTTGTGATTTTAATTTTTATATTGGTAGTTGATGTGAGGTGTTGGTGTAGTTATTATTTTTACTGATGTGAGGTGTTGGTGTAGTTATTATTAGAGTTCTCAAATCCCTTCAAGCACATCTTCATAAACAAAAGGCCTAGAAAGTCTTAAGTTTCAGACCTTACAGATGTTGTTGCATTGCATATTATTAGTTGCCCTTGTCATGGTAGCCAATGGTAAAGGTTGTGAGTTGCAGTCCAGCAACATCTGGATGGTACACGATTTAAATGGAAGCTGTGATGCTCAGGAGACTGGATTCAGCATCTAATGGCTTACCTTGGGTTACCTCTGTTCCAGTACACAATTGTGACATCCTTCAGTAGTTCTATAAGAGTTGTTTGACAGTGGAATGGTTTGTCTTGGAGGGTAGTGGACTGTCCTTCTTTGGAGACCTTTAAACAGAGGTTGAATGGGTATTTTCCAGGAGTGCTTTAGTTGTGTGTGTCTGCATAGCAGGAGATTGGACTATAGGGTCCTTGTGAACCCTTCCAATTCCAAGATCCTATGATTTTGTGATTCCTACATATCTTACAAGGGTGTGTGGACGTGATCTAATTTGACCTCTGTCTCTTAAGATCATCACATCTTGTGCAACTGAGTAAAAAGAGCAACACCAAAGATTCATGTCTCTGTGTTAGAGGGTTTCACAGAAGTTTTGTTCTTGCATATCCCAACAGAGGTGTAGAAAGTGATGTTAGAGAATTCACCAATCTGTTTGCTAGGATATTATGTTCCTTTCTCAAACTTTTATAAGGTAGTGGCAGTAGCTGTGTTGTGGAAGATACTCCTGAACTTGTTTCTTAGTTGGCATCCAGGCCCTGTTGAAACTGGCAAGCCATCTTCTGAATGGGCACAGAGACAGGATAGCAGATGGTCAGGAGATGAGCTATGCCAGAAGTCACCATGCATAGCGCAGTTAAGCATTCCAAAGCCCAGAGGGGCATCCAAAAATGCCAAAGCGCATCACTTTTGCTCCTAAGGTTAAAGTCAGCTCTGAAAGTCAGACAACTATTTCTGTAACTTGAAGAGACAACTTTATTCTTAACGTTTACGATACTAATTTGGGAGTGCCCTGAAATAAATTATTTTCAGCATTCTTCTGAAACTGTGTACATGTTTTAGAATAGGAGTAATTTAAATATGTGAATAAGATATTGAAGACCAGGGGTAGGCAGCCTTTCCCCTTTAAGAGCCGAGGGACTTCAGCTCCCAGAATCCCAGGAGCTGTTGGCCAACATGGGATTATTGGCCAACATGGCTGAGGCTTCTGGGAGCTGAAGTCCCTTGACCCTTAAAGGGGAAAGGTTGCCTACCCCTGCTAAAGACGGTTTCATCTAGGACAGGGTTGAGAATCATACAGCTCTCCAGATGTTGTTGGACTGCAGATCCCAGCAGTTTTAGTTAGTATAGAAAATATGAGTAATGTTGGGAGCTGCACTCCAACAACATATGGAGGGCCACCCGATTCTCATTCCTGAGGAACAGAGAGATTGTCAACTGTTTAAAATGAAAGAAACTACAATGACATTAGATGTGTAGAGGCACATTATTAAGCTTTTATTTATGGCTGTAAAAGCTGGACAGTTTAAAAAAAAACACCTGATAAGAGAATAATCTCATTTGATATGTGCTGCTGGAAGATTATTCTGTGGATACCATGGACTGCTAAAAAGACAAATAAATGGGTCCTAGAGCAAATCAAGCCTTAACACTCTCTAGAAGCCAAGTTGAAACTGTCATACTTTGACCTATCATGAGAAGACACGACTGACTGGAAAAGACAATAATTCTTGGCAAGGTAGATGGTAGTAGGAAAATAGGGAGACCACACTACAGGTCAAGTCAAGAAAGCCATGCCCTCACATTTACAAGACTTGAACAAGACTGTTGATAACGGTGACTTGGAGGTCTTTCATACATAGGGTCTCTATAAGTCAAAGTCAACTTGAGAGCAATTAACAACAACAGTCTGATCTAGAGTAGGCTCATTTCATAGTCAGAATTTACATATATTTTGACTTACAACTCATCAGTTGATTCAGTGAATCTACTCTAGATGGGAGGAATAGTTTGATTTAGGCTGGAATGGACAACATGTTGCCTTCTAGTTATTATTGGTACCCTTAGCCAGTTGTGTGTAATGCTGGGAGTTTGAGCCAACAACATCTGGACATCTGGGTAATTCCCACCCTGATTTAGGATTACATACCTAGAACAGCTATTGATTTATGGAATATACAAGCAATGGGAAATACAGATACATCAAAATTAACACCCCATCCTTTCCTTCTCTTCTTCCTGATTCACTTTCCATTCGTTTTCCACATCAGTGTAGAGCTGCTTTTGAAGATGATTCAGAAACTGAAACTGATTTTATTTTCATTTGTCTGCCCAGATTCAAACTGCCGGTACTGATGATTAAAACACTTAATAATTTGGATCTGTGTTATGTTAAGGACATACATAATCCACAAATTGCCTAAACTTCAAGATTGGCACTAACAGTCTTGCTTTCTGTTTCATCATTAATGGAAATATTGCTATTTTGTTATATTGATACCAGGAATAGAGCCTTCTCTGTGGTAACCATGCAATTAGAATCAGTTGCTATTTTGTATGAGAAACCTTAGAGTTCCTCAGCCAAAATGGAGATTCTAGATCAGGGGTAGACAACCTTTTTGAACACAGGGCCGGTCCCCCGAAGTCGTCCCTTCCACCCGGCCAAGTGCTCCTGCGCATGTGCAAATGCATCGTGGCCGCACAGCGATCAAAACGTGTGGCGGCGGCGGCGGCGGCGGCAGGGGTCCGCCTGGGCCAGTAAGTGCGGGGACCTGGGCCAGAACCGGCCCATGGGCCGTAGGTTGCCGGTCCCTGTTCTAGATGTTGTGGCCCAAAATAGTAAATTATCTGATTTCTGGTTTATTTAAAATAATATAAACATTACCTTGTCCTGCTTTTCAGTTGTCTGATTGGGATTTTCCATTGGTCTCCCATCCAGGGCACTAATCAGCTTCATGCCCACTTGCAAGTTCTGCCAGGACTCTGATATCAGCTGCTTTCAAGCCATTCACAGTGCTAGCTCATATGGAACTGTGGAGTAGGTGAAAAGGGGAAGGAAAGAGGGAATCTATGAAAGCAAATGAGAAGCAAAGCAATTGCTTTGTAAAAGAAACAAACATGAACAAGGGGGTGGGGGGGAAGAATCAAGCTCTCCATTTGTTCCTTCTGATCTTAAAAGATGTCTACAAATCATGGATACAACAGATACTGTGATTGTAAACTGAGCTCAGGGACATTGCTATTCTTCAAATTTTCATAACCACTGGATTTTTTAAAAACTCACAACAATTGGCATGCTCAATGCAAGCATGCACACATACAATCCCACTTTCTTGAGGCCATCCCTGTTTCCAAAATGAGAATCTGTTGCCAAAACCTCCAGCAGTAGCAATGAGATCAGCTGTGGGCATGGGTTGGGAATGCTATTTAATTGCCAATAGCCTGGCTTTTACTCTTCCCACTGACTCTAAACTTTGCCTACAAAACTGACTCCCTAAGATCTACTGCAAACATTTCTGCTATTATTCGAAGAGATGATTGCCATCAAACACAGAATAAAAAAAAATCTGGTGCAAGTGAGAAGTTGGCAAGCGCCAACTGGCAAGCAACAATGGCATGTTACTTTGTCGGACTTCTGGCTGCTGTGGTGGTGGGTTGTAAACAAACAGGGAAGGAAAAGGCAATTTCCTCCAGAAGTGTGCTCCAGTGTTACTTTTGCATATTAAATCTAATAAAAAGCTGTAGGGGACTGCTGTAGTTTTGTGGCAGAGCACATGCTTTGCATGCAGAATGTCTTAGATTCAGTTTCTGGATAGCAGCGTTTAGGTAAGACTAGTTGGCACAGATAATACTTGGGTGAGGTAGACCAGTTATCTGACTCAGTATCAGCTACCTAGCTATATTTACTTATATTCTGCCATTTCTCCAGTTTAGAGAAGGTGACTTGCAATAGTTAAACCAAGCATAGTTCAAAATTCACAGTATACAAACATTAAAAAAGCAATTAAACCATCTTAAAAGTAAAACCAGTTAAAAGCATAAACCATTAAACAACAATAACAAATAAAAGTCCAACAAATTATACAAGGCCTATTTCTCCTTAGGAAAAAAAAATCAATTTCTAAAAATCTGCCTGAATAAAAAGATTTCCTCCTCCTTGTAGTAAGATAGTAAGGAGGGTCCCAGCCTAGCCTCTTTGAGAAGGGAGTTCAAGTCTTGGAGGAGCCACTGAGAAGGCCCTCGCCTGTGTTACTACCTGTGAAATGGGTGGATGAAGAGAAGGGCCTCTGCAGACCTCAAATCATGGGCAAGTTCATATGGGAGAATAAAGTCCTTCAAATAACTGGACTTGAGCCATATATTAGGTAGATTCATACCAATATAGTTAATTTAAGGTTGCGATACATGCCAAATAAAATGTAGGATTCTGTATACAGTTCACTTCAGTCTTCCTGGGCTGTCCATCTTGGACCTTAGAACAGTGGTCCTTGAACAAAAGAACTACAAAGGAAGATTGGAAAGAGAAAAAGCAGAATCAGAATGTACTCACAAACTCATTGACAGGGGGTTGTACAGAGAGAATGGTTTCCTGGCGCACTATACATAACACCAGCTAACCCCCCAGCCTCATTTGGGCTTTCTTGGCTAGTTCATTACCTCTCTTTTCTGGTTCCCACACTACATTCCAATACAGTTGGACCTTTTTTATACACAGGGGATTTGTTCTGGATCCTCCCTCCCCCCACGGATACAAAAAATATGGGGACTCAAGCCCCGTTGTCTCCAGTGGCATTGTGACATGCATGCGGCATGTGGGGCTTACCACCCACAGATGCTCAGATCCACAGATGGCAAGTTCCCACTGTATTCCTACCACCATTCATATGCTTATCTTCCAGTGATGTATTGAAGCTTTTTACTCCCAAGTTTTGAGTCCCTAGGTTCAAATCTTAAGTCGAATCTCCAGCCCCTGCAAGATATTTCAAGTTGAGTCTTAGGTCTGGGAGACTTTAACAGAAAAAAAGATGATGGGGTGGGGGCTTGAGGTGGAAGGAGCCTTCTGACGCTTTTCAAAAGCTTTAGAAGGCTCCTCTGCCGTGCAGCAGGGACAACTTGATGAGCAGACCTGAACATCCACCTGAAGCCCATTTGCTGTTTCTGGATGAAGTTGGTTGCTAAAAATATACAAGTCATGTGTTGAGTCAGTGGCTCATTTATTGCAATGAGTCACTCACATTCAAGTCAAGTCATTGAAGAAACTTGAGTCCAAGTCAATCAATGTGAGTCTGTATCACTGTTAGCTACTCTTCTTGGCTTTAGGCAACATCTTTCCTGAGAGCCAGCATGGTGTAGTGGTTTGGTGGACTCAGGGTTTGATTCCACATTCGGCCATGAAATCCACTGGTTGACCATGGGCAAGCCACACTCTTTCAGCTTCAGAGGATGGCAATGACAAACTCTTTTTGTAGAAACTTGCCAAGAAAAAGAAAATATAAGAGTATGTGAGCTTGGGGGACAAGGAGAGGCTGGTATCCTACAAGAATGGGCAACAGGATTTCCAAATGTTTTTGCTCCATGATTCCCCTTTATTGCCCACCATGGGCTGTGCTGGTGAGAGCAATTGGCAGGTATTGGCCAAAAAACATCTAGAGGGCCCCTGTTGCCCAAACTTGTGTAGTGGTATAATTCTTCTCTAATTTTCTTCTTGAAGGAAGCAACAAATAATTTTAGCAATTTCTCCCAGCTGTGGAAAAGTCTTTGGAATATACAATTTTTGAAGCCTATTCACAATTTGGGACTTATTCTGGGCAAAACTGCATAAAATGTTTTAATTGGGAACTTGCTGTGTGAAAAAATTGCATGTGGTAATGATTTCCATTATTTTGTGCAGGTAGCAGGATTTTTTTTCACAGAAAATATTTCTACGCAGCATTGAGAAATTTTCTGTGCAGTAAAATGTTGGTTCTTGGACTGAAAATATTATTTTCTGTTCAAACCATTTGCAAATTTTGTGCAGAATAAGTCCTGAACCACCAAGATTATCATCAATCTAGAACTCTTCTTGTCAGGATTTCTCAGCACTCAAATAACATGTTTTTCAATCATATTTGGCTATTTTCAAATATTCTTTCCAACTCTACCCTGGTGTAGCAAGAGGAGGAAGGAAGAAGTTAATGATAAGTAAATAAGAATTAAGACTAGAGAGGGGAGATGGAACCAATGGTTAGAGGCAGTCCTCTCAGGATGGGCCAACTGTGGGCCATATCAACGAACTATTAGTGTTTGCCATCATGATGTTATTCATTGGCCATGGCTGAGCAAAAAGTGAGGCACATGAAGTGTCCCTCCTTTGCTCCAGATTACCTGGAGAACAATTGTATTGGGCTGTGGTGGATGGAGAAACTCAGTCCCATTGGTCGTGAGTTACTTGTATATTGACTCCCAGTTAATAGCATCTCTAATAAGGAGCAGGAGGACTGTGGAAAGGCTACAAAGGGAATTTGGGCAAATGGAGTTGGCCACAATGGTTGTACTGTAGAGGAACTTTCCTCTTACACCTTCCTGTTCTAAAATATTTTTCTGATGTGTATGTTCTCCCTAGAATTTTGGGAGACTTCAGATCTTAGTGCTGCTATTTTCATTGGGTGGGAGATTAGCAGATTACTAATTTCATAGACCACTATATAAAGATGTGCCACTGCTGGAGCATGCTGCTTCAATCAGTATGGATAAACCTTCATCTTGCATTCTGGTCACCATGAACCCTAAAAAAGCTACTTTAGAGGGGTGGAACAAGAGTTACTGTTACTAGTGCTACTGAGAGCTGGAGTGGTAATGGGAAGGGATGCTAAATTACACTGCTGGATCACAACCTTGGTTTTTAATCTGCAGAAATAGACATACAAGGAACGGGAAGGATTTCTCTCAAGAAGTTATCACAAGGAAATCAAAGAAAACATCAGCATATGTAAATATTTCAAAGGAGTTCAATAATTTCCTGAAAGGTTCTTGCTAAAACAAAAAACAAAAACGCAATGTTTGAATGGATCATACCACATTACATCTTCTGAAATTCTGTTCAGTACTAGATGATACCTCAACCTTTTCTCCGCCATCCTCTACCCATTTTCTGTCTTGCAGCTTCCCCTCGCCTTGATATTCCAGTGGAAGACAATGCAGTGCATGTCATCAAAGTGGTAATTATCATACCTTCAAAAAAAAAAAGTAATATGTTATGGGACAAGCATTAAATATTCTCATTAAAGCATTTTGTATCTTAATAGTAATTTATATTGGGTTAATAATTCCTGTTCCTGGTGGCCTGAGAGGCAACAAATAAACAGTGAATGAATACCCAGTTTTCATAGTTAGCCTCTTGAAGAACCAAATCTGGCAAGAATTCCAAGATAACCGAATTACCCTGAATCACATGTACCGGTATGTCAGTGGGACATGTAGGTCAGTGGGAGATTGGGCAGATTAATTGACTTTTGGGTATGTGTGTATTTATAAATATTTTGTAACAGCGTTTTCTGTTGTTGATGGCTGTTACATATTTACGTATTTGTGTATGTGTGATCTTTACCTTCACGTAGCATCCCATAGTTTTCCCTTGCCTTATGCCATTTAGGGGGTTTGGACTCCAGTTCTCATACGACCTTTGCAGACTGCCAGAAATAGTGCACATTAAATTGAGGCACTGCCCTGGCTCAGTGCTAGGGAATCATGGGAACTGTAATTTATTGTGGCACCAGAGCTCTCTGACAGAGAAGGCTCAATGTCTCAGAAAAAAAATACAATCCCCATGATTCCCTGGCACTGAGCCAGAGCAGTGCCTCAATTTAATGTGCACTATTTCTGGCAGTCTGCAAAGGCCCAAAATCTCTGACCACTGGCCTTGCTGGTTGAGACTGGTATTGTAGGTCACCGCACTGAGAAAGGCTATATCTTGAAGACTGGAGGCTGGGAGCTGTGGTGAGCTTGGTTTACAGAGACCTTAGACAAAGCCCTCATGGAGACTACAGAATCTGGTTTAAAAGGCGGACATGTTTTGACTGAGCTATGAAGTAGTAAATATTTAATAAGCATGGAAAGTGGCCTTCATATTTAAACTACTGTCAAGTTTTACTGAGGAAGACTTCTTCTCCCCCTCTGTTCCCAAGAACATTTGGCCCTCCATATCCATGGCTTCAAACATCCATGACTTGAAAATATGTTTTTTTAAAAAAGACAAAAAAACAAACAAACCTTGATCTTGCCATTTTATATAATGGACATCATTTTGCCATTGTATATAATGGGACTTGAACGTCCATGGATTTTGATTTCAACAGAGTCCTGGAACCAAACCCCAGCAGATACCAAGGGCCCAGTATATGGAGACAAGAGTTAAAAGACAGTGTCCTGCCATGTAAAACCCAAAGGGAGCCACTGAGAACCAAGCCAGCCTTCCCTGTGTTCTTTTTCGTGGTCAGGGTTGTGTTGTTGCTGCTGCTATTACCGTCACATAATGAAACAGGGAAACATATCTCAAGATTGTGGGCAATGATCTTTATGAATGCGACACATCTCATATGTTATTTTTGAGATATATCTCAAGTCTTTATTAAATATAAGACAATCTTCTAGCATCTTGAGATGTGCCTCCCATTTCTGTTGTGGATTTCATTGAATGCTGCCCAGTCTGTGCATTTTTTGCTACTTCTGCTCCAACAATTTCCTCCTGGTTTTCCTTCAGGAAGCTCACAGAGTGCTCCCACCCTCACAACAGTACTGTGGGGTAGGCTAAAAATATGGGACTGGCCAAGGTCACCTAGGGGCTGAGCAGATGGGCCAGGATATCATGGGCTGAGCCCATTTTACTCTGGCCCTGGTGCTCACCCAGGTTGGTACCTAGGTCGGCATGTGGATGGGTGGGTGTTTACATATCCATCCCTGTGCCTACCTGGGATCCGCTACTGGTGTGCATTCCTTATCTTACCTTGGTTCTTGTGTAAGGAAAAGATTTCATTGTAAAATTACAGGTGGGGAAAATAATGTCAATATGTGAACAATAAGGGCACTAACTTGAAAGAACTTGATACATCTGATTGTTCTTGCCTTTTAAATATAGGAATACCTTGAAAATGGACCCTTGTTTTCTGAATTGAAATTTTACCAGCGAGCTGCAAAACAAGAATGCAGTAAGTTAGACAGTCCCATGTCAATTTATACTCTCTTAAGGTAGAATGTTGTTCATGTAAACATAGGAAGATCATTGATCCTTAGTGTTTTTACTTTCTGAAAATGTAGTTGTGTTCATTTTTTATGCTGTTTTCTGATGGCAGTTTGAAAAACCTCAAGACTAAAGACATTTCTTTTTGAAAAGAAAGAAGACTTTCTAAAACACCTCTCCTTTTGGTCTTCTCCTTTTGACAGTTTGTTTGTTTGTTTGTTTAGTTAAGAAGTGGATAAAGATGAAACGGTTAGCCTTCTTAGGGATTCCAGTTTTCTGGGGGTCAGGCCAAGCTGAACACAATGGCAAAAGGTAAGGCAGAGTGGATGGATAGATGGATGCATATTTTAAGGCATTTGTATATTGTCATTCAACCCCCCAGGGTATCTGGTGTAAACACAGATTGAACTAAAGTCATTGTTTTGGAGAATAGTGTCCAGTTTGTCCTTTCTTGAAATGAAGGAGAAAGGTCTTTAGCTCAGTGGCAGAGAGCAAGGCTAGTAAATATATTTTTTTTGGATTTGAGCTCCCACAATCTCCCAGTCATACTTTGCATGAAGAAGGTCCAAGGACCAGTCCCCTAGCCCAGTGGTCCCCAACCTTTTTATTGCCGTGGACCGGTCAATGTTTGATCATTTTTCCGCGGCCCACTGGGAGGGGTTTGCGGCGTCGCATTGATTATTAAATCAAAACAGATCAGTGGTCCCCAACCCCCGGTCCGCGGCCCGGTACCATTTGTTCTGCGGACCGGTACCGGGCCGCGGACCGGGGGTTGGGGACCACTGCCCTAGCCCTTTCACGATCTCATATAGTGAAAGCAAAAGTGTGCTTGAGACACTGGGGAACCAGTGCTAGCTGCTAATATATGAGATGGTCTGTTTTGGTAAAAGGCAGCTTCATTAACTGATTAATATTTAGATTGTGGTGATGAACTCATAGGGCAACAGGGCTTGATGACTTTTTTTGTAACAGTTACAGGTTTATGGTGATGGAAAGATTAGGAGAGAATCTGCAAACCATATTTGAAAGAAGAGGGCGAAGATTTAACAAGGAAATTGTTCTACAGATTGGGCTACGAATGGTAGGTATCAACTCTCATGGCAGTATAAAGCTGGAAGGAAATTACTGGACCATTGAATTTAAGCCATTGTCCTAGATACTTGTTATCTGAAACTCTGACAGATGCTTGTGCATTCTTGCTTGAAAGGAAGACCTCTAAGGAAGGGATTCTGCAACCTTCTCCAGCAGTCTGCTCTGTTGCTCCACTGAGTGTAGAGTTAAATATTTATTTTATTTTATCATTTAAAAGAACTTCTTACTCATTGTTTAATATTGCACTCACATTTTAGTTTATTTATATAATGCCTTTCTTCTGTCAGGACATGAGCCAGCTTACAGTAAGATAAGATAAGCCTAAAAACGTGATGATTTCAAATAAGTTAACACTCAATTTAAAAAGTTACTATATTGAAGTGTAAAATCATTTAAAAAGATGGAGCTCTGACTGCTCTCACATCCAAACTGCTGACCAGGTCTATGGCCACTTAGCTTTAGTACAGCAATAAGTATCTATTGTTCACTGGATGCTGCAGCTAGGAAATTCCTAAATCTATATATAAGAAACAGCATAGGCATGATTCCCCCCCAC
>CM034701.1:384671733-384684018 GCA_020142125.1 Phrynosoma platyrhinos
GCCCCTTCCTAGAATTGGAAGACCTAGAGATGGTAGTGCATGCACTGGTGACCTCAAGGCTGGACTTCTGCAATGCACTCTACATTGGGCTACCTTTGTAGCTGGTCTGGGAATTCCAACTGGTTCAGAATATGGCAGCTAGATTGATTATGGATACACGCAGGAGTGATCACAACACACCGATCTTAAAATCACCCCACTAGCTGCCAGTTAGCTTCTGGGTAACATACAAAAAAAGGAGCCTTGGTGGTGTAGTGGTTAAATTAATAATAATAATAATAATAATAATTTTTATTTATATTTCCCACCTCTCCCTACGGATCGAAGCGGGATAACAAGTAATATAAAAATACAAAGCATAAAATATATAAAAACCACAACAACAATATTCCCCCCCCCCAATAAAACCCCATAATCCCTCTAAATTAAAACCCATACCCTATCCCCTATCCAGAGAGCTGGTTGACTTCATCTTCACACACCCGGAAGGTCATATTGATAAGACAATTAGTTTTTTACAAATTAGGAAGGTCAGGTGGGTAAGCCCACCGGAAGAGCTCCATCTTAAGTGCCTTAAAGGCTTCTAGTGTATTAATAAGGCGGATCTCCTCCGGCAGGCTATTCCAAAGCTTAGGAGTTGCTGCTGTGAATGATCTGTGGGAAGTTACCTTTAATCTGGTGTTATGATATTCTAACAAATACATCCCTGATGTTCTAAGAGTGTGAGGCGGATTATGTCCAGTACTGCAGCCACAACATTGTGAATTTGATCTTGTAGAGTTCCAGGTTTGCTCAGCCTTCCATCCTTTCTGTAGGTCAGTAAACTGAGCACCCAGGTTGTAGGGGGCAATTGAGTTACAAGTTGTGAACTGCTTAGAGACTGTTTAGTTCAGTATGAAGTGGTATAGAAATGTAAATGCTATTGTTATTGCTACAAATTGTTGGTTATTAACTTTAAAGCCCTACATGGTTTGGGTTCAGGTTACCTACAGGATCACCTTCTCCCATACAATCTACCCTGTGCACTCAGGTCTTCAGGGAAACGTTTGCCCCAACTAGCCAGGACTGGACTGGCAACAGTTTCCCAAAATAATGGTTGTGGATGCTTTAGCTAAAGACCTTGCATTGATGAAGGGATTGGATGTGATGGCCCTCAAGGCCCCTTCTAACTCTGTGATTCTGTGATTCTACTCATAGTCGAAGAGATGGGTTTTTGTGAGAGTGCCTCTTTGTATTGTAGCTTGCAGTGAAAAATAAAGGCATGAGCGGGGATATGGTTGTGAAAGTGAATAAGGTAAAACTCTAAAGCTTCATGCAAATAATAGCTTCACAAATAATATCCTTACATTAATAATGAACACTTTAATAGGTAAATATACACTTATGACCTTTTGCAGCAGCATGGAAAAAATTGCCCTGTCATTCTGGTGCACTGTATTGAATGTCATCACTAACCCTCAAGCATTATTGTTCAATGCAATGTTTTTTTAAATATATATATTGGGGAAACTTTAGTTATGAGGGTGGCTGATCAGAACAAGGAAATGAACTAAGTAAAGGATGGGCATCTGTTGAAATTTAGCTAGCCAGAGCATTTGCTATCAATCACAACTGGAAAAAGACATGCAACAAGCCCCCAAAATACGTAAAGCAGCTGATTTTTTCCCTTTAAAGCCATATAGGTAAAAGTAAACAAAACAGTGCACTTGCAAAATACATTCTGGTCAGAGTTTAGCTGTGTGTGGAAAAAATATGCAACATGATGTTAGATGGGCTTTCCTGATGAGAATTTTCAACAGTTAGGGTACAATAAATGAAAAGGCTGTACTACTGAATCTTTGGTTGCAGTGGGATAAAAGCAGAATCTCTAAGTGCTGAGTATAGCTTATGGTTATGTAAATGTAGTACAAAGTGAATGTCATTTGTTTTCATTCACTTTGGAGGGGCCACAGAACTATGTGGCCACTACTTGAGATCTGTACAATACTTTTTTCCAGGCAAAGTTAATGTGGCATCTGATTATGCTTTTATTTTACATGTGAATTTGTATATCTCAGATCAGTAGGGTTGTGCAACTTGTTCCTTTTTTAAATTTCTGGAATCCTGGGATTTGCAGTTTAGGGAGAGGCATTTAGAGTCCTCAGCTGGAGAGCTCTAGTCCTTCACCAAATGACAATCTACCAGAATTACATAGGATGTTGCCATGGCAGTTAAAGCAGAATCAAGTGCTATAATTGTGTAGTGTGAATGGGCCCTCTGTGATTACTTTGACTTCCTTCTCAGCTCTTTCCTTCTGTGCTCATGGATGAATGTACTCTAGTTTTATATGAAATTATTTCAGCTCTCTGTCAATTCTTATTCATTTGCAAGGTACGGAAAGTGTTAACTTCAAAAAAAGAAACCTTGATATTTTTTCCCCCTGTAGCCTTTCATATATCTTACTTATTTAAACTCACTTTGACGGTATTGGAAACACATTTGCAGGTAAATTACATACATAGTCCTTTTATTGGATATTGATTATACTGCCTTGCATTCCAAGGCAGACTTAATTCAACAATTCCCTAATTAGTTAAAGTCATAACCTGTGTCTTGTATTCATTTACCATTAATTAAACCTCAGCTGTTTATTACACTGCAGTCCAAATTCAATAGCCAACCCACAGAGCCATAGAAAAGGAGAGGAAGGTCAATATTGGAAATATATGGCACGGCATGTATGCCCCTCCTTCCGATGACTGCATTGCCAGCAGTCAATAGTGGTCAATGTGACACAACTTTCTTAGTTGCTATGTCAGCAAGACACAAAGTCAATTTTGATGTTATACTAGTGTATGTGTATGTGTGGGGGAGTGATTACTGTCAAACTTTGACTTTTGCTTAACTTGAGATTATTTATTTATTATTTTGTGTAATTCTTGCTAAAACTCCTTCCAACTATGTCACCTCCATGTAGCCTGCTGTTTCCTTTTCCTTCCAATTCCCCCCAAAACCTATCTTTTCTGTAGAACCTTTGACATTAGTCCAATGTTAGTCAAACTGGTAGTCTGTGGACCAAGCTGATCCCTGTCAAGTTTCCAGGGAGAAACAAAATAGTTGTTGCCAGTGGACACAAATATGGTGCCAGCCTCTGGGTAAATTTTGAAAAGGATAACCAGAATGTGTCCATGGGAAGATGACCAAAGAATTATCAAAGGAATGAATTAGGGAGATATATATAGCTTTGAGAAGGGAAGACTAAGAATTGATGTGATAGCCATCTTTAAATATCTGAAGGGTTGCCATGTAGAAGATGGAGCAAGTTTGTTTTGGGCTGCTTCAGTGACTAGAACATGAACCAGTGGATTCAAATTACAAGAGAATAGATTCTACCTAAACATTAGGAATCACTTTTACTGTAACAGTGGGATAGACTGCCTTGGAGGGTGGTGGGCTCTCCATCTTTAAAAGGAGATTGGATAGGCATCTTTCAGAAATACTTTAGTTGTGTATACCTGCATGGTAGGGGGTTGGAATAGATAGCCCTTGTGGCCCCTTCCAACTCTTAAAAGTCTATGATTCTGTGATTTTACATTGGAAAAAGAAGACTTACTAGTTCCCAACATCAGATAGATTGAGATGTATGGCCTTCCATCCATCCAACCATCACTTCTTTTGTATCCCATCTTTCTCCCAGGCTGGAACTCAAGGTGGCTTTAGTCCACATCTGACTTTTAAGTAGATATAACTTTATTTACAGGTATTCACCCCTTACCTCTGTCTAGCCTAGTGTTGAATATTGGCTTTAATGGACAACATCTTTCCAGATCTTAAGGGCAGGGGGAGTAGGTCTTTCCAAGCTTCTTTAGATGTTTGTAAGTGCAGATGTCTGGAACTGAACTTGCATCCAAAATGTATACTTTGCCACTGAACTATGCATCCTCCCTTACGTTCCTCATTAAAAACTGTATTTTTAATACATTACTTTATTGTACCACATCTCCCAGAACCCCCTAAACAGCATGGGGTTCTTGTGGAGATGTGCTCCACCCTCACACAAATAATTTTTCCAAGTCCTGTATCATGTTCCAGCAGATTATCTTTTTGAATTCGATCCAACTGGATGTAGATACAAGGGATTCAATTTAAGACTCACTATGCAAAGCAGGTGTTTTACAACTGAGCTATAATCTCACTTTAGACATAGAGGTCAAGGAATGTTTCTGCTTAGAAGACACACACCACCACTAGTGATTTTTGTAAGTACTTTTTCTTTTTTTAAAAAAAGGGTTCATACATTACTACAGAGCTATGGCCCTTCTCACAATCTGTTTCTTAAAACCAAAGTCTGGAAAAAGTTACTTTGTGAGACTACAACACCCAGAATCCCAGGTCAGCATGGCCATTGGCTCTATTGGCTGGGGATTCTGAGAGCTGCTTTAAAAGAAAGCTTTATTTGTTCTGTGTTAATCTTTTGCCCTCTGTCTTTTCTTTTGCTCACCTTCTGCTACGCACTTGGAGGAGCATGTGTGGTGTCTGCAAACATTTGTGGTTGTTAATAGCTGCTTGAACTGTTATCTTAAACTAATACTTTTTAACGAGTTTTACTTGGCGCAAACAACTATATATTATTGCTTTTTCTATTAAAGGGACCATTGACCATGTAATGTAGAGGGCCTTGATAATTTGCCAGCACTGCTAAGACCTGCAGTCATTTAACGTTGGTCATTAGGAAAAAATGAAATGGGACTCTTGTGTCTCTCTGGCACTGAGACAATTGCACTGCTTGACCTGCCGGAAGCATTTTGGAATAAAGAGGCCATAATAGGCAAACAGTTCCTGACCCATACAGTGGGATAAAGAGGATGGAAATCTGTTAAGTCCACTGAGGCTGTACATCGTTTGGCTACAGACCGGCAAGCTGTGCTCTGTGAAATGCACCTGCTATATTTTATGTCAAAATTTTGGGGTGAGGAATGGGAAATGGCAGCCACTACTTTAGTGGCATTTTTGCTCTTAGTGATGTGTTGCTGGTATTCTAACAAGGCTAAATAACCAATTATAGGACAAAATTGATGTGTACAGCTTGGGCATATTTATACAATGTGTTTATGTTTTCTACTTGTGCAATCATTTTTGGGAAGAGGAACTGAGCTGACAGAAAAGGCATTTCCCTGCTTTTCCTCCACATTAATGAGAACTAGAAACTTGTTTGTGTGTGCATTTAAATTTACAAAATGCAGAGTTCTCTAGAAGCCAAGCTCTGTGTTTGACTTGTAGCATATAGATTTTATTGTTACATACTTTGAGGGCTTCTTGAGCCCGAAATGATGGTGTTTCAATATGAAAAAATAAAATCTTGCAGTATGAAATCCTCCATTCGTACATGAAGCTTCTTTTTATTGAAGAAACCAAAGGCTTTGTGATCCCTTTTGCTCAATTCTTTTAGTTAGTATGGTCCCTTAAGAGGAATTGCTTTATATTCTTAGGAGGTGTCTAGATGAGAAACAGAAGTCCAAGGAACCACAGTGGATGAGGTCTATCCTTCATCATTTTTGAGGTTCTTTTTCTGTCCATGAGTATGTATGCAGTTATAAAAAAAGATCTGGAAATATATTTTAAATTAGTTGAAATTTGGTGGTGCTTTGCAACTTGTAGTTTCCAAAGGAATGCTGCTATTTGTCTGGCCTCCGCCAAGCATTTCCCCCCATATAGTTGAAAATAAAAATAATTCTTGTTGTTAACTGCTGTTGATTTTGACTTGTGGTAGCTCTATAAATAAGAGACTACCATGTCATCCTGTTATCAACAGCCCTGCTCAGGTAATGCAGGTACAGGACTGTGATTTCCATCTGAAAGTAGTATGCCTCTTTTCCTACTGCCTTCAACCTTGCATTCTACATTATTGTATTTTCTAAGGAGTCATGTCTTCTCATGGTATGGCCAAAGTATGATAGCCTCATTTTCTTCATATTGACCTCTGGGGAGAATTCAGGCTTGATTTGCTCTAGCACCATTTATTTGTCTTTTTAGCAGTCCACTCCTATTTAGCAGTCCACTATTCTCCAGCACCACATTTCAAATGAGTTGATTCTCTTCCCATCAGCTTTCTTCCATGTCAGTGTTTCACAACCATACATAGAAATCAAATGTTTTATGATAGGGATGAACCTGACTTTGGTATTCAGTGATATATCTTTACACTTGAGGATCTTATCTAGCTCCCCTCCCAAGTCCTTGTCTTCTTCTGGTTTCTCAACTACAGTCTAAATCTTGATTTTTGAATGAGTCACGGTATCAAAAAATTAAGCATATTTTTACTGATTTCATTCTTGTTCTCATTCCAAGATGATTGTTATGGCATACAAAGGAAATATACTAGAGTTGCTCAGCATGTAGTAGTAGTGGTGTTGAGAGGGATCTTTAGTTTTCCCAGGTAGCTCTTCTATACACCTGAATGTGCCACTGGACTTACTGCTTCCCACCTCTGTCCCTCTCCCTTCTATGCATCACTAACAATGCCTGTACATGGGAAATTCTTTCAAGTGGTTTATAACATGGAAGATATGCACTGGCTCAGTGGAAAAGCACATGTTCTGTAGACAAATCTTCCTATATTCTATCACTGGGGTCCCCAAGAAAGATTCCTGTCTGAAACCTGGGTTGTGTCTACACTATAGAAATAATGCAGTTTGATATCAATGGAAGTTATGTAGCTCCATCCTATGGAATCCTGGGGTTTGTAGTTTTATACACTTTTAGCCTTCTCTGGCAAAAAGTGCGGTGCCTCACAAACGTACAAATCCAAGGATTCTGTAGGATGCCCCATGGTAGTAAAAGTGGTGTCAAACTGCATTATTTCTAGAGTGTAGATGGACCCTTGGAAAGCCTCAAGCAGCCTGTGTAGAGCAGAGGTGGGCTATTTTGGAAGGTTTAGTGGCTATTTTTGTGTGCTCTTCCCTGCTGTGGGCTGCACCTTTTCCATTTTTTAATAGTTGGAAGTGGCTGGAAATTCACCTGTATACTAAAATACATACTTAAAATGCTACATTTCATTAGGGCAAGGGTAATTGCCCTGTTTTAGACCCCATGTCAAGAGAAAGACAGGATAAAATTAACTAACTAAATAAATTGTCATATTTGAATGTTTTCCAAGAGTGGCAACTCTCCTTTTTTTAGGGTGGGGAGGTATTTTTCCAGTAGGAGATTTAAGCACCGAGGAACAGCCAGCCGTTCCTTGTGCTACATCTTGTCCACCCCACTATAGATAATGCTGGGATACATGGATCATTAGATCAACTCATCATAACTTTTAGCTACCTGCATTCCTAAAACAAGAAAGAAAGTCTCTCTGCCCCATATATATAATTGAGTTTGTACGGTCTTTAAATGGAATTACGACCTGCCTTGTGACAAATGTGATAAAATAGCTGTAAAGCTATAAAAATGCTGTATGAGTAATAAACATTTAGCACGTATGGCTCTTATTCTTCCAAATTAAATTCCTCATGCTTAAGACCAATGGTTTAAGCAACTGTGCTATTGGCTTGTTTTTATCCTGGAATCCAACCAATTCTTATTCAATTTTTTTTTTTAAAAAAAAAAGATGCATCACATATATAGTGTTGCTTTTCCTGCTTGTTCCTTGATAATTAAAGAGAATTATACCTGCGTCAGGCATACATCTTAAAAATGTGTTGCATTGTTAGTAGTGTTAAAAAGTAATATTTGAATCAATGTGGTGTATGGATTTTTGTAGATTTTCTACTCACTGAGGCATGCAGTCAATACCTAATTTCTCTGGAGATATACTGCGCTTAACATATCGAGCTTCTTTTAAATACTCTGGGCCTTGCGCACCGAGTGCATAAGACCAGTTTTAATTTGCCATCATTGATGAACATAAGAGGAATATGAACTGTCTGAATTAAATTTGTTCCAATATGTGTATATCAGGATGGGTTGGGGAGGCAGGGAGAGTTCAGCTACTGTCTTCTCTCCAATTCCTTTTAACAAGTAAATTACATAGCTGATGCCAACAGATTTGCTCCTTTTCTGAGAGCTGGAAACCAACATCTCAGTGTGCTTTATTAATTTGAAAAAACCCATGCTGAAGCACATTCATTCTGTAACTTAGCAGGGGTAAGAGAGCATTTCCGATCAGAGGACTTTAAAAACGTACAGGAGATGTGATGTAGTGAACTTGCATGCAATGTATACTGAGCTATGGAAACTGGAAGTATTTGGCTGTTACTGGGGTGAATCTATTTGTGCTTTCCTTCCTCACCTCTTCCCAAGTACCAAGACTCAAGGTGGCATGCATATATATATAACTAAATCACTCATAGAATTCAGTTCAAATTGACAAACCTATTCATTAAAAAGCAAGAAATAAAGAGAGAGAGGGAATTTTATTCATGATTTGACTGACTTCCAAAATGAAAACACCGAATAAAATACAGATCCCACACAAGTTGCAGTAATATAAAGAAACACAGAAAGCATATAAAACAGCAGTAGATTACAACCAAAACAGCTGGCTAACACACACCAAACAGCCAACTGGCACTATACAATCAAAGGAAAAGCATACTGAACAATATTTATATATCAGGGTTTGGGGGGTTTTTTTTTGTGTTTTTTTTTTTAAAAAAGCTGATCCAAACATCTTACATAATAAAAATGCAGTTTAAAAACAAACAATGTGATATTAGCATATGTATTGACAATACAAAAGATCCACATAAGACGATATTGAGAAACAGCATTATTAATCAAAATCCTGGACTTATAATTTGAAAGGAAAGAAAGACTGTTGCTATATTCTGTGCCAGCTCTGGGATATATATATATATATATATATATATATATATATATATATATATATATTGTGTGTAGCCTCCCCACTAATTTTGTACACCCCATAGCCTTTAGTTTTCCACTTTGCTTGTTGTTGTTGTTGTTGTTGTGTGTCTTTAAATCATTTCTGACTTATGGCGATGCTAATGTGATGCTATCATGAGATTTTCTTGGCAAGATTTGTTCAGAAGAGATTTGCCATTGCTTTCTTCTAAAGCTGAAATCATATGACTTGTCCAAAGTTGCCAAGTGACTTTCATGGCTCAGGTAGAAATCAAACCCTGGTCTTCAGATTCACAGTCCAACACTCAGACTGTACTGCTTCAGAGTAGCAATTCCTCTTTAAAACAAGTTGCATGTTCCCTAAGTGCCTTGTTTTAAAGGGGAATTGTTGCTTTTCCCCCTCACCATCAGATTCCAACAATGGTGCTTTTGCAGCCCCCTATGGCTTGGGTCAGATCTTGCCTATTCCTTACTGTAGCAGATAGACCTGAGTTGAAATCCTCATTTTGCCCGAAACAAGTAAGGGCCTTTGCAGACTGCCAGAAATAGTGCAAATTGACTCCACTTTAAGGGTTAGGGTTAGGGTTAGGGAATCATAGGAATTGTTTTTTTATTTTCTGAGACATTGAGCCTTCTCTGTCAGAGAGCTCTAGTGCCACAATAAAATATAGTTCCCATGATTCCCTAACCCTAACCCTTAAAGTGGACTTAATTTGCACTATTTCTAGCAGTCTGCAAAGGTCCTAAGTATATGGTCATAGTCAAATTACTGCCTGCTGGAATCTTACAAGGCTGGTGCCAGGTAACAACTTGGGAACTGGAATACTCCAGGTTGCTCCTGTTGTATTCTGACCTGTGCAGACACCACCATAGAAAAGTGGAGCATGACAATTAGCAATGAAGACCTAGCATCTGCTTTTCTTATTCAAAATATAAATAAGGCCTTGGTTAGCTACTCTCTAGACCAGGAGTAGGCAACCTTTCCCCTTTAAGGGCCAAGGGACTTCAGCTCCAAGAATCCCAGGAGCTATTGGCCAACATGGGACTATTGGCCAACATGGCTGAGGCTTCTGGGAGCTGAAGTCCCTCGGCCCTTAAAGGGGAAAGGTTGCCTACCCTTGCTCTAGACCAAGGACCGGCAACCTATGGCCCATGGGCTGGTTAAGGCCCAGATCCCCGTACTTACCAGCCCAGGCGGACCGTCGCCACTGCCACCGCACGTTTTGGCCGCCATGCAGGAGTACTGCGCATGCGCAAACGCGTCACGGCCGCCATTTTGGAAATCAAAATGGTGGCCGCGACATGCGGGGAGGCGGCTGTGCAGCGGCGGCGGCAGCGTGTGCGTGGGGGTTGCGTGCGGCGGGGTGTGTGTGTGTGCCCCCGTGCCGCCATCCCCCCCCCCTCGGCCCAGCGGCGGAGAGGACTTCGCGAGACCGGCCCCCGGCTCAAAAAGGTTGCCTACCCCTGCTCCAGACAGACTTTTTTGCTTATGAAGGGAAACCTATAGTCTCTTGCTTCTAGGATCTCCTTGTCTTGCATGAACTTGCCTGATTGCTGATGTCTTCTTCTGAGCTTCTCTTTCAAGTCTCCTTGCCTAAAAATTAGAAAGGTGAGGTCCTGTATGAGAAGGCCTATTCAGTGACAGTGCCTTTTGGAATACTTTACAGGGGAGAGAAGTACTTGGCTTCAAGTCTGATAGGTTTCGCAAGCTTTCCTTTCCCAGGTTGTTTCATGGGATAGGTTGTTTTTATGACTATCTGGACACTTGGCCAACAACCTGATGTTCTTGATGGGCTTCTATGATCCAGGAGAAAAGTGCATTTATGTGGATGGTTCCCTTAGTCCAATTAGGAACCTAAGCAACCAATAATGAGTTTTTCTTGAGCTGCAGCTGAAATATTGGAGTCCAAAGTTATGCATGATATTGGGGCTCTACACAGTCACTAACAGCCTTGGATTCACTAGAGATCTGCCTTCTCCTCCTCCCAGGATTTCCAGTTCAGATCTTAACAGGTTGGCTGTTCTCTTGTAGTATGTATGGCTGTTCCTGGAAGCCTGTTTATAAGCTGGCATTTCTGGCTGCCTTTGTGTATTGTTGTCTCTTGTTCTCCTTTATATGACTGAAAAATGCTATTTAAAGCCAGTCTTCATATACTGTACTCTAGGAAGGGAGTGAAAATCCTTCCATCAAATCTCTTGCTCCTCCCTATCTTCCCTGCCCAAGAAAAGTATCAATAAACATTCACAGAAGGTGTTGCTAGACATGCTTACAATTTTAGTCTGGAACAACTATTTTGTACATGTTGCTTTAACTTCATCCTGACTTTACAAAATGTAATTTTGCTTACGACAGTACAGGTGTAATTTGGTTAAAGTAAAAGCAGAAATAATTAACGTCTTCACATGTTTGTGGCAGCAGAAACACTATATGCTGCTATATCTATTTAAGAGTATTGTTACTTAAATACTTTTAATGAGGAAGAATGTTTAATCCTCCTCTCCTGCCCAAGGTTCAGGAGAGCTCAGTCATCTGTACATCTGGAGTGATGTGCATAACTGTATGCATGTATAAAACAAAATTCAGAATCCACAAAAGAGTGCCTTTATTGGTCAGCCAAAATGCAAAGCACATCATGCAAGCTTTTGACTTCTTCATTAGGTAAGAGATGCTTTAAAAACCCCACAAAAACATATAGTGGTGGTGGTGGGGGCAGTAATGATGTTGGTGTCACAAGCTTACATTTTGAAGCAGATGTTGTCTCTGCTGTAGTTCAGTTAGTCTGGAGGGATCTCAGTGTAGGCTGCTGCTCAGTGCACTGAAACATTATTATGAACCACAACTCCTGAAATCCCCTAGTCAGCATTGGCCACTAGCCCTGCTGCCTGTTGAGTTGTAATTCAAAAAGTAACTCTTCCCAAGATCTGCTGTTGTCCATCTCCTGGTCACCATGTTTCTTGAGCAACCCAGCTCTCATTCTTATATTGTTAAAGGAACCATATCCAGCTGACATAAACAGGCTATAGCTGTCAAGAAGGTTTATAAGTACCATATGTGCTTACCGTAAGTCAATCTTGTGTATAAGTCGAGAGCTGGTTTTGTGGCTAAAATTATGGATTTTGAGATGATCTGTGGGCAAATGAAGCGTAAAACCTAGGGGTAATAAAGGGTGTAAAAGATGAAGCAAAGGGAATGATGCCAAAAAAAACATACAAAATTCCATCTTGCACAACGGATTGGGCTCATGCCAAAGGCTGGATGGATGAGGAGGGAACTAGGTTAAATGTTGTGCGGTGTATGATGGAGGCAACATCACTGTGCAATGTATAAGGGAGGCAACCAGCAGGGCTAAGTAAACGCTCACATCTTGAAAATGGTGTAAAAGCAAAGCAAATGGTGGGTACAATAGCAGTGATTATAGTCTTTAACAGGGCTAGGCAACCTAA
>CM034701.1:384695860-384709173 GCA_020142125.1 Phrynosoma platyrhinos
AATACAGGTATTCCAAAATGTGAAAAAATCCAAAATATGGGACACTTCTGGTCCCAAATATTTCAGATAAAGGAGACTCAAACTGTACAGAGTTTATTCAGATCATATAATGATATATATAAGAAAATTCTTAAATAAAAATTCCCCATAACATCTTATCTAGTAATAACTAGAATGTGCATCTAGATGAGGCTTTTATCATGTAATCACACTGCCTCATTCACAGAGTTGAGGTTCAAATGACATTTATCTTCCTTTTGTATCCTCCTTTGTTTTCCTATTTCTTCCTTCTTTTAAGGAAGGGAAAATAAATCCCTTAAGACTAGAAAGACAGAATAGCTGCACAGTTCAATGCACAAAAGAAATTTGAAGTGCTGGGAGAGCCCCTGGTAGAGAAAACATTTAGCACATGGGTTAGGCAGCTCCAGATGCTGCTGGACTGCAGTGCCCACCATTCCTTATTGTGATTGACAGGATGATGATGATGATGATGATGATGATGATGATGATAGTGATGATTTTATTCATTTGTATCCCACCTGCCTCCCAATAATGGGACTCAAAGCAGCTAACAACATATTTAAAACAATACAAATTAAAAACAATACAAAAGCATTAAAAGTATAGATATAAATTTTAAAAAGCAATCAAATGACTACCACTGATAAGAGTTGCATTTCACCAGCATCTGGAGGGATGCAAGTTTCTCATCCCTTTTTAGTGGGGAAAGCTGTTTTTGAACCCCTAAGTTGTTCAATGAGTACTGAGGAAGGAATGCTTGACTGTTGAGGAAATGGAAAAACTGGAGCAGGGAAGGAGAATGGTATGGACTCTCCTAGAAAAGGGGAGTGCTCTACACTGCGACATTTTGGTGCAGGTTCATTGTATTCCAATTTCAAGGAAAAGTTTCAGCAGATTCTATGTTCCTTTTAGCAAGATTGGACAGATTGAAATGGGTGAGACTTGTATTTCTGTTATTATTTGCTGTAAAGTTGACTTGACTTAAGGTAACCCTGTAAATGAGATCATGACTCTCATTGTTTCATATGTCCAAAATGCAACAGCCACAATTTAGTCATTTTGACTACTAGGGAGAGTTCAAGCTTGATTTGCTAAAAAAAACCCCCACACTATTTATTTATTTATTTATTTATTTTAATAGTCCATGGTGCCCATAGAGCTCTTCTCCAGCACTACATTTCTAAGGATGTCATCTATATGGTGGCAAAGAAGTGTCATTCATTTCAGTGGAACTACTTTGATTAGTTTTAAACAGTGGGTTTAGACCACTAGTGTGTGTGTGTGTGTGTGTGTGTGTGAGAGAGAGAGAGAGAGAGGGAATTTCCTAAGAATCTCATAGTATACAAAGGGATCTTGTAGCATGTTTGAGGCTATCTATGACAGGGGTAGGCAACCTTTCCCCTTTAAGGGCCGAGGGACTTCATCTCCCAGAAGCCTTAGCCATGTTGGCCAATAGTCCCATGTTGGCCAATAGCTCCTGGGATTCTGGGAGCTGAAGTCCCTCGGCCCTTAAAGGGGAAAGCTTGCCTACCCCTGATCTATGTGAACAAAGTTGTAGCATAAACTTTCATAGACTTGGTCTACCTTCTCAGATGTTCAGATGCTCATGCATCTGAGGAAGTAGACTAAAGGTCTCGGCAGACGGCTTATTGAGCCGTCTCCGAGGCAAGGAAGAGGAGGGGCAGCCGCACGCGCGGTGCCCCTTCCTCTTCCTGAGGTCGTCCTCGGAGCCGCCGGCCCTCCGCACGGCTGGCGCTCCGGGGACAACCTCCCGCCGCAGCGACCGCAAGCGCTGCGGCGGATAAGTCAGGGAAAGTGCGCCCTACGCGTTTAGGGCGCACTTTCCCTGACTTATGAAAGGAGCGCTGATTTAGCGCTCCTTTCAGAGGCGCCAACGGTGCACCGCGGTGCGGCTGCATCGCTCCGGCGGCGCAGCGTCCCGCGGCGTCCTCGGCGCCGCCGTCTGCTTCCCCCCACTGTCTACGAAAGTTTATGCTACAACTCCTTTTGTACAATTAATCTTTAGGATGCAACAAGATTCCTTTGCATACTGATATTCTAGACCAACACAGCTATATATCTGAATTCTTCCCCTAAAAATCTCACATTCAGCCATATCTTTGCTATGGAAGGATATCAAGATCAGGCCAGGCAATTCACATATGGCTAAACATAAAGAATCGTGCACACTCCCACCCGCCCTCAACCATTGTACCCAGGGCTATCTGGCAGCTATTGTACAGCCGGGACAAAAGTATTTGTGCAACATCACAAAATGTGCTTGGTATTTTGTGGTCTTTGTGACTTGGCATAAAATATTTTAAGTAAAATGCATAAAGTAAGCATTTTTAAAAAGAGAAAGAAACTGAAATGGAAAGCAACTATACTGCAGTCCTGCAGGAGTATATGCAAAAGTAATTGAGTCAACAATTCTGAATTCAACAGTGCTTACTTTTAGGTAAGTTTGTATAGGATGACAGCCTGTCTTTTTTTTTTTTTACCTGACATGATCTGAATCAGTGCTGGTATATATTTAAGCAGCCTTTTAAAAAAAACACTGCCATAGTCACATTTTTCTGTGTATTCTTTCCAATCTGCTTTCACTGTAATGCAAAAACTTGTTTGGGATCCTTAATCTATTTCCCATGGCACCCTTTATGGCAAGCAGATTCAAACTCTGGGCTCCCACCTCTTTGTTTCTGTTGCCACCTCTTTCCTCTGAGCAGGTGTTCTGGTCTGTGTCCAGGCTATATGTTGGGAATTGAAAACCAGGACAGGAATGCGCTGCAAGAACCATGATCATGTGCCAAAATTTCCTCCCCTCCCCTTTTTTTGCTCTTCAACTGACTGGTAAGGTCAGTAAACAACTGAAGGTGATCTAGTCCAGGGATTCTAAAATTCCAGCCTTAAGGAACCATATGTGGGGGTTGCTCTGAGCATCAGGGAGCACAACAATGGGCTGATTGATTCGATTTTTAAAAAGTTGATGAGGTGTTGGCACCACAGTGAATTGCTTTTTCTGTAAGCTTGTACAGGCAATCAGCAGACACGTTGGGAAGCAAATTTTAGGAGACCTGACTTCTGGGAAGTGCAGATTGTGAGTCCTTAAAATAATTAGGACATGTGTTACAGAATGTCATGCCAAAAGGTGAGGGCACTTGAGACTTCCTACCCCCCCCCCAAAAAAAAAGGAAAAAGGAAAAGAAAAAAGAAAGACTTCCTGAAAGAAAACAGAGGATCCGTCTATTGATAGCTCCCACTGTCTTTTAAAGTAGTTTTTTATATATATATAAAAAATGCTTTTTAAAAACAAAAATTGAAAAAATAGGAAAGTGTCTTTCACACACCATTGAAACAATGTGAACATAAGGCAAGGGAGATAAGTAAGAAAAAGGGCTTTGCTGTGTAACATTTCAAGAGATTTTAAGGTTTGAAAACAGGCAGTAAGCACATAAAGTAGAGTTTTAGTCTATCCTTGGTTCCTATAGATGTGTGTTTGGCATTGCTGGGGAAAATTACTTTTGTGGACTAGTTTCCAGAATTCCACTGCAAACATAGCCAGTAGTCATACTGGATGGGGGATTCTGGTTGTGATAGTCGAAAAAGAATATACTTTCCAATGTTCTGGTTTTCAGACATGTGTATGTCCACAATTTGTGAGTGAAATGTGGGCACCATTTAGGAGACAAGTCTTCCTACATTTTGTAACTACAGAAAAGAATGCAGCTTGTTTTAGAGATTAGCATCATATAAACCACAGCTGGCTCCTTTGGTAACAGCTTAATTTGGCGAAACTTGAGAATGGTTATTTACTTTGTAGAACAGTACACACTTATCAGAGAGTATGTCCTATTGATACTTCTGAGAAGACATTGCTGTACTTTATTGGGTGCCATTTGTGTATAGATTCTTCTTGTGAGCAACAAGAACAAACTGCGCTGAACTGTGTTAAACTTCTAAAAAGGTACTCATTAATCTTTGGACCGGGAGCAAAGAAGGCAAATTTATGGTTTCTTTCTCCCACAAAATTACAACATGTTTGGTGAGAACTCTTGAGAGTAAAGATAATTCCCTTGGCTGTTATTCTGCTCAGGCTATGGTTAATAGTTGCACTTTCCAAAGGATCAGCTGGGGTTGGCAGTAAGAAAGATGGAGTGATTACCTGTTCAGGCAGTTTCCTCCATTCCAAAAGCAAAGCATCATCCAAGAGCATCATCTGCTTCCTATAAGCGATCTGCTTGCTGTGTCCTACTCACTCACCCTTGGTTGCATTCTCATGGTTTCAGGCTCCTGGATGAACTCCCCGATTCAGTGATAAGGTTGGCTCCTGCAGGAACTGACTGCGGTAAGTGCCACCACAAGTGAGGGTTTTAAAATAGAACTTGTCTGGCATTGTGATCCAGTTGATCAACATTGTTACTTAATGCACAACTTGGTTAATTATTTTTAAATGCTCAGTAGCAAACAGTTTCTGGAGACTGGAAAGAAAGGTGCAGCTGTATCTCTGCCTTTTCCAATGGAAAATAATGGGCAGGCATTGATACAGCTGCACTTTTCTCCCCAGTTTCCAAAAACTGTTCCTATGGAAAATAACAGGGGACCTCCTGTTCCATAACCCTCAGCCAGTCACAGGGGTGTTACTTTGCCCACGAGGTCTTATTATGTTCTTCTCATAAAGAGATGCAGCCATTTTGTCACTCCCTAGGCTCCTAAACTACTACTGCAGTAAGAACCAGGTTGCAGTGAAATACGAGGGGGTATCGTGAAGTTTTAATTATCACCTTTAAAAAAATTTGACAGAAAGTTTGTTTTGATTTGTAGTTGTTAACTTTTCTCTACATAGTCACCATCCAGATTTACACATTTTCCCCAGCGTTTCTTGACCCTCCGAATATCGTTATTGTAGAAGTCTGCAGTTTGCGCCTTAAACCACTTTCCCACTTCACGAATGATGTCATTAGTCAGATTGGTGACCCTGCAACTGATTTTTCATTTCTGGGAACAAGACAAAGTCACTTGGTGTGAGGTTGGGAGAATAAGGCAAATGCCACAAAATCTCAAAGCCACATGCCTTGCTTTGTTAACTGCAACTTGAGATGAGTGAGCTAGTGCATTGTCAGCTAGGAGACGAATGCCTCTGGAGAGCACACTGCAATGTTTCTTTTTCAGAGCATCTCACAACTTGTCCAGAAGATTGCTGTAGTATGTGCTGGTGATGGCTTATCTCTTTGCAAGGTAATCCATGAGAATGACTCCACGACAGTCCCAAAAAAACAGAGCATGACCTTCCCTGCTGACTTTTGTACCTGTGCCTTTTTGTGGGGAGGGGAATCAGCATGCTTCCACTCCATGCTCATGGTTTTGATCTCTGGATCATACTGATAGATCCAAAATTCATCCATGATTACCAGACCACAGAAAAAGTCCTCTTCATCCTGTTCCAACAGTGTCAACATCTGTCATGAAAGGTCACACCATGTTTGTTTCTGGAAAGAGGTTAGCAAACATGGAACCCAGTGTGCAGACACCTTAGATGTGTGCAGTTCATCATGAATAATTTCCCACACACTACCATAACTGAGACCAGTTTCCTTCATGATCATTTGGATGGTTGCTCGTCTGTCTTCTAGGATTAAACACTCCACTTTCTTCACTGTGGTCACATTGTCTGTCAATGGTGGTCTTCCAGGTCTTGGCTCATCTGTGATGTACATATGACCAGTTTGGAAATTCATTTTCCACTTCACAATAGTTTCATAAGATGGGCAATCATTTCCATAAACTACATCTCCTCATGAATTTGCCGGGCAATATTACCCTTCAAATGCACAAACTTTATCACACTGTGAGCTTTAATCTTCTCCATCTTAGACTTTAATCACTTCTGGCAAAACCTGTAAGAAAAATAAATGACACAATGAGCTGATTTTTTCAACATCATGCATTTAGGGATCAATGATGACACTGATAAAATTACATCAATATAACATCTGGGTGATAATTATTACTTTACGCTACTCCCATCATATAGTACAAGGATGGGGAAAATGCAACCCTCCAGAAAATTATAGACATAAGATCCATGGTGAGGGCCAGCATGGTGTAGTGCTTTGAGCGTTGGACTATGATTCTGGAGGCCAAGGTTTAAATCCCAGTTTGGTTATGTAAACCAATTGGTGACACTGGGCAGGTCGCACTCTCTCAGCTTTAGAGGATGGCAATGGCAAATCCCCTCTGAAGAAGCATGCCAAGAAAACCCCATTATATGGTTGCCTTAGGATCACCATAAGTCAGAAATGAAGGCACACAACAACAACAGATCCATGGTGACCCTATTAATGAGAAATCTCCCATGTCACCTTATCATCAAGTGTCCTGCTCAGGTCTTGCAAACTCAGGGTCATACTTTCTTTGATTGAGTCTATTCATCTTTTCCTGCTGCCTTCCGCCTTTCCAACCATTAATATATTTTCTAGTGAGCCCTGTCTTCTCATAATGTGGCCAAAGTACAATAGTCTCTGTTTAGTCATACTGGCTACCTGGTGTGTGTTTTTGACTTAAGCCTTCATAGACTGCTGCCCATTTTTCCTTTTAATATTTAATATCCCACAAAACTATGTTGTTTTTGCTGCAGAGACTAACTTCCTAGAAATCTAATTAATCTGTCAAAGTTTCATAATTGCCAACCCTGAATGTGATTTGGAAACTGAACCTTTGGTGCCCATTCCTGCTAGCCTACCACTGGAACACAATTAGGCATGACCATGACAGAGTCACTAGAAAAGACAATAATGTTTGGCAAGGAAGAGGGCAGTAACAAAAGAGGAAGACCACATTGTAGATGGATAGACTCAGTTAAGGAAGCCACAGACCTCTGTCTGCAAAACCTGAACAGGGCTGTTGATGACAGAGTGACTTGGAGCTCTCTCATTCATAGGGATGGCAGAGCTGTTAGCCACAGTCACTTAAGAAAACAACATTACAGTTGCATTGGCAGTGTAACTTTGCAACAACATATCCCTACTTAATCTACAGCAGGTGTCTAATTGATTTGCTAAAGCATGTTTCTACTTAATCCAAGAAAAGAAAAGTGGTTGGCCACTTTGAGAAGGAATATGTTGGACTCAGTGGACCTTTGGTCTGATCCACCACAGCTGTTCATAACACTGGATGTTCCTGATTTCTAATCAACCAAAATGTTGTATTTTATAGGTGAGATAGCTATGCTTTTGGAAAATGCATCAAATTTAGCATACAGTGAAAAACCTGATTATGAAATGCTGAAGAAAATCCTCCTGAGTGGCCTGGAATACAAAGGAATATCATATAATGGCATGCTGGATTTTACCACAAATGAAGGCACTGCAGATGAAGGAGCTGCTAATCGCAAGAAAGTAAGTAATTAAACAAGAGAGGTCAAGATTGCATAAAAAGCATAAGACAATGCTGTAAGGCATAGTTATCCTTAAAGAGGAAATGACGCTTCTGGAGGGGATGTATAAGATGCATTGGATTTTTTTTTTTTAAATGAAGGCCAAATTCCCTCAAGGATAATCTGCCAGTACATGCTAATGGTAGACATGCTGAATCCAGCACTGGGCCAGATCACATCCCAAAGTAGACAAAGTGATTCATTGCCCCTCTCTCACATCCTCTTCTCTCTTTTGCTTTCCTCCTACTGGACTGCTGGGGAAGTAACAGAAAGGTCTTGCAGAGGTCTGAACCAGTCGTTTGTAAATGCTTTTGAAAACTAGTCAGAGTTGTTTATAGCTCTGAGAGTAGAAGTTGTCCACCCTGGAATTGTGATTTAACTCAATTCAGTTTTTGAGATTATTCATTTCTCTTACACTTTCTGCGTAAGTACCCAGTGATCTAAAATGTCATCTACAGTTCTGCCTTCATTCCTCTTTATTTGGTTGTTATAACTACTGTTATTACTATGTTTAAATAATAATATTTTAAATAATGCGGAGAAGCATTTGAGGAGGAAAGCCCAAGACTCCGCATGACCCAAAGATTGAATATGACTCAGACCAGTAGATTTGTTCAGCTTCATTTTTCTGCTGAGTGGAGAAGTTTGTTCAACTAATATCTCACTGAACAAGCTTGAATGACTGCAATCCCTTGCAGAATAGTTTAAGAGCAGAGTTATATTTAAGGAGGCAATTGTTTATTTCTACTTCCCGCACCTACCTTTTTTTCTTCCCTATATTTTTGCTGTTGTCCCCTAAAGCTGTTTTTCCCTTCTTGAGATTTTAGTGTATGTCTGTGAATAAAGAGGTTTTAACTCTTGATGGTTGTATTTTGTGGTCTCTGTGAACCACTCAATGGGTTTTGGCAGCTGCGCAGGCCCCTAAACCCCATTGTATGAATCCACAGATGACCAGTCGAAGTACCACAGTTACAGGTAAGTAGTCTGTTTTTAACAGCACTCCTCACTTTCCACCTTCCAAGTCTATTGACATACAGTTAATAACAATGATAATTACAAACGCAAAATAGTCTTTTAATAAACTTAGACTGCTGTGATTAGTGGCATTTCCTGGATCTGCTTCGAAACGTCAGCTGTTGTCTCCTGCCATATAGTTGCTGATGCTGATAAGGCAGGGTCAAAGCGCCATTCATTTTTAATATTTTGAGTGAACTTTGGACCGCCGCAATTCTACAGGAGCCAAAAAATGTGGGACGCAAACTAATGTGACTGATCGGCTGAGAGATGAATGGCCATACAAATCTCTGTGCACAGATGGTTCTGATTTGCCAAGTTTTGTAGATGCTGCAACTGAAGACATAAAATAGCCGCCTAGTCATAAATTAGCTCTTTGGAAGCCAAACCTTGGCACCAGAGCTTTACAACCTTCAATTAGTAGCGAAAGAAGTATTTGAATGACTCCGGTATTGACATCTGTAGGTCTGCATAGTAATCATTCCTAATAGAAGAGAATCTCTGTTTGAGGGGCTTTTGCATGGCTAATTAACTACCAGTGAGAATATGTAATTTTTTCATGATCTCCCGATTGTCACCTTTCTCTCATGATACAATTACATTTTATTGTAGCGAGTGCCTTTGCAAACCCAATTGTCAGCACTATTTACATTGTGCAGAAAAGCAGAACAAAAGTTCATGTTTAATAAAAAGCCACTGGATTTTGATCTTGGTAATTACCAAGACTTTTTTTCCCAGAGTGTTACAGACTTTGGTATTTTTTTAATCACTTTTACAACAAAGCAAAAAGCCATTTCTTTGACAGTAACTTGCTTGCTGTTGTGGTCACCGTTTAATCTATGCTAATTTGAGCCATTTCTTTCTCTTTTTGCAGTTCCTAGAGTTTTGGTTTTTTTACGTTAATTGAAATATGTAAGTTTGTTTAACAAAAAGCACCTGCTTTTTTCCATTTCTGATTGTGATCCATTTTGATTTTTTTTCTACTAGAAAGTACAGATTAAGAACTAGTCACTGATGTCTATTAAAGCCAGAGCAACAACTGCCTTCATGAAACTTTCATGAGTCAGTTGTATGCATTTTTTTCAAAGTGAGAATGAATGTGTGCCATGCTTCCTTCTCTGCTTTAGACAGTCAATAATTATTTACAAAAACATCAGTAACAGCTGTGATCCAAGTGTTATTTTGTGTCCCAGAAGCTTGGACTAACCCAATGGTTCTCAAACTGTGGAATGGGACCCCCAGGGGAGAGTGAGAGTTGCTCAAGAGAAGCACCCGATTTGGATTTTCCCAAATGTGTTTGTCCTGGAGGGGAAGAGAAGGCAAGAGAGTGCTTGGAGCCTCTGCTTGAGGAAGGAGGAGAAAAGTTATTTTCTTATAAAATGTTGAAATATGAGTATGAAGTTGGCCCTCCACATTTGTGGCTTTGATTTGTGCTGATTTGATTATTTGCGTTTTTGATTAATATGTTCTCTCTAGGAATCTCTAGGCCCTCCAGAACAATGCTGCTAGAAGCTGACCATAGAGTTGTGCTGGAGAACCTAGAGTTTCTTAGAGAAAACATTTCTCCAAGCATTTGTAGGTCTTCCAGCATGATTCTGTGATCAGGTTTTGGCAGATGTTGACCATAGAGTTGCACGGTAGGACTGGAGATTCCTAGAGAGGTGTTTCTTCAGGTAAAGAAACTTGATTTTATTTGCAGTTTTCCCCCATTTGCTGGGGTCCTTTAACCCTAACCCCAGCGAATGTGGAAGGACCACTGTACATGAGTGTGTGAACAAAGATGCACACACTAAACAGGAAAAGCATATTTTTTTATTTATATACTGTGTTAAGTGGGGGGAGGTGGTGATGTCTGCATGTAAAGGGGGTCACAAAGGTAAAAAGTTTGGGAACCACTGGACTAACCCAACAGTGTATTTCTTGTCACATACTGCCCTAAAACACCCTAAAAACATACTACTCTAAAAAAAAAATACCCAAATGCATCTGAGGAAGTAGGCTCAAATCTATGAAAGCTCATGCTACTAACTTCTATCTTTCAATTTGTCTCAGAGGTGCTGCAAGATCCCTTTGCATACTGATTTTGCAGACTAACATGGCTAAAAAGGTAAAGGTTTCCCCTTTTATGTGATTCTCTAGTCATGTCCAACTATAGGGGACAGTGCTCATCTCCATTACTAAGCCGAGGGAATCATCATCAAAGATAAATCTTTGCTACCTTCCCACCAAAGTGGTACTTATTTATCTACTTGCACTTTCACATGCTTTTGAACTGCAAGGTTGGCAGAAGCTGGGATTAGTGATGGGAGCCCACTCCGTCAGGTGGCGCTTGGATCTCGAACTGCCAACCTTGCACTTGTGAGTCAGCATCTTAACCGCTAAGCCACCACAGCCCCTTTGTCTTTGTAAAAAACACCCTGTAATTACAAAAGTCGTTTTCCACGTGACAATAGAAAGTTGCTGTTTGATAGGCAGAACCTTAAATACCCTGGGTTCACAGAATTTTAGTCTCTTTCTGCTTGCAACACACACAGACACTCCGAATCATGGAACAGTTTCCACAACTATATCCTGTTTTGTTGTGCTCACTGTTGGTGCTTGCTTTCTCCCCAGTAAAAGTCACAATCAGCTGATGGACAACCAGACTGTATCATTCATAGCCATGTTAGTGTGGAATATCAGTATGCAAAGGGGTATTTTAGCATCTTTGAGGCTAACTGAATCAAAGAAGTTGTAGCATAAGCTTTCGTAGACTTGGTCTCCTTGCTCAGACACATGGAGACCGTATCTTGTTTGTAAGTTATATTCAGTTTAATATACATATACATGCTCACAGGACATTTTGACCATGGCAAGTGCAATGGTTTGCTCAGGATTGGAAGAAAGCCAGAAGTTCCCCATTGCTCCTCCTTTCCCTGGACAGGCTGCTGGCAATGACAATGAGATGATAGTAGCCTTAATGCCTGCTTTGTGGCAAACTCTGTTGAAGAAAAATGAGGACAGGGTTAAATGCAGCAACAAGATTTTAAAGGCCAAAGATCACAATCACAACCTTAATGTCTGTAAAGATTACCGTACATTTCTGGTATGGAATGGGCTAAGTAAGGAGTGTTCCCCCTGAAAATCTTACTGTTGTTATTGGCCAAAGCTGGATTCCTTTCCTTTTCTCTTTTCCATTTGAAAGTGCAAAATCTATTACACTTTTTATTGAGCTTTAAACTTATCCTGGATATTGTCATCAAGCTAGATGTTGTTGAACTTTGATTGTTAAGAAAATGGAGATCTGCAATGGTATTTGCTATTTGCAAGTGCATAACCCCATTTAAAGTCCATGAGCGAGGAATGTCAATTATCACAGCTTCTGTTCCTTAGACAAAGACGGCAGTATTTTTAATGACCAATATCAAGGTCAGAAAGAACTGTGCTATTTGCAGATGTCTTGATCCTAGTCCCCATCTTCCTGAGTTTTCATAGGGATTTCAAATACTCTCTTTCATTAGTATGAAATGCATACTTAGATCAGCTCAAAATGTGAGCTGTTTTTGACTCAAGGACTTTCTAAAAGATAACATGTGAATGGCTGGTAAATGAAGGATAAAAGGAGAAAAATCCATTTTTTAAAAAATGAAAAGCTCCCAACTGCTTTCAAGTTTGAAAAATATTGTACTTCATCCTCAGTTCTGTTACAGTTTCTGTGAAAATGGACTGCTTATGCAGAATATAAAAAATGGAATAATCAGCAACGAGGCAAATGTATTTTCTGTATTTTTCCATGTGACCAAATATCCTGATCATAAATACAGATTATTTTAAAACTGTTAGCTTTTTTCTGCTGAGTATTAGATAGTCAAAATTTGCACTTAGATGCCCAGAAATCTCTACACATTGGGTAAATAAAGAGATAACATGTTTGATTGCAAGTTGAGATACAGTCAGTGCACGAACATCCTATCTATCGTACAGTAGCCATAAGAGTTGGTACAAAATGTTCCTCATTCCCAGTGTAGAGTAGATAGAGAATGATGATATTATGCTGGCAAAAACTGTCATTAAAAGGCATTTTGCCTAATAGATTTTGAAGTGTCTGTGAGATGTTATTATTGTGGCATTACTTTGCTGATCGATCAATGTGAAGATGCATTCTGGATTTTAAATGATCAACTTCAGAATGCTCTCTCAAGATAGAATTGGCAACAGTCCTATATTCTTTTGGTGCCAAATCAAGCTATTTGCTCAGGCATTTTCAGGAGAATTTTGAAATGGTGAATTTAGTTTAGTCTTAAATTGACATTGTCTGCTGGTCTTACAAGGCTTAAGCCTGTCATATTGTCCTGGGATCATCTTTGGCTCCTGACTGGTATAAAACTTTGAAGGAAAAAACTAGTCTGTCCGCCAGATTGTCACAGAAAATCAGTTTTCAGAGAGCAAAAACGAAAGGGGCTATTGCCTTCAGAACACACACACACACACACCGTTAGCTTCCTGGGGGGAACAAAGTGGCTTCTGGAAGAAAAAGGAACTTGGAAATGGGAGCCTTAGTCTATTCTAGTAAGGGAGACGTTCTGACTGCATTCTTGTAATACATTTCTGCATTTGTTATTCTACATCAGGGGTCAGCAATCTACGGCCCCCAGGCTGGTTCTGGCCCAGGTCGCCGGACTTAACGGCCCAGGCAGACCCCTGCTGCCACCGCTGCTGCTGCACGTTTTTGCCTCCGTCCGGCTGCGCGTGCCGCAGCTGCCATTTTGATTTTCAAAATGGTGGCCGCGACGCGTTTGCGCATGCACAGTACTCCTGCGCATGCGCAAACGCGTTGCGGCCGTGGCAAAGGCGGTGGCGTGGGGGG
>CM034701.1:384714204-384727690 GCA_020142125.1 Phrynosoma platyrhinos
AAGTTACTTTAGCTGCATCTCACAGTTACAGTAGCTGCATCTCACATGGAGCTGTAGGTTGGACTAGATTAGGGGCAAGAAACATGTTGCTTTTCAAATGTTTTTAGATAGTAGGAGCTACGGTCCAAATCTGGATATGTTCTCCATCCTTGGACCTAGATGACTTCCTTTGCAACATTGATTTCTGTAAGACATAGGGCCTTTGCAGACTGCCATAAAGTGCAAATTGAGTCCACTTTAACTGCCCTGACTCAGTGCTAGGGAATCATGGGAACTCAAGTTTATTGTGGCACCAGAGCTCTCTGACAGAGAAGGCTCAATCTCTCAGAAAAAAGATGCAATTCCCATGATTCCTTAGCACTGAGCCAGGGCAGTTAAAGTGGACTCAATTTGCACTATTTTTAGCAGTCTGCAAAGGCCCTTAGACTCAGATCCTTGTTCTGATCATAGAGCTCCCTTGATGGTTCTAGCCAGGTGCCTATTTCTCAGCCCATTCTACTTTACCTAGGTGCTACAAACTGAAAACACTCATTACCAAAGTCTCCACACATTTAATGTAAATGCAGTGTTTCCAGGAGAACTGCATGATATCTTAGGATGGCTGAGAACATGGCTAACACCATGCTACGGGAAAGACAGGAAATTGTCCACCATGAAATAAGTATGGTAGTGATTGCTTCATACTTCACGAACTGTCATTAATTAGAATCATCATAATAGTAAAAACAAGAACATATTCCACTACAGATAAGAACTCAGTTGACAGAAATGTACCAATTTCACATCCTATAAAGGCTAATAGTGTTCATTTAGCATTCTTAAAGGCTTCTTAAAACACTTTAAAGACCTACTAGTGCCTTAAAGATACCACAACTGCAGTATGCTTAACAGCTCTGCTTTCTTAGTGATACTTTTGCTAGAAGTGGGTACACTACTGTTATACAACTGCCATTCATTTCAGAAGGCCCTGTTTAAGGTACTCACATAAGACTCATTCAGTGGAATGGAGGCCATGCAGAAGGAACAATTCTGCTTGATCTAAGCTTGGGGTAACTTAATCTGTACATTTTACAGGCTGATTTACCAAAGCCAGGACCAAAGCAAGTTAAAGAAATGAAGGAAAACAGGCTGGAAAACAAGGAACTCTCCCGTCATAGAAAAGTCACTGCAGTAATGAAAACCAGCCAAGTACACAACAAACAGATGCTGGCTGGACTGAACAAGCCTCTTCAAACTGAAGAGGTAAGTGTATTACTGTTGCATTAAATTGTAGATAGCTTGTTGAAACTTTTGCTTTTCAAATCCTGCCTCCCCCCCCTCCCCTTTAAGAACAAGTATAGATTTAAAACAGAAAAACAAGCAATGACTACTACTCTTCTGAAATGTAAGTTTTCCATGAAGAGGGAGATTTTTGATGGGTGTGATAGACACCCCCAAGCATTTTTAAATGGTGCAAGTATACTAATTATATGCATCCTTTTTTCTATACTACTTTTGCATGGTACTTTTCAAATTGTAACTAGTTTCAAACATACTAAGCTATACCAGTTAAAAATTTAATTGGATGCTCTCTGCTACTTCCATTTCCAGATGAAGTTAACCGGACGTGTTCATGTCTGACATTAGTTAAACATTCCACATTAACCTGGGCAAGTTTAAATGCATTGCACACAAATACCCAGCAGACAGAGAGGAATGTTTGTGGTGAAAATCTTTTAAGTCAGGGCTAAACCCTGCATTAATTTAGTTTTGAGTTGCAAGTCCCACTCTTTTAATGCAGCACTTCTAGTAGTCAGAAGTCATTCTAATTTTATAAAGCAGCTACTCATAATCCGTCAGAAATCAACAGAAAAAATCAGTTGATAATATGAATTTGTACGTGTGCTGGATCTTGGGAAGACTTGCACATTCTCTAGTACTAATAAGAAACAAATAGGACTGTGTTTTTTATGTGCAGGGATGAAGGATACTAGTAAAATACATCCTCAAATAATACACATATACGCAGATGTGTGTCTTCAACTGTAGTGCAGTGTTCGTACAGTTACCAACGTGATTTTGTTGCATTTATGTAGCCTATTTGCTAATTGCCAGAACAGAAGGCTGCTTTTTTATATACCTTATTTTCTGGCATATAAGACTACTTTTTAACCTGCAAAATCTGGGGTTAAAGTGGGGGGGTCGTCTTATACGCCAGGTATAAGGAGGTTCATGATAGGTTTGCCTTAGTGTCATCATCAGTTGGAAATGACTTGAAGGTGCACAGCAACAACAGTTTTGGAAGTCATACTCTTCCCAAACTCTATATTTTAACTGGAAAAGTGGGGGGTCATCTTATACGCTGGAAAATACGGTATATATAGAAAAATATTTAAGATTGCTGTCCCCCAGTTTTTAGTTCAGCTGCTAAGGAAAAGTGAGCAAGCACAGACTCAGCAATTTTCCTGGTATGAAATACTTGTTCAGATTCTGAGGCTATACATACAGGCACCCAGTCAAATTACTTTGTGTGTCTGAGATTAAAGGACTGGACCTAGTGCTTCATCCTATAGATGACACTTTCTTGTGTTCTGTTGGGAGACTAAAAATTCCAATGTTCCCTGCAGAAACAAGGGGGGGGGGGAATCATTAGGTAGCCTTCAATTATGCTTCCTGAGCTCTTAGGCACAAACTTTTAAGGAAAAAATACCAGGACTAAATGTTTATCCTTTTTCAAATCTTCATTAAAGGGTGAATACATTGATTTCTTCTTTCATAGGAAAGTAGAGAACAGTCACACAGTACATATCTCCGCAGGTCCTTCCAGAAAAGTGAAGAAAAATCCATAGAAAATGGAGACATATATTCAGCAGTCTACCAACCAGAAACTGTTCAGGCATCATCCAGCTTTTCTGTATGCAGAACTTCTCAGTCTGAACCATATGATGAATTATATCAATATGTCGTAGCCATTGCTGTCCTCTTCTTGTTAATTTTGCTTTCTCTATGTTTTCTTTGATATTTCCATTAATATTTATTGCTAGACTTTAGACATATGTTAGGATGGATTCCATTGAAATTCCATTTCAGATTTTCTTCATAGACATTTTCAGTGTGATTTGCTAAAATTATATTTTAAAACAGAATAAAATGTAAAAAGGTTGAAAATTAAAACCAATAAACTTCTCAGATTTTGTTTATAATATTCTCCATCTTTGTATTTAAAAAAAACAACAATTACCTTTTTCTTTTTCAAGGATTTAATTCACCTCCTACCATATCAAAATATCTCTCGTATATGAAATATTCAAGTATGTACTATACAGAGTTTATACTAGAATTTTCCAGAGAAAAAAGGCACATTTTATTTTCAATTTTATTTTAAACAGTGGCTGAGATCCTGCATTGGAAAATAGCTATAACAATCTCCTGATGCTAATATGTAAAAAAATGGGTTAGCATTCTGTATTGCAGTGATGGATTTTGTAACCTAGAGTTACAGATCCATAACTGTTCCATCTTCACTAACACTATGTAGTGATGGTTGCAAATTCCCTCCCAAACTTAATTTACCAGGCACTGGATGGAGGAGGTCTATTTTGCTAGGCAAATGGGATACATGATATTTCTGTCTCTCCTGTCAGTGAGCAAGGCTGTGACAATGAGAAGCTGGACTCTTGATGCAGCCTTGGTTGCTGGTAAGAGTCAGCTGGAAACATCCTTCTGTGCCCCAGTGGCTACTAACACAGCAGTCCTTCTTTGAGGTGATGTAGACTGCCACATTGGATACTTACTGTGAAACTGCATTCTGGATTGTTAAGAGGATCAATTCACAGAGTGGATTTTAACCTATCACCACCAAGAATAGACAGGGAAGGTGGCATCATCAAGCCAAGAGCTTTGTCAGTTGCCATCTTAACTTCTCAGTTCACATCCCAGCCAAGTGACAAATCAGACACAGAAAGAACACTGAAGAGAGAAAAGAGAGCGAAAGAAACCTTCCTTCTGTCCAAAGAATACACCTAACAACAAACAACAGCCCCTAAGCAATCACGAAGTGCATTCCTCTCGACAACCCTAAATACACCTTTGTGGTAAGTATCCAATGTGGCATTCTCTGGGTTGGTGAGAGGAGAAACCCAGAATAGGACATACCCAAGCTTCCTTTCCAACAAGAGGGGGAGTGGCTGCCATGACTGCTGGATCACCCATATCCCAGAGGCTGTAAACGTATTATTCTTACAGTGATGGATGAAGGTTGCAGGTGTGCACCAGGGAGCTGCTTTGCAAATGTCACTCAGTAGCATTAGAAGAAAACACAACTAAGGTAGCAGCAGCACTTAGTGAGTGAGTTGTAATGTTAGATGGATAAGGAATTTTAACTCATAGGCCATGCCTATCCAGGCTTTAATTCACCTTAAAATGGTTGACCTAGGGCCTCGGCAGACAACTAAAAAAGTCTTCTCCGAGGCAGGGAAGAGGAGGGGCAGCTGCACGAGCAGTGCCCCTTCCTCCTCCCGAGGTCCTCGGAGCCGCCGGCCCTCCGCACGGCCGGCGCTCCGGGGGCAACCTCCCGTCGCAGCGTCCTCACATGCTGCGGCGGAAAAGCCAGGGAAAGTGCGCCCGACGCGTTTAGGGTGCACTTTCCCTGTCTTCTGAAAGGAGCGCTGATTTAGCGCTCCTTTCAGAGGCGCCGGCGGTGCGCTGCAGTTGCGTCACTCTGGCGGCGCACCGTCCCGCGGCGTCCCCGACGCCATCGTCTGCTTCCCCCCTTAGAAACCCTCCTTCCCAGAGAAGTGACAAATGCACCCATTACTGCTGACTTCTCATGAAGCAGTACTGCACATGAATCACCTGCCCCTCTTCCCCTCAGGACTTGGAAGGCATAGAGATTCCCTAAGTGGGGGCGGGGGGAAGCAAGCACATGTGGAAGGAGCAATAGACATTTCTTGGAACTGTTGAGAAGGATTGAATTGACCATGCAATCAGAAAGCACAGCAGGTCTGTCTTTGGAGGTGGAAACTTGCTGCGAATGACTGGAACATTTCCAGTGAGGATTCAGGGAGTCCCAATCACTGGCACACCAGTCCACTGCATCCATCATAAGCCTCTAATATACTTGGTACTCCATATCAGGTGCAGCAGCATCTGTATGTTGAATCTGTATGTTGAAGCAAACATGCATGATCCCAAGTTCCTGCTTACCAAAAGCAGGAACTTGAGATCATGGAGGGAAGAGTTTTTCAAATTCTGCTCTTTTAGAGTGGTTGGAAGAGGAATGAGACAACCTCTTAGTCTTCTTAGACTTGACATCATCCCTTTCCGATGGAGATTTCTTAAAAAAAAAAAAACCCGATGAAAAATAAAAAGAGTACAATAAAAAGAATCATAGAGCTGGAAGAGAAGACCACAAGGGCCATCCAGTCCAACCCCCCTCCCATGCAGGAACTCGCAATCAAAGCACCCCAGCAGATGGCCATCTGGTCTCTGTTTGAAAGCTTCCTAAGAAGGAGATGCCACCACTCTCCAAGGGAGCATCTTCCACTGTTGGACAGCCCTTGCAGTCAGGGATTTCCTCTTGATGTTGAGGTGGGATCTCTTTTCCTGTAGCTTGCATCCATTGTTGTGGGTCCTATTCTTTGGATCAGCCAAAAACAAGCTTCCTCCATCCTCAATATGACACCCCTTCAAAACAGGGCTATCATATCAGTTCTTAACCATCTCTTCCCCAGAGTAAACATACCCAGCTCCCTAAGTGTCTCCTCATTAGGTATAGTTTCCAGACCCTTCACCATTTTGGTCGCCCTCCTCTAGACCCTCTCCAGCTTGTCCACATTCTTTAAGAATTGTGGTGCCCACAACTGGACACAGCATTTCAGGTAAGGCTTGACCAAAGTAGAATAGAGTAGGACTATTACTTCCCTTGACCTAGATACTATACTTCTATTAATGCAGCCTAAAATTGCATTGCCTTTTTAGCTGCTGCATCACACTGTTGACTCATGTCCAACGTGTGGTCTACTAGGACTCTTAGATCCCTTTCATATATAGTCTTGTTCAGCGAGGTGTCCCCCATCCTCTATTTATGTATTTCATTTTTTCTGCCTAAGTGCAGTACCTTACATTTCTTCCTGTTGAATCTCATTTTGTTAGTTTTGGCTTAGCTTTCTAATCTATTAAGTTCATTTTGAATTTTCATCCAGTCTTCTGGGGTATTAGCTATTCCTTCTATAACCACTCTAACAAGCCTGAGCTCATTCTGTGCTTTGGCTTTCCTGACTTTACCCCTGCATGTGCTCACTATTTGTTTGAATTCCTCTTTGGTGATTTCCCCCTTTTTCCATTTCTTATACATCTCTCATTCAAAACTTATCTCAGCTGAAAGTTGTTTAGTCATCCATCCTGGTTTCTTGAGATACCTCCCATTTTTTCTTCCTCACTGGAACAGTTTGAAATTGTGCCTTCAGTATCCTTTTAAGAAATTCCCATACATCCCTAACTCCCTTTTCTTTTAGTATTCCTGACCACGGACTCATCCCCAGTATTTCCCTAAATTTACTGAAATCAGCTCTCCTAAAGTCTGGAATGTGCATCTGACTATGCCTGCTTTCTCCTTTCCATTGTATAGCAAACTCCAGGAGAACATGGTCATTCCCACCTAAGATCACTCCCATCCATCCTGTTTAAAAACCCAAAGAAGGAGACTCTACCACACTCCAAGACAAAAGAGTAAGAAGAAGACAAAAATGTAAAAGGCTGAAGAGAACAAAAAAGTTGTTTAGAAGCAAGATAATGATAGGAGGAGACACAAGGGATAAACAGTGACAAAGAAGAGGAGATACAAAAAGCAGGGAAAGGGCCAAGATACTTTCTGCCTGAAAACTTTTGGCTTGATGTCATCTTCTTCCTTGCCTGTTCTAGGTGGTGATAAGTTGAAACACACTTTGTGGATTCTTCCTCTCACCAACCTGAGAGTGAGGTGCTAGAGAGTGAGGCAGTTAATGATGCTGCATCACACCTTGATAGTGGCAGAGGCTGGCCATGTTCCCACTCACCAACCTGCTCTGCAGCACTTTGGCAATTCTTCTTGTGGGGGCTACATAGATTAAAAGGTAGGTTTTATGGGCACTTTCAGTCACTGCAGTGGTGCAATGATTGCAAAAATGAATTAGTATAATTAAGATGTAAGTCAGGCTTATATCAAAATTACTGAACAGAATGCCAGCAAGGATTAGCATGCCTAATTCCATTACGTCATTACGTTGTTCCTCCTTACCTTATTGCAATAGGGACATTCACCAAATATGATATTAAAACTTTGTCGACTAGATGGGAGTCCACGTAGCCACTGCAGTGAAACACATGGTTTTATTATTTGGTGCATCTGAAGATCAGTTATGGGAATGTAACTGTGATGCTCAGGTTTCAGGAATACTTCAAATTTTTAGTTTGTAGACCACTTCATGAACTTTTTATTGAAAGTTAATATAAGTGTTATTAATTAAATGAGATAAGCACTACATTGCAGCTCTTTGGGATAATGCAAGGCTATTATTATTATTATTATATTTATTTCTGTCCAGCCTTTTTCCTCAAATTGAGACTCAAGGTAGCATATAATTTAAAAAGCAACACAACTAAAAACCTACCAAAATGAACATTAAAATAAGAATAAACTTTTCACAATATTAAAATGATTTAAAACTGCACTTTAAAAGATAAAATGCCATTAAAAGATAAAAAGCAATTAAAACAGTTCAATCTAACACTATCCATAACTATCAATTACTTTTGGTCTTGGAACTGGGTCACAAAGTAATTGGCTATTATAATCACACCAGCACCATTTCCTTCCATCAATGAGGCTTAAGCAAATAAATAAGTCTAGCACTTCAAACCAAAATCAGATTTTACAAAACATACCCATCTATTTTGGAAGAAGATTAAAACATAATTCCATTTCAGTAAAACTATGAATGGTGAAGAGATGGCATGGGGAGAAAGCAACCACATGGTTTTGAGTGCTGTTTATTTTTTTTTTTCAATAACTTATATTTGTTAAAAGAAAATCCTAGTTTTCTATGTAATTTTAAAGCACTTGGATTACCTCAGTTTTTTGTTATGTAATATTTGTAGAGGTAAACATACATAAACACTGGGACATATATGTAACTGGACACTGGACAGACTATTTACCTCATATAAACAAGATTGGTGGAAAGACTGGCCACAGCGAGAATCGTCACAGACTTGGTCTGGAATAGCTCCGTCAAGACGGTAAGCATAGCAGATCCCACAGTCCATGGAAAATTCCTTTAAGATACAGAATGCAATGCTATGAGACATGTTTTGTAACGTATTTTATTTTATGGCAACTTTACACTTGAATTACACCTATCAGTACATAATGTGCCTTAACATTTCCCACATTTTTATCTGTTTTAAAAAGAGTTGTGGTTATTTCATTACCAATACAGTGGGCCCTTGATATCCACTGGGGTTTGGTTCCAAGAAGCCCCCTGCCCATGGATACCAAAGTCCAAGGATGCTCAAGTCCCATTATGGTGTAAGAAAATTGTGTCCCTTATATAACATAACAAAACCAAGGTTTGCTTTTTGGATTTTTTTGGCGGGGAGAAAATATTTTCAAATTGTGGCTGGTTGAACACATGGATATGGAGGACCGACTGTAAATGAGTTCTTCTATGATAGCTTATCAAAGTTTAAACCTAATCAATCAATTAAAACATTTACAGACTGAAGGCACCCTAACTGTACAACTTTTAACACAAGTATTTACAAGATCTATAGATAGGATACACTACATCAGGTAGCCCAGTTAAATAAAAGGAAATGCCTCTTCTCAGATGGCATATGCCATTTATATCTGAACACACTATCTAAAAACAAGGGAAGCATGTTTTCTCTCTATTAAAACTGTTGTTTTACTTGTGTACTAACTGAACTGACTAGTACTCTAAATTGATAAAATGTCTTTAACCAACTGACAGAACTAAGCAGGCAATTTATCATTCACTGGATGAATCTAGCAATATTCTTTTAGTAGGATAAATGGACGAAAATGTTGCCTTAATGGTATCAGCCCACAAATATTGAGAACATCTTTCTGAAATGTATTTTACAGATATGAAATATGAGCATAGCAAAACTTTGAGAAATAGTACAGTGTTTGCTTTAGCCTCAGTTTGTTTCAATATGCCTCCATAGCAAGGCTATTTTGTCTGTGAAGTCGTAGGCTTTCATGGCCAGCAAAAATTTTCTCTGAAGATGCCAGCCACAGATGCTGGCGAAACGTCAGAAAGAAATTCTTCTAGAACATGGCCACACAGCCCGAAAAACCCACAAAAAAGCTATTTTGTCTGTTTGTTTCATGTGTTTGTTTATTAAAATATTTATATCCAGCTATCTTCCTTGAGATATCAGGGCAGTATACAAAAAAAACAAACTGACAAATTTACATCAGTGTAGATAATGAAAATGCTTTTAAAAGGCTAAATACATATTAAACACATATTAGAAGCCAGCATGGCAAGTGATTTGAGTGTTGGACTGTGGAAGCCAGGGTTCAATGCCCTACTTGGCCAGGAAACCCAATGGTTGACCTTAGAGAAATCACATGTTCTCAGCCTCAGGGGAAAGCAATGGCAAACCTCCTCTGAACAAATCTTGCCAAGGAAACCCCAAGCCTTAGAGTTGCCTTAAGTCGAAAATGACTTGAAGGCACAGAACACACAAACACATATTAAACAATTCAAAAAGTTTATTTAAACAAGTTTAAAAAACAGTGTAATTTAAAACAATATAAAACCATGTGCATGTGCAGGTTGTATAAAACCAATTAGGACCCAAAAGCTTTAGAATACAACCATGTTTTCACATGATGGGAGAATGACAGCAACACTGATGTTAAATAGTTCTCCAAGGGAATGATGTTCCATAACATAGGTGCCACAGCAGAGGCGGCCATCTCCTGTGTCCTCCCACAGTACATTGTCCTGAATGACGAGACAGAAGAGGGCCCCTCCAACAGGCCTTAAACCTCAGGCACGCACATATAAGGGGAAGCACCCCTTCAAGAATTGACATCCCCAGCAGTTTAGGGCTTTACATTTCATTAATAATATCTTGAATTTGGAATGAAAGCATATCAGCAGCCTGTGCAATTCCTTTTAAAATTGATTTTATATTACTTTTGTATGATGTTCCAGTCAGCAGCGTATCTGCTGCCTTTTGCACTAGCTTTCTGGATTCTGGAATTTCTGAATCGTCTTTGAGGTAGTGTCACACAGAGTCTAATCAGGAAGTTATCAGTGCATGGACTATTGTGGATAAATTATTCCTGTCCAGAAAAGGTTGTAATTGGCAGACCAGCCAAATCCAGTCCTAAGCACTCCAAGCTACAGAATCTACCTGTGTCTCCATTAACAAAGAAAGAAAGAAGAGTATGCCCAAGCTATGCACCTGCTCCTTCATGGGGAGTGCAACTCCATTTAGGGTAGGTATGTTACCCAATTTCCAGACCTGCGAATTCAACATTCTCAGGCACAACATTCAGGCACTGTTCCAGAACCTGTATAGCCTCTGAAAATAAAGAGAAGCAGAGCTGGGTATCATCAGCATACTGATGGCAGCCCAACTCCCCTTAAACATTTCTCTAGTGGCTTCATACAAAGATAGTGAACAGTGTGGGATAGAAGATGGAACCCTATGGCACTCCCAACCTAATGGCCATGGGGCTGAACCAGCCCCACAGATAAGCGGGGCCACTGTCATGCTGTTCCTTGTACTCGCATCTGAAAGTGCCACTCTAGTATGACAGGACAATCAAAAGCCGCTAAGACAGGGGTAGGCAACCTTTCCCCTTTAAGGGCCGAGGGACTTCAGCTCCCAGAAGCCTCAGCCATGTTGGCCAATAGTCCCATGTTGGCCAATAGCTCCTGGGATTCTGGGAGCTGAAGTCCCTCGGCCCTTAAAGGGGACAGGGACTAAGAGATCCAAGATGATCAACAGTGTAACACTGCCCTGGTTTTTCACCTGGAGTAGGTCATTAGTAAGAGTGCCTGAAGCCATCTCAGTGCTGTGCCCTAGCCTGAAACTAAACTGAAATGGGTCCAAATAATTTGTTTCCTCCAAGAACTCTTAAAGTTGCCTATATGCCATAGGCTCAAGCACCTTGCCCCCAAAGGGGATATCAGCAATAAGGTAGTAGTTCTCACATACCTCTGGATCCAGGGAGATCCCCCTTAGGATAGGGCATATGAGTGCCTCAAGATGGCAGGTACCTCTTCCTAATGTAGCTAGGCATATACACCCCCTGGACCCACCCAATCAATCTTCCTGTGCTAGATTTAATCAGCAAAGATAGGCAAAGTTCAAACTTACATGGGATGGGATGAAATGATTAAAAAATCTCATCCACACTATCAGGCCACAACAACTGGAACTGATCCCAAGAAAAATGACCCAATGGAGCATGGGACACATATCTCTATGTTTCAATTACTCTTATGCATACCAAATAAATACCAAGTTTTAAAACAAAATATTTTAAATAATTAAAGATTTCCCAAATATACTTTGTACATGTATTAATCACCTCCATTTTTTCCAGAAATCATTGACAAGTGTTGACCTTTGCCAGTAATTGATATTCAAAACACAATGAACATAATATAGCCATAAAGCAACTTACAGATTTTTCTAGAGTTTCCCGAGATGGAAAATCAATTTCTAAAACCTCCTTCAAATTTTGTAATAAACTGACTTCTGGATCCCTGAAAAAAGAAAGAAAATAATTGTACCAAACTTTAAATCATGTTATCAACTAAAAATCGATAACCCAATACACTTACCACAAGTGTACATTGCTGTTCAGCTTGATTTTCAAGGGATTTACCACTGAAAACAAACAAATGTGTGTATGAATTTCACCATAAAAATTATATTCATTAAATGTTTGCTTGAGCAGAAGTCAGCCAAGAAAGGAATGCTACTACATCCTAAGATATTATGCAAAATTTAGAATGGGCTAGTCAGTTCAACAATCATTCTGAAAGAGTATGACCATGGCTACAGTCCACATCAGACATTTACACACACTGGTTTACCATGATTTCCAGAGGCATGCAGTTGCTAACATGGTTCTATCCAATGGAATTCAACTAATTTCAGTTTAGGGGGTCTTTAGAATTCCCAGTCTAAATGTTCTAGAACATTACAAAACTACAACCCCCAAGATTCCACAGGATGCAGCCATGACTGTTAAAGTGGAGTCATAGTGCTATAATTGTGTAGCGTGAAAGGGCCCCTGGTGAACTTGAGTATCATGCTGTAGCATCCTTGTCTGAGTCAGTTGAAGATTCCACAGCTATAGATTCAAAGTCATTTTCTTACTAGAAACATAAGTAATTTATTTTGTTCTCCAACATGAGAATCAAGGTTTTCAATTGGGCTTTTCAGAGGGTGGACATATTTTGTTAAATCTACACAAAAATATTTTTTGTATAAAATATGTTGGTTTTGGCATGATATTTTCCTGTGCAAAACACTAAAAGTGTTTTTCTTTTTTGCTCTCTGAAGGGTGAAAAATCTTGTGGTGGTTGACTATTTTTTTCAATGAGCTGAGTTTGTCAAAACATCCTTTCTATTTCAGGACAAGAAAACTTACGAATATTGTTTATATCCCTAATCTTTATTTGGCTTTCTCAACTGCACAGGTGAGGAGTTGGAAACTTATCCCCATGTCATGATAGGATCACTTCCTGAATTGATAGGTTCAAGTCTATCATAGAATCATAGATTTGGAAGAGACCACAAGGGCCATCCAGTCCAACCCGTGCCATGCAGGAACTCAAAATCAAACCATCCCCGACAGATGGCCATCCAGCCTCTGTTTAAAGACCTCCAAACTGGACACAGTATTCCAGGTGGGGCCTGACCAAAGCAGAATACAGTGGCACTATTACTTCCCTTGATCTAGATACTATACTTCCATTAATGCAGCCTAAAATTGCATTGGCCTTTGTAGCTGCGACATCACACTGTTGATTCATGTTCAACTTGTGGTCTACCTGGACTCCTAGATCCCTTTCACACGTAGTCTCACTCAGCCAGGTGTCCCCCATCATATATCTGTGCTTTTTGTTTTTCTGCCCTAAGTGCAGTACCTTACATTTCTCTGTGTTGAATTTCATTTTGTTAGCTTTGGCCCAGCTTTCTAGTCTGTTCAGGTCATTTTGAATGTTGATCCTGTCTTCTGGGGCTATTCCTCCTAATTTGGTGTCATCTGCAAATTTGAGAAGCATGCCTCCTATTCATCCAAATCATTGATAAAGATGTTGAATAGCACTGAGCCCAAGACAGAACCCTGTGGCACCCCACTGGTCATCTCTCCCCAGGATGAAGAGAAGCCATTGCTGAACACTCTTTGGGTTTGGTTAGTCAACCAATTACTAATCCACCTAACAATTGTATTGTCTAGCCCACA
>CM034701.1:384746036-384758824 GCA_020142125.1 Phrynosoma platyrhinos
TGGATGGCCCTTGTGGTCTCTTCCAACTCTATGATTCTATGATAAGCAACAGTATACCAGGAGTGATATGGTATCAATTCTATTATGAATGGATCATGAGAAGAAGAACTTTAGCACAGGGAAGCTGTAATAGACCTTAAGAACCACAAAGTCAAGCTCCTAGCCTTATGTGAAACCCTTTATCGTATAGATCTGGGGTGCATGATGAAGCATAAAGCACACAGTGACAGGGCACAGTAATGGGGGGAGCATAGACTTCCCTGCATGGAGAGAGAACTCTCAGGTCATTTGCATAGTTAGCCTTGGCAGCATTGCAGCTGGAGACCTGAAATATTACCACCTCACCAAAATGATGCCTTGACACAAGAGGGTTGGGAGAACCAAGGTGTTATGACATCAGTCAGCTTGGAGAGATGGGACAAGTATGCATGTCCCAAGATCTCGAAGTGTCCACAGGAGTGGATAAATCTGTGAAAGGTAGGCTCAAATCGGAGGGATGTCCCCAGAGGGCATTCCCAGCTCCAAGCTGTCTTGGATGAAACCGATTATCTCGATCCATTTCAAACCGGCTTTAGGACAGGATATGGAGTTGAGACTGCCATGGTTGCTCTGGCTGATGACCTCCGCTTGGGTATCGACAGGGGTAGTGTGAACCTGCTGGTGCTCTTGGACCTCTCAGCGGTCTTTGATACAACAGACCATTCCATCCTCTTGGATCGCTTGAGAGAGTTAGGAATTTGAGGCACTGCTTTGCTGTGGTTCCATTCCTTCCTCTCAGGCAGATCTCAGAGGGTGAGGCTCGGGGACAGTTGCTCTTCTAGAACAGAGCTTAATTGTGGCGTCCCTCAGGGCGCCATCCTGTCCCTGATGCTATTCAATATTTATATTCAATATTTATATGAATATTTATATGAAGTCCCCAATGCTATTCAATATTTATATCATTCGGAGGCATGGAGCACGGTGTCTTCAGTACATTGACGACACCCAGATATACCTCTCCATGACCAGATCGTCTGCCCAGACCTCAGATGGCGTCTCTCCTCTCAATGATTGTCTTAAGGCGGTAATGGATTGGATGAGGAAAAACAGATTGAGACTGAATCCAGACAAAACGGAGGTACTAACAGTGACGGGGCCGAAACCAGGCTTGGGATACACCTTCCAGTCCTGGATGGAGTCACACTCTTCTCCAAGGACTGTGTTCGCAGTCTGGGGGGTACTCCTAGATTCGTCGCTCCACATGACAAATCAGGTGAATGCAACGGTCAGGAGTGCCTGTTATCAGCTTCGGCTGATACGCCAGCTGCGCCCTTTCCTGGAGACTAGGGACCTGGAAACTGTAGTACATGCTCTAGTTACCTCACGTTTGGATTTCTGTAACACACTCTACATGGGGCTACCCTTGTGCCTAACCCAGAAACTCCAAGTGGTTCAAAATATGGCAGCCAGGTTGCTCACTGGGGTATCAAGGAGAGAGCACATCACACCAGTGTTGAAATCTCTCCACTGGCTGCCAATTAATTTCCAGGCACAGTACAAGGTGTTGGTTTTGACCTTTAAAGCCCTAAATGGCTTGGGTCCATCTTATCTTAGGGACCACCTCTCCCCGTAGGATCTCCCCCTCTGAGAGGAACCTGCTGCCACCTATGAAGACCAGGCTCTCACAAACCTCCCAGAGGGCCTTTTCTGCAACCACTCCCAAACTGTGGAATGGCCTGCCGGCCGAGATCCGTCTTATTACTACTCTTGCTGCCTTTAAAAAGGCAGTAAAGACGGATTTCTTCCGACAGGCCTTTCCGGAGTAATCTCCCAGCTTTTCCTCTAGATGGTCTGGCTTGTTAATCCGCTCTCTTACCCCTAGCTGCTACTGTTTTTTGTTTTGTTCTATGATTTTATTGTTTGATGCTGTTTTTAATACTATTCTAGTTTAATCTATTTTTAAGGGGTGGAGGGATATTTGGTGATGTGTTTTACTCTTGTATTGTTTTAATCTGTTGTACGCCGCCCCAATTGCTTTGCAGAGGGGCGGGTTAGAAATAAATTATTATTATTAATTATTATTATTATTATTATTCCTGCCCAGAATGGCAAATGGGAAGGAATTGACGCAGTCCCTATCTGAAATGAGGCCCAAGAAGATTGCATTGAAATCAGGGGTCTGTATATGAGATGGGCTCATCCCAGTTAGAGACCAAACCGTTGTTTGCCACGTTTCGCAGATGTGAGTGGTATAGACAAGAACCATTTGGAAGGGGTGTGCATATGGGACGTAGACATGTATTCCCCGTTATGTGTAGAGGCCCTTGGAAAGAAGGCACCAACCGCATTCACTGACACTTGTACAGGGGAAGTGAAAAATATTTCTCCGATATGGAGAGAACAAGTATGTTCTGAAAGCTGTCACTAGGGAGGAAACAAAGGCATTAAGGCCAATATGAAAGTGGGGGTATGACCACCCCAGTAATAGTCATGGCAATCCTGGAATGGTACTGGCCCTCAGTATGGGAGTGTAATCATGTCTTCAATATGGCAGTCTAAAGGAAATGTTGGTATTAGCCCCAGTACAGAGGCACCAAGCACATGCCAGAATATATTTGTATCAAGCGAGTGATACAAGAATAGTTTGATGTTAAAGCATAAGTGACGGTACCAAAGCCCCCCATGAGGGGAACAAGACAATCTCAATCATGCTGGTATCGAGTACATAATGGTAGTGTCCCTAGGTATAGAGGGAGAAAAACAACAGTTGAATTTGATCCTCCAGTCCCATGGGTCTGGCTATAGTACTGACAGTCAGTATGAACAGAGAGTTACGTGTGGAAGATTGTCTATATAGAAAGTGTGCTGGTAATGCCCGTAAGGTTATGAGGAACACCTCGGGCCTCCGATTTAATGTCTAAATTAAGTGAAGTTTAGTTGATTGCAGTAGGGAGGACAATTTAAGCTGTCAAGGGTATCTGTACATATTAACATGTGAACAGAGACAAAAGCATGTCCTCATAAAAATGTAACGTGCAAATGGTGGTGTCCTCCTTCGGTATGGAGGGAGCACCATGTCCTCTAAATCAGGTATATAAGGATAGCCATGATATTGGGTCTTGGCAAGGAGGGAAATTTGACTGCATATCTGGCCAATGACTATGCCATCCCTCAGTATCAAGGGAGCAACCTTAAATCTGGCTCGATTTCGAATGAAATGGGAGGCAGCATGAGGCGTGCAATTCTACACTTCAGTATAGAGGGAATAACCATAGCCTCGAATCCAACTGAGCGTGTGCCAGGGTGACCATGGCTTGGAACTGAACAAGTTTGCAAGACTTTTTAAAGTCTGACAGGAAAATGAATCTCTGAAAAAGTTCCTCTAGATGCTGCTGCTGTAGCAGATAAAAGGAACTGAGGGTTCAGGAGGGAAACCAGCCAATAAGGCAGTTGGAGAGTGGGCGGGGCTACCACGAAAAACGCTTCTAATAGCTCTAAGAAGGTTCCGAATGGCTCTGCGCAGGTGCAGAATAACCTATTTGTGTGATTCGCAGAGATCATAAAGAAGAAATTTGTCTTCTGTCAATTATAGACTATGCATACTTTTGATAGTCTATTGACTGCATAGTCACACTATCAATTTATAGAATATTGTTCTCAGAAAGATAAAGCTGTACTGTGTCTAAGTATTTCTAATAACCCATAACAACAGGTGCATGAGCATAACTTTGCGAACTGTGAACTTATAATGATGCCAACCATATAAGGCAGTGGTCCTTATGATAATATATTGTAATAACAATTTTGTAAAATATGGTATTTTAAAAAAGCAGCATATTCCCTATCTTAATATTTACAGCTAACTATTAAATTGCCTAGATTTAAAAAAAAAAATAAAACTGCAATCTGGATGAGACTATTGACCACAATCTTTATCTTGTCAAAACACGTTTATAAGTGGGACCTAAAACAAATCTGTTGTGTTACCGAGTACTCCTGACCAGCTTCTCCTCCTTTACAAGACTTCCTTCCATTACTACACAAGTTTACCATCAGTCAAACTGCACTCAATGGCTATTAAGTATGCTCAGTTCTCACTGGGTTATTTCTGGAGTCCTCACCTCTATTTTTATAAATTATTTATTTTATTAGTGTATATCTCATCTTTCTCCAAAATGAGATACAGGGCCTTTGCAGACTGCCAGAAATAGTGCAAATTGAGTCCACTTTAACTGCTGACTCAGTGCTAGGGAATCATGGGAACTGTAGTTTATTTTGGTACCAGATCTGACAGAGAAGGCTCAATGTCTCAGAAAAAAATACAATTCCCATGATTCCCTAGCACTGAGCCAGGGCAGTTAAAGTGGACTCAATTTGCACTATTTCTAGCAGTCTGCAAAGTCCCTCAGTGGAGTTTACAGAATCAATGAACAAAATACAATTAAAAACAGAATAATTTAAATACTAAAACACAATTTAAAATGTCTCTGTAAAATAAAAAATAAAGCACTTAGACATTTAAATTAAAATGAAATTAAAAGCCCCCTTCCTTAATAACTGTTCAGTTACCCAAAGCCTTTCTGAATAAGGTTTTTCTGCTGAGAGGACAATGGGGGGGGGAGGGGACTATTGTTCTGTGGTCCCCTATAAACTTCAAGGATTCAGCAAATCTGCCATGGCACACCATGTGCTATTTGAAAAGTTAGAATCCAGGAAAACAATGATCATTATTACCTCACAGTGACATTTAATCCAGCCCCATTTATACAGGAAATCTAGTCCCACTGCATGTGTGCACAATCTTTTGTTCACTTTGTGATTAACAGCAGCAAATTATTTAAGATGAACCTCACGAAGGACATTTATGACCCTCCAAAGAAAGCTGACAAAATTTTCAAAGTATAGACTTAGGGCCTAAGCAGACTGTCAGAAATAGTGCACATTAAATTGAGGCACTGCCCTGGCTCAGTGCTAGGGAATCATGGGAACTGTAATTTATTGTGGCACCAGAGCTCTCTGACAGAGAAGGCTCAATGTCCCAGAAAAAAATACATTTCCCATGATTCCCTAGCACTGAGCCAGGGCAGTGCCTCAATTTAATGTGCACTATTTCTGACAGTCTGCTTAGGCCTATAGTTACACACATTTTCACAGAAACTTGTACTCTTGAAGGAGGTTTCTAGTTCCTGTGTGCTAAGACACAATAAATACTATCTAGAGTTGGTGATATATTTGTTAATCAGTAGGTACCACTAAATTACAATAAGGTGGTCCCATGCTGTGGTGGAAGGTTGGCCCATGGAAGAGAGATTCTTTAGGTCTGAAGGAACAATGTGAAAGAAAATTTGCAGCTTAGAAATTTGCAGCTGGGGGGATAAGACAGAGGCCTGGTAACTGAAGGCACAAGAAATAATGCAAATTAATCCTTATTTTTCTTGAATTAAAATGGGGAATTGCACCACCACTCCCTGCTTGATGCAGGGGGAGGGGGCACTCTATAAATCCCAGGAAGCAGTCTGTTGAATTTAGAGGGATGAAATGAATATGGATGCCACTTTTATCCATTGCATAATTTTTCTATGAAATTTGTTGTTAATAGCTGTCAAGTCAACTTCGACTTATGGTGACCCTATCAATGAGAAACCTCCAAGTCATTCTATCATCAACAGCCCTACTCAGGTCTTGCAGATTCAGGGCTGTGGCTTCCTTGATTGAGTCTATCCATCTGGAAAACAGTCTGCCTCTTTTCCTACTGCCTTCTACCTTGCCAAGCGTTATTGTCTTTTCTAGTGAGTCATGGCTTCTCATGATATGTCCAAAGTATGACAGTCTAACTTTAGTTATCTTGGCTTCTAGAAAGAGTTCAGGACTGATTTGTTCTAGGATCCATTTATTTGTCTTTTTAAGCAGTGCAGAGTATCTGCAGAACTCCTCTCCAGGACTACATTACAAATGAGTTGATTTCCTTCCTACCAGCTTTCTTCATTATCCAGCTTTCACAACCACACATAAAAATTGGAACTAGGATGGCATGGACAATCCTCACTTTAGTATTCAATGAGATATCTTCACAATTTAGGATCTTGTCTAGTCCCTTCATAGCTGCCCTTCCAAATGCTAGTCTTCTTCTGGTTTCTTGATCACAGTTTCCATTCTGATTAATGACTGAGCCAAGGTATGGAAAATTTTGGACTATTTCAATGTCTTCATCTCTTTTTAAGTAACGTAAACCATCTGTGGTCATTATTTTTGTTTTCTTAATGTTCAGTTGTAAACCTGCCTTCACACTTTCTTCAGTAATCATTCCAAGTCTTTGCTATTTTCTGCTAGTACAGAATATTTTAAAATATTCCAACTTCAACAATTGTCCACATGGGTGGCTGAGACCATGATACCTTTGCTTTCTGATGGTTCAATGTACACAAACTTTGTATCATGCACAAATTATTAAAAATGTTGTGTATAAAATTATTTTCAGGCTATGTTTATAAGGTGTATATGAAACAAATGAATTTCATGTTTAGACTTGGGTCTCATCTCCAAGATATCTCATTATGTATGTGCAGACATTCCAAACTCTGAAAAACTCCAAAATCCAAAACATGTCTGGTCCCAAGCATTTCAGATAAGGGAGACTCAACCTGTAGTATATCATCTGCATATCTTAAATTGCTGATATTTCTTCCTCCAGTATTCACATTTCATTCCAAACTTCACAAAATCACACAGCATGTTTCAGCTTTTTATGAACATTAACATGCACACATATAGAAGGGGTGGGTTGGGGAGCAGGACAGAATAGCAACAATATGTGCTGTTTTGCTGGTGTTTTCAATATTCTCTGACAGCTCTATACAGACTATAAATAAAATGATTTTTTAATATAAGAAACTCTTGCAAAATTAAGTATTTTGCATTCTTGCCAGAGGGGGGCATCCCATGAACAGCACAAACCAATAATTCTGTATAAATAATTTATGGTAGTATCTACATGTAACAGGAATGGAAATACTTCTAGCAAGAATGTTTTCTACCAGGTAAGTGTGGGAAATATATAGTTTTTGTAAATACTACTTTCTCACATATATTCTTTTTCCGGATGAACATCTTTAATCAAACCGAAAATTGAAGATTCTAAGCCACCTTTATTGACTTCACAAAATATCTGTGAATCTGTCTTAGCTTTGGTGTAACATCTTATCATCAGTCAATTATGTTATTTACATTGAGAAAATTAGAATTATTCACCAGCTATCCTTGTGTGGGTTGCTGCTCCCTCTTGCTATGGTAGACAGACCTACAGTGATTAAAGTTGCAGATATGTTACATGTAAGAGTCCCTACTATTTTAGTGTGTTCAATAGCCAAGAGGTTTAAAAAAAACAGGAGAGAGAGAGAGAATCAATAGGTAGAAGTACTGTATATAGGGAAAGTTAGCTACCCAGAAAGGGACTGTGTACTTGGCCAACCTCACAGAAGTGCCATAGAAGGGGGGCATAAAACAGTCTCCTTGTGAAGACATCTGTGTTCTCATCCCTTGTAACTGGAACCTAGATATGAATCTTGCCAATTTATAGATGGCTGAGGCAGTGAAATGGTTTTATCAGTGTAACGTCCATTCTGGTAGTGATGTTTAATAATAATAATAATAATAATAATAATAATAATAATAATAATAATAATAAAGATGTTTAGTCTTCTGGTTGAGGATCCATTCTCCCTGATCAATGTCATGCCAATGTCTGCCAGTCCACTTAAGCACTGCACTGCCCGATTTTTTTTTAAATGTATATCCTCCACCTTTGTTCCAGCAGGAAATTTAGGAATCTTTACATAAACCATGCAAATACTCATCTTACACTGAGCATAACAATGCTAGCACAGAGTAGAACTCCAGAATAATCCTGCACTGAAGACAATAATCTTGCACTAAAGGCTGCAATACTATACCCACTTGCTTGTAAGTAAATTCCATGGAACATCCTTGCACATAATTGTATGGCACAGAAAGTATTTTTTTTCTATTTTGCATTTTGTAAAGTTGTGATGTTGATATATTCATTCAAAAAACTAGCTAGAGGTATTTCCCGGACCCTGCTTTTTAGTGCCATGACTGCACAACATCATACAAGAAGCTAGTGCTAGTTCTCTAGAATCTGTACATTATATTTGAACATCTGAGCAATGTCATATTACAAGCTGAAAATTGCCTTGATTGTCAAAAGCAGTTTATTGTGAGGGTGGGGGTGGAAGAAAGATGGATAAAGCAAGTGACCCTTGGATGTGAGACTAGCTTCATGGTTCTTGGGATCCTATATCATTAATATGATGGTAAATCCAAAATCAAATTAATTGATAGCATTTTCCATGAAATGTAATGTTGGCCACTTACTGTAAATTTTCATTCTTGTTCAATGAGAAAAGCATCCAGGAATGGGTTTAACATATGGTCTCAAACCTCTCTTATTCCTTGGCTGCATATTGTACATACCCCAGAATGCATCTCCTAGTATATTGGCAGTCCTTTCCCCCCAACACTTTCTCATTTCCCCCTAACCATCTCATAGCTGGAGATGGAAATAATTTTTAAAGCAGCATTTAAATCTGGACACCAGGGATAGATTTATACACCAGGGATAGTCTTATACAGCAAGTATATCCCAAGTTCAATATTTTAACTTGAAAAGTTGGGGATCATCTTATACGCTGGAAAATACGGTAAGTTCACCAAAGTTTGAAAGAAGAGTTAAAGCAAAGAAAGACTATCCTAGCCATCAAGGAGCACAAAGAACTGGGGGAAAGCCCAGGGGTCTATGATATAAGGAAATGTTTGAAACCATATAACTCTGCTTAACCTGGGCACAGCTATAGTTGTTAATTCATTCCTGAATGGTTCCTAGTCCAGTGAGAGAAAATGAGAAATAGAAAGACCTCAAATTTTATATTACACAAAATGCTAGTAGCGTGCTAAGTAGGCAAGCTAGTTACAGTTGGACATGACAAAAGAAAACTACCTACCTGTGGAATCCAGAAAACACAGAATTGAACTGGTAAATCCACAAGACAATCTGGTGGTTCTACAGGATACTGAGAAGAGAGAAAGTTTATTTTTAAACATTATGAATGACTTTTACAGGAAATGCAACTGAAGTTAAGTTTTTTAAAAAAATCTAAAGTAGGAAATAAGTAAATAAAAGTTGAACGTATGGTGTATCTTGCAGCTTTATAAATGGCAAAGCTAGATCACCATGGAGAAGTACAGTGAGTTGATTGCAAGAATGACGTCTCTTTTGGACTGCCTAACATTTGGGTGGATTCCATTTTTGATAAGATTTATCAAGAAAAGACGAGATTGAATGCAACTAAGGAAGTGAAGCAGACGGGCAGCAAAAAACAGCCTCTGGCCACTCTGGCCACGATTGGCCCAGGACCATGGTGACCTCATGGCCCACCCTCATGGCCCACACCTTATAGCAGGGGTAGGCAACCTTTCCCCTTTAAGTGCCGAGGGACTTCAGCTCCCAGAACCCCAGGAGCTATTGGCCAACATGGGACTAGTGGCCAACATGGCTGAGGCTTCTGGGAGCTGAAGTCCCTCGGCCCTTAAAGGGGACAGGTTGCCTACCCCTGCCTTATAGTCTATACCCTATGTGTTATACTAGACTACACTCTGTTCTTCATGTTATTCACAGGCCTCAAAATTGGCTGGTCTGTAACAATATGTTTCTCCCTGAAGCAGGACATTTTTGTCATGTGGGAATTTCTTGTTAGTTGATCCTAACCATGCAATTCATCTTTGCAAAATCTTCTAACAACACAGTCACTTTCTAGTTGTTCTGCTCAGTATTTCTCCTACCATTACCAATACACACATTTTATACTCTACAAATAGGAAAAGCACAGAAAAGTAAGTTTGGCTGATCATAAAGCAGGAGCACTGATGAAAAGACCACTACCTTTCCCCTAATCCAACCCAATAAAACTCATGATTACAAGGCAGAACACTGACATTTGAGATGTTAAGAAGAAGTGAGGTTAAATATAAATACAATTTAAACCTTCCCAAATGAATCTACCCAACATTAATCCTGGATATTTGCCACTGACTAATTTGAATATATTATCCTTCTACTTTGTTTTCTAATGCTATGGCTATGGCCCCTGCTAAACTTAATTCAGTAGTAGACCACATCCAATTGGCTTTTATGGTAATGAAGTTTAGCTTCTCTATAACTTTATATATGCTTCTGGTAATCTCTCACTGATTCTCATACCTGTTTCTCACCCATGTTACACTTAAATTTATTTTTATTTCTTTGGCCATTTGGTATTCAAATTTACACTTATATTTTATTATGTCTACCATGGTTTATGTTCCCTGCTGTACTTTTCATTTTTAAAGGAAACTTTTATTGCCTGCAAAAGCTCTTTTGCGTTCTCATTTCATAATCTTCTTTTCAGTCTTACACTAATGACTTTAGAACAAGTTACAAAATGAAGGGGGAGTGATTAAATAAAGTCAACTGAAACACAGAAGGGAAGGCATGAATCATGTTCTTCTTCATACCTTATATTGTAAATTACAATAATTTTTTGATTAAATCATCTGAATTTCTGCAATCTCTTGATCCTGTACAAAAAAAAGGGCCGGCCTGGAGACAGAGATGGGGTGGGGCAGCCGCATGCCGGCCGCCCCAACCCCACGCTGACACCGTCCTGAAGCCGTGCACCATTACGCATGGTGCGCAGCGTCAGGATGCCCTTCCGGCGCAGCATTTTGATGCACTGCACCGGAAAGGGAGCTAAAGAGCTGTGCCAGCTCTTAGGGCAGCCTTTTGCTGCCCCTGAAAGGAGTGGGCCACTCTTTCGAGGTGGCAAAAGGGAGGATTGGTGCCGTGGCGAGCGGTTGCCACGGCCCTGATCTGTCGCTAGCAGGCGCGGCCCAAAGCCACCCGTCTGCATAGCCCCAAAGTTTGGCTTGATAGGCTTTCAGCTTTTAATACATTAGAATAAAGGTGAGGGACCTGTAGAACTCCAAAGGTAGATGAAGAACTATTACAAACATCTGTCAGTATTTACCATGTTAATGGGGTTGATGGTAACTGGAGTCCAGTGTTTGGAAGACCACAGGCTCTCCTTTTCCTTGCTAAAGAGAAAAGCTTCTAAAGCACACCGAAAAAAGCATGTTCATATGAAAACTGGTATACTGTTTCTTACTGCATCTATGGCTTCACATTAAGGTGTGTTCTGTCACTGACAGACAGATCTATACTTCAAGTAATGGACGCTAACGTCAAACAGGAATTAGCTGTCTAGTTTTCATTTGGCAGTGTCCATTTTCACATCTAGTGGCAGCAGAATCCATAAATTAATTGCATGTTATATGAAATAGTAGTTTGTGTTGCCTGTCGTAAATCTACTGCAAATGTTATTTGTGTATACACAGTTACTGGGGGGGGGGGGAGTTTACCCACTTTCTCTACATCTTATATTGTTTTATAAATTACCTTTTATAATTTATGGAGTTAATTTGTAGAGGGACCTTTTAATGTGATTGCCCCTGTATAATAGCAGGTTGTTAACTTATAGAGGATTAACATTATTACTATTTCAGCACTATTAGTATTTTGCCATTCTGTTTTGATTGTACTGTTATCCTCTGTGCCCTCTGGTTTTAAAAATGGGGAAAAATTTTAATTCTTTTGGTGATCACACAGGGTAGGAGGATTCACCCAAGAAAACACCAAGGGATGGCAGGCAAAACTATAGCACTCTCCCAACTTCCTAATCATGATTAGAAGACTATTAGTGTTAAATGTATGGTCACCCCTCTGTTTTTGTGGGGGATCTGTTCTGGACACACACACACCCCAAAAAACGGAAAATCACCAATATTCAAGCCCATTGGCTTGAATGGTAGTGCACACCTGTGGGCGTGCGCCCCATTTTGTCCCCCTCCGTTTGCCGCATGCGAACGGGCAAGAGATGCAGACTCCAAATCCGCGAAAACAGAGCAACTGTAGTTCACAAACCTTTCTCTCATGTTACTGAAGATAATACCGTATACATCGGATTGCTAGAACACCTCTTCAAAACATGGAAATGATCTTATTATAATACAATGTGGGGTTCAACCAAAATAAAGCACTTTTAAAAGTCTGATAAATGATACTGATTTCAGTGAGATAGTTAACATATGTATACATCTCCCTTGCAAAACAATGTGAGCCAAATGTGTTTAATCTTTGCTGGATCATGCACATAAACCTATGGGGTTCACTTCTTTAAGTTATCTATAACATATGAGTGAGCAACTTGACTCAATGTATTTATTACATACATTACTATAAATCAAATTTCCATGTTACTAAGCACACGTTTTATATATTAATTTTCTCCCATGGCAAGTTTAAATGCCAGACACATTTTTAAAAAAGACAAGCACAATTGATCCTTTCATCACTATAATCTTGTGAAACAGAGTTGATTGATGACCACTAGTTACTACTAGATACATGGATAAGCTGGTCATTGCACATTATAACTAAAATAGTTATTTCCCTATCAAAAAACAGTCACTTTAAATAAAACAATATATATGTGTGTTCATGTGTGTCCGTACATGTGTGAATAACAACAGAATCTGTAACAGTCTTGGCTCCTGAAATGAAGCTGCTTTGAAAGAATCTGTATTAATGGGATCACTGTTTATGTATGATGAATAACTTAACACAGGAATGAGCAAATGTAAGGTGAGGGGGCCATAGCCTCTTAGCTCAAAAATGCCTTCTGACACTCTTTAGTGAC
>CM034701.1:384782191-384806817 GCA_020142125.1 Phrynosoma platyrhinos
GACAGCAACCCGGCCCCAGGCTCAAAAAGGTTGCCTACCCCTGGACTAGAACATGGAGCAATAGATTCTAACTACAGGAAAAGAGATTCCACACCTAAACATCAGAAAGAACGTTCTGATGGTGAGAACTGTTCAACAATGAAACACACTTCCTCAGAAAGAGTCTCCTTCTTTGGAGGTCTTTAAACAGAGGCTGGATGACCATCTGTCGGGAGTGCTTTGACTGTGTCTTCCTGCATGGGAGGGGTTGGACTGGATGGTCCTTGAGGTCTCTTCCAACTCTAGGATTCTATGAAAAGAACACAGGGCCCAGGGCCTTATACTCCCACTGCTCACTTCTGGATGGTTCCAGCATGTCATTACATTTATTATTTTTAAAAGTAGTATTCATAGTTCTGAAGTTACAATAACAGGAAGTCTAATCAGGGCACGTCACACACCCTCACCAGTCAAAGAAAGTGAAGCTCCAATGTTCCCTGGGAGCTGTGAAAATAAGGAGAAACCCAGGTAACCAATGGCTCATGAGTCAGTTGCAACATCTCTGCCCAGGTAAAACCACCAGCAAAGGAAGATCATCCAGGTAGTACTTTGTCATCTTTTATGTATTTATATGCACTTATTAGTAGCTTACCACTTATTAGTGTTGCAATTTCTCCACTCCTTTCATGTATCATATTTCTAAGTTTGCAACCTTTAAGAGAAAGCTTGCCACTATTTTAACTGGTCCAAACTTATTGGGGATATATAGTGGGCCTTGAGGTTTGGTTCCAGGATTACCATGGATACCAACACACAGCAAAGCGGCACCCCTTATATAACACAGTAAATCCAAGGTTTTTCGGATTTTTTTTTTTTTTTTTGGTGTGTGAAGATTTTTTGACCCACTCCCTCCTCCTCTCTCTGTGGACTTTTAGGATGCACCTACACTGTAGAAATAATGTAGTTTGCCATCACTTTAAGTGCTGTAGCTCCATTGTATGGACTCCTGGGAGTTGTTTTACAAGGTAGTTCTGGGATTTGTAGTTTTGTGAGATACTTAGGCATCTCTGGCAAAGAAGCCCAAGTATATTGCAAAACTACCAATCTCAGGATTCGGTAGGATAGAGTCATGGCAGTTAAAGTGGTGTCAAACTTTATTATTTCTACAATGTAGATGCACCCTGTGTGTTGACTTAAGCTGCTGCCACACTTCAGGATTGTTGCAGTTTGAGCCTGCTTTAACTGCCATGGCTCCTATGTAATCCTAGGATCTGTAGTTTGTTGTGGCACCAGATCTCTTACAAAACTACAGATCTCAGAATTTCATAGCATGGAACCGTGGGAGTTAAAGCGGCGTCAACCAGCATTAATTCTGCAGTGCAGACGAGAAGGGTTTTTTTAAAACCTTTCTGCCTTGATTTCCCTTCTTACTTACAAGGAAAGGGAGCTGAGAAGCTTTTGTTGTTGTTGTTGTTGTATTTATTTATATCCTGCTTTCCTCCAAAAATTAGGGCTCAAAGAGGCTCACAATTTTGTGAGCTTTATCCCATTTGTGTGTCCTTTTGGCTGTCCATGGCTATGCCTATTACAAATGCCTATTAAAGAACAATACTTCTCTTATTAAAGAACAATACAGTTTAAAAGTGAGCAAAAAGAAAGCATTAAAATAAGAATTAAACTTTTTCCAGTATGAAAACAATGCATAGCTGTAAAAGTATACAATACAATACATGTGTGTGTGTGTTAAAAATGTTTTTCTTTATTTATTAATAAAATAATAATAATTTTATTTATATGGTGCCTTTCTCCAAGGCAGCTTCCATGACGCAATTAAACTGTCTACAAAAAATTCAAGACAAACTGAATTTAGGGCACACTAAAACACTATAAAATAGTACTATAAAAACTGATTTTAAAACATACAAAAGACATACAAAAAAAGCCCCAGATAAAACATACACCTGCATTTAAAACTACATTAAAAACTATATTAGTGGGGGCTTTTTATAAAAAAAAATCTCTTCCTCGTGGGAGAAAGGCGGCATACAAATATTGTTTGTATGTTATGGGCTGTTTTTAAGGGCATATATATACATATACATATATATATATATACACACACACACACACACACACACACATACATACATATACATGTATAGGGCATATATGCCCTTAAAAACAGCCCAGCTCTCAGACCTCTGGGTGTTTCCAGAGGAGGTCTTGAGTTCGAATCCTCCCCTTTCCTCTCCCTCGTTTTACCTCAGCTTACTTTGAGGGGAAAACATGATGGTGACGGCTCTGAACCCACACATAATTTCAATATATTCGCTCCAAACGGGTTGGAGGGCAGTACCTGGGCGGTGACGAAGCCCTCATAGACGGTCCCTTCCCGATTCTGAGGTAACAGAAGTGGACACTCGCGAAACAACGACGAGCCGAACCCCGAAACCGCCATTTCCCGCCCGCTCCCTTCGCTTTTCCACACAAACCCAGGCGACAAACTTTATTTTCCCGGCGCGGGCGACTTAACGCATGCGCGTCTTCTCCGAACGCTGCCGGTGGTGCTGCGGGGAATAAGTAGAACATTTCACGCATGCGTACTAACCTTTCACATACACACACCCGCTCCGCGCGCGGAGTAAGTGAACTAATCTATTGAGAGGCATTTGCTAGGATTAAGAGTGGGGCGGGCGCGCGAACCACAAACACAACAATAAAAAAGAGGATGGCTAGCAGGCGAGGGGGCTCTGTTTTGACATGGGGAGAGAATTACGGCGGTCCGTTTCTTTTTCGAATGCCTCCCCTGCCTCGCGCGCCTGTCTGTGATTGGACGGAGCGCCCGCCATATAGACGGCGAGCGCGAGGAAGGAAAGCGCCAATGAAAAGGCGGCGCTCGGCAAAGTCCGCCCCTTTTCCTCCATCCCTCGTTTCTTCTTCTGGCCAATAGCCGCGTGCGGCGCCTCGAGGCCTTTATCACGCTACACTCTTACAGCGTGATTGCCATGGCAACGCGATGTTGAATTATGGGTTTTGTAGTTCAGGGAGGCCACCACGCACACTCTCCGGCTGAGCTTTCCAAGTGCCCCTCACCAAACTGGAAATCCCAGGATTCCATAAGATGGATGACTCTACAATAAGTAGAAATAATACACTTTAAGTACTGTATCTCCACTCAATAGGATCCTGGGATCTGTAGTTTTCCAAAGGTCTTTAGCTTTCTCTGCCAGAGTGCTGGTGCCTCACCAAACTACAGATCCCAGGATTCTGTAGGATGGAGCCGTGGCAGTTAAAGTGGTGTAAAACTGCATTATTTCTACAGTGTAGATCCACACAGTGTTGCCATGGAAGTTAAAGCAAAATATAGCTCCACAACAGTGTATTGTGATCTGTTTGCTGTGGCTGTGTACCTTCAAGTCCTTACCGACCCTATCATGGGGTTTTCTTGGCAAGATTTGTTCAGAGGAGGTTTGCTATTGCCTTCCTCTGAGGCTGAGAGAGTGTGACTTGGCCAAGATGAAGCAATGGATTTCATGGCCAAGGTGGGAATCGAACCCTGGTCTCCAGAGTCGTAGTCCAACGCTCAAACCACTACAGCAATTTTTTACTGCGTGGGTCTTATATGACAAATTCCAAAAATTCCATATTTTTATAGTACCATTATTAAGCCAACCAGGGTCCAAAACACACTGCCGAAATAATCCAGTTTGAGACCACTTTAACTTTAACTGCCCTGGCTCAGTGCTAAGGAATCATGGGAACTGTAGTTTATTGTGGCACCAGAGCTCTCTGACAGAGAAGGCTCAATGTCTCAGAAAAAAAAAATACAATTCCCATGATTCCCTAGCACTAACCCTAACCCTAAAAGTGGACTCAATTTGCACTATTTCTGGCAGTCTGCAACCCCCCTGGGTTGATGCCTTTAAGCCAGGGGTAGGCAACCTTTCCCCTTTAAGGGCCGAGGGACTTCAGCTCCCAGAAGCCTCAGTCATGTTAGCCAATAGTCCCATGTTGGCCAATAGCTCCTGGGATTCTGGGAGCTGAAGTCCCTCGGCCCTTAAAGGGGAAAGGTTGCCTACCCCTGCCTTTAATTATGCATTAACCATTATGGTTGCCAGAGTGCAAATTTTACTTTACTGTCCTTTTAATGGTTGTGTAGAAGAGAGTAGTATTTCAGCAGTCATTGCTAGTCATATACAACCAGTCGAACTGCTCCTTAAGGAAGGATTCAGCCTGTGTTAGATGGGGTCACACTCCCCCTAAAGACACAGGTTTGGAGTTTGGGAGTACTCCTGGACTCAGCTTTGAACCTGGAGACCCAGACCTCTGCAGTGACCGGGAGTGCTTTTGTACATTTAAAATCTGTGCGCCAACTGCGCCCGTTCCTTGAGACGCAGGATCTGGCCTCAGTGGTACATGCTTTGGTTACATCCCATTTGGACTACTGCAGGGGTAGGCAACCTTTTTGAGCTGGGATGCTATGTTGTTTTAATGTATTTTAAACATTTTTATCTTCTTTTTAATTTTATTTTGTTGTAGTACAGTTATCCCTCCCTTTTCGCGGACTTGCTCTTAGTGGGAGGGACAAGCGGCAATTAATAAAATGGCAGCGTGTTCCTGCGCACAGCCCCACACACGCACCATTATTTTCTATGGGACTCGAATATGTGCGAGTCGCCGTTTTTAATGAGGGGTTCCAGAATGGATCCCCCGTGAATTGGGAGGGGGCAACTGTAGTTTAATTCTATTTTAATGCATTATTTTTGTATGTTTTTAATTTTACTGTTTTTAATGTTGTAAGCCGACCTAAGTCCCAGTCCTGCGAGAAGGGCGGGATATAAATAGAGATAATAAATAAAAAAGTATAAATTAAAAGTAATAGACACTTTCTTATTCACTTCCTCTCGTTCCTTTCTTTAGACATTTACTTCCTTTTCTTCAATTTTTCGGTATAATTACCAACATTATTGTGTTTCAATTATCTGCTTACAGAAGATGGCTTTGTTCATCCAACAATTCTACGTGCCTTAATTTCTCTGTATTTTTCCTTTCACTACTTTTCAATGTTAACGTCTTTCCCCCTTTTTGTTTCTCTCTCTACAATACTTTTACATTTATCTTTTTCTGTTTGATTTCTTTCCTTAGTTATTTATATTGTTTTCATCTTATTTATTTTTTTAATTTTTATAGTTGTTGTTTATTGCTTATTCTCTTTTAAATCTCATGTTTGCTATTTCCCCCCACTTTGTGTTAGATATTCTATTACTTATTACTTACATATTCTGTTACCAATAATGTTTTCAGATTGCGATTGACCATTGACAACTGAAACCATAGAAAACAAAAACACAGATAAGGAGGGGGTGGACTACATAATACTTTCAAACTGTGGCTGACCATGGGTAATGGAAACCATGAAAAATAAAACTGTGGATAAGTCTGGACTACAGTGGATCCTCCACATTTGCTGGGGTTAGAGATGCAGGACCCTTGTAAAAGTGGAAAAACTGCAAATTAAAACAAAATCCACCTTTTTAAAATCTGAGTGAACACTTCTCTAGGAATCTCTAGGTCAGGGGTAGGCAACCTTTCCCCTTTAAGGGCCGAGGGACTTCGGCTCCCAGAATCCCAGGAGCTATTGGCCAACATGGGACTATTGTCCAACATGGCTGAGGCTTCTGGGAGCTGAAGTCCCTCGGCCCTTAAAGGGGACAGGTTGCCTACCCCTGCTCTAGGTCCTCCAGCACAACTCTGTGGTTAACATCTGCCAAAACGTGATCATAGAATTGTGCTGGAGGACCAACAAATGCCTAGAGAAATGTTATCTCTAGTAATCTCTAGGTCTTCCAGCTCAACGTCTGGCAAAAGTTGGCCACAGAGTCACATTGGAGGACCTAGAGATTCCAGAGAGAACATATTAATCAAATCCGCAACTAGTCAAATCAGCAAAAATCAAAGCTGTAAATATAGAGAGTTGATGGTACTATATAGGTACTATCCCCAGTTTCCCTTGTGGCTATCCTATCCCAAGCACATTTACCTTGGAGGAGATCGAAATAGTAAAAGAGTTCCTGTATCTTGGATCAAATATTGATCAAAATGGAGACTGCAGTCGAGAAATCAGAAGAAGACTAGGAATGGGAAGAGCAGCCATGAAATAACTAGAAAAGATCCTGAAGAGTAAGATATATAGGAGGACACTAAAGTTAGAATCGCCCAAGATTGTATTTCCCATCACCATGTATGGATGTGAGAGCTGGGCAGTGAAAAAAGTGGATAAGAAAAAAATACACTCATCCTTCACTGTTCACGCACTTGCCATTTGGGTCCCTCAATCTTTTGCAGACGGCAAGTGCTAAGGGACAAAACGGAGCACACCTGTGGTGCATACAAAAGCTTGTGACCATTATATCTATGGAACTTTAATATTTGCAGTATTTCTGATTCACAGGGCAGGGGACGGATCCCGTGCGAGTTGGGAAGGACGAATGTAAATGCATTTGAGATATTCATTACTTTCATTTTTTAAAAAAAATGAAAGCAACACTTTAAAAAGGGCCAAAATGGCTCAACTTTCTCCAAATTAATGAATTAATTAAGGCAGAGGACGACATTTGAGATGTGGTGCTGAGAATACTGTAGATCCTTGAGCAGGTCAAGCCTGAACTCTCCTTGGAAGAAGCCGAGATGTCCAAATTGGGGCTGTCATACTTTGGTCAAATCGTGAGAAAGCATGACTCATTAGAAAAGACAATAACGCTAGGAAAGGTAGAGGGCAGAGGAAAAAGAGGAAGATGAACTGAGTTAGGGAGACGAGCGGTCTTTGCAGACTGCCAGAAATAGTGCACATTGAGTCCACTTTAACTGCCCTGGCTCAGTGCTAGGGAATCATGGGAATTGTATTTTTTTCTGAGACATTGAGCCTTCTCTGTCAGAGAGCTCTGGTGCCACAATAAACTACAGTTTCCATGATTCCCTAGCACTGAGTCAGGGCAGTGAAAGTGGACTCAATTTGCACTATTTCTGGCAGTCTGCAAAGGCCCTATATGAGTCTGAATTTGCAGGACATAAGCAAAGCAGTGGAGACCTAGGACGTTATCACACGTGGGCCAGTTTCGTTGTTAAAGAGAAAAGAAAGTGGAAATAAACCATCCCGAAATTAAAGCGAAAATAGATGTTAATGGCACAAAAGGATTTCACATGTAATTACAGTAAAAGCATAATTACAGCAAAAGTGGAAAAAAGAGGTTTTTAACTTTCATACACAAGTGAGAAAAACCCGTAAATATACTAGAAATGGTTTCCTTGCACATGCGCAGGTAGAGGTATGCTTGCCACGTTTGAGGGATCTTGCTTGCGTCACTTCCTTTGAGACTGTGAAGTTTATCGCACTAGTCCCTGGAAGGTTCCCATCGAGTCCCTGGAACAAACGATATGGGAAGGGGTCTTAAGTTCTGAGTTCTAAGCAGTTCCTTAGCCCCTCCGTTCCCAAACCAGGGCTGGGGTTTGAGTTCAAGAGATCCTAAAAGAAGACTCTGGAGACCAGGGCCATGAAACCCACTGAGTGGCCTTGGGCAAGTCACACTCTCTCAGCCTCAGGGGAAGGCAAGGGCAAACCCCCTCTGAGTACATCTTGTCAAGAGAGCCCCATGATAGGGTCTGCAGAAATCAGAAACGCCTTGAAAGCACACAACAACAACAACAACCATAATCCCAGGATCAGGGTGGCCAGATGTCCTCACCGCCAAGGAGAACAAGCCACCACAAAATGGAGGACAATGGAGGATGCAAGGAACAATAAAAATAAAAATAAGTAAACAGGAAGTGAAGCAACCCCACAGACCCATGGGAAAACCGGGAAAACACTACAAAGGAGATTTGCTTTTGCGAATTTGATTTTCACACTACAGTAAATGCGAAATTACTGTAATATCGCAAATGCATTTCCTCTAAACTCCCGGAATTAAAAAGATCTCGGATAACACCACTTTAATGTCAGTTTCTGTGCGACGTCGTGTGAAATCGTGAGGCTCACCTTTTCTTTTTGTTTGGGATTTGTGTGGATTAACCAACAGATTTCCCCCGTGTGATAACGTCCCTAGAGATGTTTCATCCACCGTTGGGGTCAGCTCAAAGGCAGATGACAACAACAAATTGTTAATGATTCAGTGTTCAGGTATTATTATTTTTATTATTTTTATAGGGATTTGAAATCTTGAGTTAAGTCTTGGAGGGGGTCTGCAGCAACAAAAGATATTTAAAAGGGTCCCCGGTAAAGAAAAGTGGAGAACCACAGGCCTGGACCATACTTCTGTTTCCACTGACACCCTGTGTAATGCTTGGAACTGGCCTTGTTTCTCCACTGATTGTATACTGTTTAAGTTCACGTACATGGGCACTTGCCAGCATTAAACAGGATACATCAGCTAAAAACATTTTTATTTGCCTGAGCATTTTAATTGATTCAACACTATGCTGTGTTTTAGTGGTTGATGGTTGTTGTTTTTTTATCCCTCTCCTTTTTTATTTTTACAGTATTTTACTGGTGATCTTTGTGCGATACTATGGAACCTTTTTTGTAGGAGAAAGATGGTGTAGAATATGTTTAAATAAATAAATAAATATTAGAAAGAGCTAGTGTTTAAGGAATATGGGTCTGTCCCAGGCCACATAGAGCTTTATAGGTTATAAATAGCACCTTGAATTGGGCCACATGTGCTTTCATCTGACATTTAACTAATTCTCCTGACATTTAACTAATTACATAAATTAATTATATCATTTGAGGCTGTAACCAGATATAGATTACCATGGAGACAGTCCTATTGTACAGAGAGTTACTTATGAGTAGACACATACACAATTATCGGCAGCATCATGATGTCTAGCATCCAGATCATGAGAAGCAATGGTCACACTCTATTCTGCTTTTGGTGTATTGTCTCCAATTCAGGGCACCACAATTCATAGTATGAATTTCAAAATGATTATGAATTGATGGTTGACAGGCTAAAATGTATCCATGGGAGAAAAAGATGGCAAGGGAACTGGAAATCAGGAATCTGGAGGATCTAAATGTGCTTTAACCTGAGAGAGGGTGAAGAGATGAGATGATGCCCATCTTCAGATATCTGAAGAGTCATCATATAGATCATGTACCACATTTATTTTTTATTTCTCTAAATGGTAGAATGCAAGTTAACAGGTACAGATTACAAGAAAGGGGATTTCAGCTAAACATTGAAATTCTTGTTAAACTTACCTTCATTAGAAATTCATAAGTAGATCTGGAAGATCACCTATCAGAGGTGCTGTAGTAGTGGATTTCCTGCATATACAGGGGATTGGGACTGGATCTCTACGGTCCCTCCCAACACTGTTCTAGGACTGTAATAAAAACAATTTGCATAATTTTTCATGTGCTTGTTTATTCATTTTTTATTATGCTTGTTGAAGGGCAAAAACGTGGGAGAACATGTCCCAACAATGGGAAATCTAATTTGCTTTTGGATTTGTCCTAGCATATGATCATGTTAGGTGACCTATATCAGGCAGAAGATATTTGGGGAACTAATGGTGGGCAGGAAATCTACAATTCTGTTATTTTCCAGGGAATACTGAGCTGGATTTCTGGGTACGTATAAAAATGGCACTGGCCATGTCCTGGCTTCACTTTCTGTTGATATTCCTTCAGATACAGAGTGCAGTCCTTTACACTGATCCTAATAACTGCTGGGACTTGTTACTTTCTTTTCCATTTAAATACAAATTATAGAAATTATGAATTTTGTGTTCAATACTAATTTCTATGTTGTTACCTGCCCTCAAGTCAACCACGATCATGGCAACCCTGTGGATGAGACATCTCCAAGACCCTCACACGGTCTGCCTCTCTTTCTACTGCTTTCCACCTTTCTTAGCATTACTGCTTTTTCTAATGATTCATGCCTTCTTATGATGTGGCCAAAGTATGACACCTTCAGTTTAGTCATCCTGCCTTCCAGGGAGAATTTGGGCTTGATCAGTTCTAGAACCTATTTATTTGTCTTCGTGGCCAGTATCCTCAGCACTCTTCTCCAGCCCCACATCACAAATGAATTATTTTTCTTCTTATCTGTTTCTTCACTGTCCAGCTCTCACTTTCATACATGGCAATGGGGATTTGGACTATCCTCACTTGAAAAGCTTGGATTATCCTTACATTAGTGTTCAGACTTATATCTTGGCACCTTAGGATCTTGTCAATTTATTTCATAGCTCCCCTTTCCAGTCCTAGCTTTCTTCTGATTTCTTGACTGCAGTCTCTATTCTAGTCAATATTTGATCCAAGATATGAGAACTTTCAATTTTCTCATTATCTAAGATGAATCTTTTTAGAACCTCTGTGGTCATTATTTTTGTTATCTTAATATTCAGCATCAAGCCTATGTCCACACTTTCCTCCTTGATCTTGTTCATTAATTGTTCCAGGTCCTTTTTGGTTTCTGCTAATAGTATTGTGCTGTCTGCATATCTTAGTTTGTTAATTTCCTTCCCCGATCTTTACTCCTCCTGCCTCTGAATCTAAGCCGGCTGTGTGTACAATATTTCTGCATACAGGTTGAAAAAATATGATGATAGTATGACTCTGTTGATTGCAAGATCAGCAGGTTGGCCATGGATTCTGCACAATGCTGCACAATGGGATGAGCTCCTGTCACTAGTCCCAGCTTCTGCCAACCTAGCAGTTCAAAAGCATGCAAATACTAATAGATAAATAGGTACCACTTCAGTGGAAAGGTAAACAGCATTCTGTGCAATCATGCTGGCCACATGATCACAGAGTAGTCTCTGACAATGTTGGCTCTTCGCCTTAGTAATGGAGATAAGCACCTCTCCCTATGATTGGACACAAATTGACAACCTTGTCAATGGGGAATACCTTTACCTATGCAGCTAGCACTCAATCATGGGGGACACACTGATCTGTGTGCATGTAACTATTCCAACATGATGTTGAGATGTCTTGCTTGCATCTTAGTTCTTTGCACCTGTTTCTCTAAAAACAACACCCAAAGAACATCCACATGAAGCATCCTTGAGCTTATCTGTGCATATATGCAAAACACGATCTTGGCTCCCCAGAATTATTTCTTTTTGGCAATTGTCCAACAGCAGCCATACAAATCAGCTGCTTGTTACACATAGTACATAGATTCTCTAATGCCTCATTTACATCTCCTTGGATTATAAAAAATATTCCCTTTGCTGACATTGTCAGTATTGGAAGATCAGACCAATCCATATGCTGTACTGATTTTGAAGGCCCAAAAGGATGCTGTTAATCTCTTCCAAACCTTGAAAATATTTGGAGGTTTTCCAGACAGTCCATTGAAAGTTTTCCCTTCAGAAATGTTGAGTGTGGATTCTGAGACTTTCAAATAAGACCTTTCACTTAGTATATGATATTTTACACCAGTCTAATTCCTGTTCTTTTAAGTCCTTCTTCAAAATCCACTTCCTTACCATGAGATTTCTCAGCCATAACAATACTGCCTGTAGGTCTCAACTTCAGTTAACTAACTATATATAAACATTTTTTGGAAAAATGAGCATAATTTAAATGGGACCTTTCTGTAGTGAAATCTGTTTTTCCTCTGTTGGAATAATTATCTCTAGAGAACTTTTTGTGACCTACCTTGGGTTCCAATATTTGGGAAAGGTGGAAGCAGAGGCAGGAACCTCAACTTTGTTTGCTGGTGGGAGGGAGCTGGTCATGTCATCTTGCATCACCCCAGATGGTTAACTGGCTTTTAAAGTGAATTTCAGGGGTGGAATAGGGAATTAAAGCATATCTGCAACACTATGGCTACAGCTGTTTAAAATATTTAGGTTGATTTCCATAATAAATCAGAATAAATAAAATAAAGGAATTGTGATTATTTTAGCGTGCATGTTGTATATTAAATATCTGCAGTAGAAGCTAGCTGGTCTTTTGTATTAATTAGGGCTGCTAAAGTCCAGTATCAAGCATAAAATATTTTTGCAATGAAATAGCGGATTGAAACAACATATGATTTTACAAGAAAAAGAAGATGAAGCGCATTGACAGTGAAAACTCCAAATTTCTATTTGTGGAGATTTTAAGAAACGGAACAAAGAGGGTTTTGAATTATAAAGCTCTAAATGAGTAAAGTCATGTCTTTGAATATAAAGATGATTAAAAAGACAATATAATGTGTAAAAAGATATTTACAAGTTTAATCTCTTTCATTTGGACTATGATTTTAATTACTTGGACAAGGGAAGGAGTGAATATAAAAGCGTACATTGTGTACTTTCTCTTTAAATGGCATTCCACTGTAATTTTGTGCTCTTCAGTTCTTTGTAAACCAGTGATCAATGATTTCCTCTCAGCCAGGTTTAAAACCCAACATTCCATCCTTCATTCATTATATTTTCATATGCCAACATTATTCAAGTAACTTTCCAAATCCTTTATGTGTATACTTATATAGCTTTCCATACAGTCATCAGATATAATGTTTTATTTCACTTCCAAATGTTTTATTTCAACCCCTTTCCCACTGGATACCCATTGGCTTATATGCCTTGTCAGTGCAAGAGCCACAGTTAAAAAGTATGGTTAAAAATAAGAATCTAGGGATCTGGGGCCCTTTCACACTATACAATTATACCTCTATGATTCCACTTTAGCTATTGTGGCAACATTTTACAGAATCCTAGGATTTTCAGTTGAGCTAGGGTTTTTTAGAAATCTCAACCAGAGAGCTCCAATGTCTTACCAAACTACAAAGCCCCAGGATTCCATAGGATGTTGCCATGGTAATTAAAGCAGAATCATAATGCTATAATTGTGTGAGATCCCTAGTTTCAGGAGCTGAAGGGTGAAAATGCATCAGAATTATACTGGTGACCTCTTCACTGACCAAAATGGATAGAAAAAGTTGGAGATAATGTGTTGGATCCAGACATTGCTATATTTAGTCATGCTTGGAGTAGACCAGGGGTAGGCAACCTTTCCCCTTTAAGGGCCAAGGGACTTCAGCTCCCAGAAGCCTCAGCCATGTTGGCCAATATTTCCACATTGGCCAATAGCTCCTGGGATTCTGGGAGCTGAAGTCCCTCGGCCCTTAAAGGGGAAAGGTTGCCTACCCCTGGAGTAGACCAATTGACAACGTGACCATGTCCGCCTATAAAAACACTATAAAATAAAACACTATAAAATTCTGCCTACAAAAGATACTGAGAGTTGACTTGAAGGCACGTGAATATACAAACACCATTGAAGTCAGTGGAACACACTCTAGCAGGGGTAGGCAACCTTTCCCCTTTAAGGGCCGAGGGACTTCAGCTCCCAGAAGCCCAGGAGCTATTGGCCAACGTGGGACTATTGGCCAACATGGCTGAGGCTTCTGGGAGCTGAAGTCCCTCGGCCCTTAAAGGGGAAAGGTTGCCTACCCCTGAAGAGAGATCTTGTAGCCCCTTTGAGACTAACTGAAAGAAAGAAGTTGGCAACATGAGCTTTCGTAGACTTCAGTCTACTTCCAACATCTTTTTTTCTGTTAGTCTCAAAGGTGCTACAAAATCTCTTTACATACTGATTCTACAGAGTAACACAGCTATATCTTTGAATTCTAACACTTTAGAGTAGACACGGGATTCAGCAGGTCTTTTAATTCCATAGCACTTTTCCTGTTTAGAGTTCTTCCATTTATCCTGGAAACAACCCTCAATTGGCAGGGTGGCCAGATGCCCTCCTTTTCCAGACTGTGTCCTACATTTCAACCTTCTGTCCAAGAGGAATTCCACAATGTTCTCCATTTTGGGTGTGACTAAGAAACTCATTGAGGAACACCATGTTTGCTGCTTCCCTTTGAGAAATTTATCTACTTGACAACCTTTCCTTGTTGCAAGTAGGAGGACAAGATGGATCCTTGTCAAGTTCTTTTTTCCTAGGAGCAGCAGTAACACACAAGACTTGCCTCCAGAGCTCAGGGCATGTTTGTTTTTCAGCGGAGAAAAGGACAGCAAACATGATGTTAGTCAATGGAATGCTTGAGGACACAGTAAAAATGTTGAGAGGCTTTTCTCCTTAATTTCAGCACAACAGACAAATGAAAGGAATAATTTGAATGTAGATTTAGTCAAGTAAAGTACAATTGCAAGCATATGATTTGCTCAGAGTTGCATAAGTATATTGCAAGCCAACATGGCATTTTAATGAAGCCAAGTTCATCACAATCATATTGTTGAGTGCATAATAAAATACAGTATATATACTATAGCTACAAATAAATATGAAGGAAATTTACGTCTATATTAGTGTTTTTAGCTTTAATTTTATAATGTCCTACCTTGTCCTCCTTTGTGGTTATAACATCTAGTCACCTTGTCAATTGGTCTACTCCAAGCATGACTAAATACAGCAATGTCTGGATCTAACACATTATCTCCATCTTTTTCTATCCATAGATCTCATTTTGGTCAGTGTGGTTGGTTTGCCATTGTTTTCTTCTGAAATCTAGCTTTCAGCACCTATTATTCCTTGATAGTTCCCATTTCAAGTACTTAAAAAGGCCTGATCCTATATAGCTTTCAAGATCAGATGGAATCTGGAGCCTTCAGGGTATTTAGGCTATTTGGTGGCAAGTGCCTCTGTTAAATCTGATGTCCAAAAGGCATTGTGTATAGAGAATTCCCCTCTATGGAAATAACAAAGCCAAGCATGTTTAAGGAAATTATCTATCACATCAGATTTTAAGAAGGGTTGTTAAAATGCTGATGAACGAATATAGTATAACATGATGAGTCAGGGCCACTAAAAGGACCAAATGGATAGGTTCTACTAGATACTACCATAAGTACCGAGATGTTTTACTTTATAACCCAGTGTGATTAAACTGCATGAAAATTAAGATGTGATAATGCTACAGTAAAATAAGTCTTAAAAAATAAAGAGGCTTCTAACAAAATTGCAACGTTAAAAAAAATACCGATGGGAGATGTTTCTAGAAGGGTAGTCGTGTAGGTAGAACTTTCATATGGAAAGAATCTGTAGTGGAGTAGAAGGGAGAGCTAAGAAGAAATACAACTTCTATTTGTTAAATCTATCATTATTGGGTGTATTATTGACTTGCACACTGGCCAATTCATACAACCAGACTGGAGGGGAAATGGGAATGTGGGTCGAGTAGAGTTCAGCACATGCTGGAGTCATACGATAGCCTTACCACATGCCCAGTGCAATGCAGTTCCCATCTCCTGTGGCTGTCAAGATTCATCCCCATCTTTGGACTTTGACATATGTCTTCATGTCAACTGAACCCAAGTAAGTATTGTGTTGAGTTCCAATCTATTCCCAGCAGTCCACAGTAAAGAAGAAGGAAAACACTAATGGCAGTCTGGGCAGCAGTTTCTGGAGCTCTTTTCTTATTGCCTGCTTTGTTATCCTTGGCCTCAAAGTCTTGTCTCACTTTGTATTGCACTTTGCTGTTTTTGGCTATGAGCTTTGGACTGACCTTATCTACCTGGCAGAGGCTGTTAGGGGCCACGGCTAGCTGTACTTCAGTCTGGACTAGAGCTCAGTTTCTGTAGTATCTGGAACTAGAAAAAGTTGCAGCTCAGTTGACCAAACAAGAGTTAGATATTTGGGGGGGAAATTCTCACTCCCTATTCTCTTAGGGATGAAAAGAATATTCAGAAATATTGCCAAGAAAGGTCAGAAAAAAGATTGGGTTGTTTGTTTGTTTTTGAGAGAGAGAGAGAGAGAGATGGGAAACTTTGATGAGAAGAATCCTGAATATTTCTGTGCATGTTTTATTAGCAGAAACATTATTTTTGCCATAGAAAATTATGTCTTCTGTGCAAGAAAATTGCTACCTGCACTGAAAACGCCATTTGGTGTGCAAAAACCCATGTACATATCTTTAGAAACTGCTCGGCCTTTAATGACTTTCTCACAATGAGGGGAAAAAGTGGTAAAATGTATTTCTTTCCTGCAAGAATGAAATTTAGGAAGCTTTAGATTCCTAGTTTCTCCTAATCACATATGCCTTATCTTCCCGTCTTTGGCATTGAAAAATGTTATTTTCTTTCCACACTGAAATTCAGACAATATTTACTGCATTTTTCTAATTTACACATCTGTTTGTGTAGTATCTCTAATTTAAATTATGTTCCTCACTGATTAAAGTGTGTTTCTGTGTATTACTTTCAAGTATATATCTTCTAACCATTCATATTTTAACTCATGCAAAATGCTTCAATAATGTATTCTTTTTCAGATATATCCTGTGAGTCTCACTTAAATGCAAAGGCTGGATGTGAGGTGCACGTTTTCTTAAAACAGGTCTTGAGATGTGTTCTAAGCAAATGTGCACCTTTTGTTGCAACTGTCCTGTCAAACAAAATGTTTGTCCATCACTAACAAGAACAGGTGGCCATTTTAAAAAAAAATGGGAGTTCGAGACTACTCTATTCAGAGGAAGAAACTGCTCACTATGGATAAAGGAGAAATCTGTTTGGTTCATATCTTAATACAAGTTTACCTTCTTTCTCAAGTTTCAACTAATATTCAGTTATCCTACCCCCCCATCACATTTTTCCAAATTTTGAAATGAAGTTCTCCAATCAAAATATTGCATCCAAGAATGCATATATTAGGGAGTGTTACACACCCAAAATATGTGCATTAGGCAAAATAAGCATGCAAGTTAATTACATCATGAAAATGGCTTGCACAAAAATGTAAACTAGGCAAAATTGCATTAATATGCATACACTAGCAGAAATGTGCACAAAAAATGTGTATGGATCTTTATGCAAACATTAAAAAAAAAACCCTTTATAGACTAGCCAAAAAATGGGAGGAGGAGGGAGAAAAAAGATTGGTCCATTTGTACAGTCTATCAATCACAAAGCATGGTTTTGCATTCCTGTTATTTCCCTCTGTCCAGGTTGGTCCCTTGATTTTATGTGTACACCACCCTGAGATCCCATGATATATGTTTAAAATAAATAAATAAAAGCTCATTACACAAGATGCCAGTTCCAGCCATAAGATAGTAAAATCTAGTTCCAGAATTCACCCTTGTTCATCTTCCTTATTGGAGTATTTATGCCTTTCCAAGGCTTTCTATGTTTGTACCTTCCAACAATTCACAGATCAATACTGGGACACATGTATCCGAGCAACACTAGAGTGTAATCAAGATGGCAAAAATTATGAATGAGAAAGACCACACAGACCAGGATAGGCTGCAGCACTTTGCTTTTGCCTGAGCCTCCTGAGAAGAGCAAGATTCTGTTCCTCCTCTCCTCTCCCTCTGCTGAGATAAATGAGTTTAAACTACGGTTGCATTTTCAACTCAGTTTGTAGCTATTGAATTTAGCTGAGGACAAAGTGAGAAAGTGGGAGGAAGAAAGAGAAACTAGGACATTTCAAAAGCAGCCAAAAAAGTAGAATGGCAGAGGATTAATTGGAAATGTCTCTGCAAAAGTGGGACATTCAGAGGGTATGTACTTTTTGGAAGGTTTTACTCCAGTTTCATTGTTTTCCAGTCCTACAAAGAAACAAATTTCTGCCCCATGACTACCCCTTGATTCATTTTCAGCCACTTTGGCATGAGTGTATGTTCATAGTATGTTTGGTGAACCAATAACATGTTTTGCTTACGAACAAATGCAAACTTGCTAACTTAAATCTTGCAGACTTCTCTGTAGCTTCAACTTAACTCACAGTTCCAAAGCACCAAGTTGTATCAGCTGTCCTTTGCATACATTAGGGCATTTATGTCTTTTTTTTCTTTTCTTTTTTTTAGAAATATTCACTTGCTTTACCAAAAAGACTGTGGGAAGGAAGTATAAAATTCTATATATTTACTACAAATTTTGACTTGCCAAAGTCCTTGGTCTGTACCCAAAATAGAAAAGACTTTTAACATTTGGAGTCTAGACATGATCTCCTCAAAAGCATTCTCAAGGGGATGTGTTTTGCTTTCCTTCATCATTTCTGTTCATCTCTTCTTGGACCTTAAACCCTTTTGGCTTACCTGGTTTTATTTTAAAAACCAGTCTGCGGAGTGATTTTATTCTGTTGTATCCAATTTTACCATCTGGTCAAACTTAGCATCTTACTTTCTCTCTCATCATCTCTGGAACTTTACATGGCTTGTGTACTTTTGCAAGAGACCTGGGACCTATAACATTGTAAAAGTTTTCCTTTATCCTACATCTCATGCCAATAAAAGCCATCATCCAGTTTTGCTAGCAGCATGGTTTCCAGCTCCTTTAGTAGGCAAGTTTCTCGACCTTATACCAGTCTATTCTTCCACCAAGACCACGTTTCATAAGCTTTTATTAAAACTTTTAATATAGAAGTATGCCACAGAGATTTATATTCATGGATTTGGGTCTAGACATGCCCTTCTATGAAGGAAAGGGTTATTTCCATTTTTGGAGGAAACTAGGAGGCAGGATCCAATTTCCTCATTAGCTTTCTGTTACTTCTCTTTTGCTCTCTTGGGCCATCAGGAATCCATCTAAAAAGTATTTTTTTAAATAAATAAAAAGCCTGAACTTTGGGGAGGGGGAAGTCTCTTTCAAGATGCCTGTCATCCCCCTTTCCCCCCTCAATAGTAAGTATATGTTACTGTACAAAGGAAAATATTACTATATTACCAGGCATTATGTCACCATGAATCAAGGGCTCTGACGTACCAGTAAGGCCATTCATGGGCTGTGGCATGACTCTGGTGACTGCCAAGTCCATCTCCTTCCCAGAAGTCTGCATGATGTTTACAGGCTTCTTGGGAAGACAACCAATGGGAAACCAAGGAAGGAGCAGGGATTTTGCTGTGCTGGACCTTGAAGCAAAAGGCTTCATTCAGGTCTGGTATAGAAGCATCCTTGGCAATTGGCCTTGTGGTAGAAGGTAGATGTTTGGCATCCTCCTCTAGTGTCAAGATTCAGTGTTGGAAAAAATGGGTCCTACAAGTCCCTTTATTCCCCAGTGGTGCAACTTAAGGGACTTTGAGGGTGCAGGCAAGTGAAGTCAGATCCAGCTTAGGAACCAAGGCCTGGACTTACCTGCAAATAGCAGGAAACCACATAATGGCAATCTGCCCATGTGGATTCCTGAACTGTCATCTTGCAGGTGCTCTCTGCAGCAACTGGGATCAGGGGATGAATATATCAGATGGCAAATGGATTATCTGATTTGTGCCTCATTCCATGTCAACACTATTCAGCTGCATCTAATAAAGTTGTGGCCATATTCTCCCCAATAACGGTCTGTGTTTGAGTTTTCTGACTTCCCTACCTTAACTGGGTTGACATATTAATGCTAAGTCTGCAAATAGAAACATTGATATGTCTATTATCCTGAAAAGCAACACAGGAGTTTGTTATTTATAATGCATTACTTCCAATCTGTGAACTCTCTCTTGCAGTTTAAAGAAAAAGACCAAGTGCAAGGGACTCCACAGGAACATAAAAAGCTGTAATCTGCCAGGTTAGGTGATTTGCCAGTCTGTTTATTTATTTAAAATGTTCATAAACCACTTTTGTCAAAATTGATTTTCTTTGATGGCTTGAAACGGGATGAAAGAATAAGTACTATGTCAAAATACAACACACACAATGATAAACAGGAATCATCATCATCATCATCATCATCATCTTCCCCACCTCTCCTCAAAGCTCAAGGCAGGGTACAATATAGATTAAAATAATATTTCAAAACTAGCCCAATATTTTGTACTCTGATTGACAGTGGCTTTCCAGAGTCTGGGACAGGAAGGTTTCACTGATGCGTTCCTGTCTCAGTGTTTTAACTAGAAATGCCAAGGATTGAACCTGCAATCTTCTACATGTAAAACATGCACTTTACTGTTGAGTCATGGATTCTATCACAGAAATACATCTTTGCATTGCTTATCTTCTTGTAGAAAACTTGAGGAAGGTTCAGTGGAATCTCGGGGTTATGTACAAAATATGAAGTCGAAGGCTTTCATGGTCGGCATCCATAGGTTTTTGTGGGTTTTTTGGGCTGTGAGGCCATGTTCTAGAAGAATGTATTCCTGACATTTCACCTGCATTTGTGGCTGGCATCTTCAAAGAAATGTATAAAATAGTTTGCAAATCACATCATCTTCAGGTATTTCCACTAAAACATAAAAAAACTAGGTCCATGAAATCTCATCCCAATTTTCTTTCCCCCCTTTCCTGTCCTTTCTCCTTTCAAATAAAACAGCATTTACTCTCAAAAGGGGGGGGGGATGAAATGTGTTCAACATATGGCATCCAAGACCATTTGATATTTTAAATCTATAGTAAATGTCAGGAACAATTTTTACTGCTCTCCCTACATTACAAGCACTTGGATCATTTGTCTTTCAAAGGACTAGTAAACCTTAATTTGCTTTAGCTGCTCTCAGTGGATTTTTATTGTTTCTTACTGCTGCCTCTCAACTCGTGCAATTTGTAAAACTAAATATGAACTGCTAAACTCCATCAATCCGGTAGTATTCTTTTAATATCAATTTTTACATAATTAGCCTGCAAACTGTGTTCAATTACTGACAATTAATCTTGTATACTTGGAAGGACAACATTCATTTCACAGTGAGTGGCGTCTAAAATGGAAGATGTTGTCAATATTGGGCGAGGTTGGCATATATTTTTATGCTGACAAAACGGAACGTGACCAGAGGAGACCAATAACCAGAATGGTGCAGGGTCTAGAAAATCCTATGGAGAATGGTGGAAAGCGTGGTGTAAAATTAGCCTACATGAAAGAAAGTTAAGGATCAGCCTCCTAGTCATTTGCATTAAATAATTCCAGGACTGAGATGCAGAGGATGGGACAGAAGGCAGGACTACAACAAGGGAGCAGATCCTTCTGGTTTTTCTCCCCATTTGCTCTTCCGTGCAATTGATACTGGGCACCTCATTCTGGCCTCAGGGTGAGTGACACGCCACAGAGCCTGCCGCACCAGGTAGCACAAAAGGATTTGCATGTGAATAGCCACCCAGTGTCAAAACAAAGGGCCTCAGGTAATGGGAGGAGATTGGAAGAGCTTTTGGGCCAGGATACTCCAAGCTTCTCTTAGAGTATCCTGGCCCATGCAGACACTATCCCTCTTGGAAACTCTAATTTCTTTCAATTATTTTGCTTCCTTTAGCCTTCTATAGTGCCAAGCATACATAATGTACTCATTCCCATAAAGAGAAAAAGAAGCCAAGACCAAGAATTGCAATAATGTGAGATGTTGTACAAAGTCTTATGTAAAATTCTAGAATCATAGAATCATAGAGTTGGAAGAGACCACAAGGGCCATCCAGTCCAATCCCCTGCCATGCAGGAACTCAAAATCAAAGCATCCCCGATAGATGGCCATTCAGCCTCTGTTTAAAGACCTCCACCACTCTTGGAGGGAGTGTGTTCCACTGTCAAACAGCTCTTACAGTCAGGAGGTTCTTCCTAACATTGAGGTGGAATCACTTTTCCTGTAGTTTTGATCCATTGCCTCATGTCCTAGTCACAGAAGCAGCAGAAAACAAGCTTGCTCCATCCTCAACATGACATCCCTTTAAATAATCAAATATGGCTATTGCCAAGAAAACCCTATGATAGGTTCACCTTCAGGATGCTGTTAAGTCCAAAACAAGTTGGAGGCACCCAACAACTACAACAACAATCACATCAAATAACTGTTACATAGTTTTTGGAAATAATATAGATAGAGTAAATATGGAAACAGCTTTAAAATATTTTATTTATCATTTTTTAAAAAAGAAAATTTCCCATAATCCATTTTTTAATTTTTCTGAAGAAAAAGACTTCATTAAAAATACAGAAAAAAATGTTTTTCTCCAAAAATTTCCTGTATTTTTTCTAGGCATCTTTACCATTCATGAAATAAAAGGCCTAGCAAAGACTAGTGCTCACAAAAGGGTGATGAGGCTTCAGACCTCTCCCAGCCTCATTGTATATGCTTGGCAACACTCTATTCTAAGTGGTCTGTTGACATTAGCTTTCAGGACACACAGGCTGAGCTTATCTCGTTTCCCACAAGGAAATGGGAGATGGGTAGGATGCAGCCGTACGATTGTGAAAAGTGGGGCTGTTGTTACAGCAGTAATAGATTTGATCTTGGAGTAATTGGCAGTTCTGCCTCCTTATTTATGCCTCTTCTTCTCAGCATTATCAACATAAGCATCTGTGGTGTTAGATGGGTTCTCCTTTATTATAAGGTAATAAAAATATCCAGGCAAATATATAAAAATGGCACCTTGCCCATGCTGGGATAGAAGGGACCAAATAAATATAAACTGATGAGTAATATTGCTCAGAGGGTCGTATAAATTATCCAGCACATGGTATAAACAGTAAATAGCAGGGGTCTTCTCTCTCTCTCTTTTATTTTTGCTCAAGAGTTATTGTTTGATAGAGCATTAAGAGGAATCTAGCAACATTTTGTTATTGTTGCTGAATAATGGAAGTCAATATAAGTCCTCACATATCTCACACTAGTAAGAAGGAAAGGTGAATGATAAATGGCACACTGCCAGCAACTTGTTAGTGGTTTATGCAGGCATTAAGTCAACTGTGTGCTTACATATGTCTCTTTTGGGCTAATGCAGAGTTCAGTATTCCTTTTCTCCCTCTGTACTGAGCAAACTCCTCCCTAGACGTACTGTAGAGTCTCTACAGTTCCCTTAACCATGGCCCTTTGATGCCTAGTGCAGAATGGTGGGGGATCAGAAAACCATCTGGCTGTGTTCCTATAAGCAAGATCAAAAATGATTACATCATCTGCTGGTGGCCCTGGTGGCATAGTGGTTAAATGCCACTACTGCAGCCACAAAGTTGTGAATTCAATCCCAGGGCTTCAAGGTTGTCTCAGCCTTCCATCCTTTCGTAGGTCAGTAAAATGAGTACCTAGCTTGTTGGGAGTAATTGGCTTACAGTTTGTAAACCACTAAGAGACTGCTCAGTTTACTGATAAGCAGTATAGAAATGTACCGTAAATGCTATTTTTATTGCTATTGAGCCCTCCAGATGAACCCAGCAGACCTCAATGGAGGATGTAATCATTTGGCATCAAGTTACGGGGACATAGCCAGACACTGTTCCAATCCCCTTCTGCTTTTGCCATTCATGAAAGGGGTGGGAGGATCCAGCTACCCTGCAGTAGCTCCAGGGTTTGTGTGTTGGTGAATGTCCACCTGTAGTTTAGAACTACTAGGTTACACAGGACTGTGGTCATGGAATGAAATTGCCCATTCAATATTTCAATCAAAGCTCCCATATAATGTACTAGCATTGGGATATGATCCAGCCGAAGGTTGGTGGGCCTCAACAGTTACTGTATTTTATCATGTGAAATAAAGTCTAGTCCTCTGTCTAGCACTCTTCCATGGACTACCTTCTTTTCCCATCTTCTCATCTGCTCTTTGCCAGTTTCACATGGATGAAAGAAAGTGAATGAACGAAAAAAATCCATACATATTTTGCATGTTTTTAGATAAATAAATGGATGTATGCACCCAAAGCCTTAAGTACTTGGGGTCTTGTTTCATAGATGTATGCACAGCTTTCTGTACATTTTCCAAATGTGCTTATGTCATTAAATGAAGTTTACTTGTTTTTTACAGAATGCATTGCAACCCATTACATACATAGAGATTTCCAACTGCAAATTGTGCCTTGTCTCTTTTGTTAACATTGTTTCTTTTGAGTTAATGCAGTAGCCTCTTTTGTTAACATTGTTTTTGTCCCTTTCCTTCTTTTCTTTATTTTTTTTGAAAAAAACAACAATATTTATGTCCTTCACTTCTAGATCAACAATCAAGGTATCTAATAATGTGAGATATTCAATAAGCATAGTGGTAAAACACCAGCATGAGCAATATCAATAAAATTCTCTCAAAGCTACAGCCAAAAGAGGGGAGGAGGTCAAAAACAGAAGAACAAAGGGCCATTTCACACTACACAATTACAGTACTATCATCCAACTTCAATTGCTATGGTTGCATCCTATGGAATTCTGGGATTTGCCATTTAGGGAGTAGTACTTAGAATTCTCAGACAGAGAGTTCTAGTGGCTCAACAAATTATAAATCTCAGGATTCCTTAGCAGGTAACCATGGCAATTAAAATTGAATCATACTAGTATAACTGTCTAGTGTGAAAGAGCCCTCAGATAACACAGCTATGAAGGATTCAGGGACTGCCCAAAGAAATAAGACAGTCTTGGCTGGCTGTCAAAAGGATGGAGCCAAGGAAAACTGCTCATGGGAGATTCTTCCAAATTCTGGCCCCTCTACTAGAGAAAGTGGTATCTCTCATTCCCACCCCACTAGCAATGGACTAAAAATCGGGTTTGGTGGTAGATGGCCCAGCTAGTATGTATGCCCCCCTGTCTTTCCCCTCGTAATGAGAGAAACAGGAGGGCCAAGACCCATGAGTCTAAAATGAGCATGCAGAAGTCTATAAAACAGTGCTACTCAATGGTGATCCATAGAATGGTACCAATTTGAGAGCCACCACAGCTTGTCCATTGTGAGTTTCCACAAAATTATGCTAATATGTTTTTATTGGCTCGGCGGGGGCTGAAGGAAGGGACCTGGGCTCCAGATGG
>CM034701.1:384809413-384827657 GCA_020142125.1 Phrynosoma platyrhinos
CTTATATGCCGGAGCGTCTTATATGGCGAAAAATACGGTAGTTGTTTTATGCAGAAAACAGGATTTTCTGTTGAGGAAAGAGCATTTTCTGCATGGAACATAATATTTCAATGCAGAAATATTAATTCCTGTGCATAAAATGCTGTTTTCTGAAAGCAAATATTGTAATTAGGGGATTTATTCTGTGTAAAATTCACACAATGTTTATTTGCATCAGAAACAGCTAGAAACAGCATTGTATGCACAGGAATTAATATTGTGGTGTTAAAATATTATTTTCCATGCAGAAAATGCTGCTTCCCCACATAGAAAAAACAGCGCTCTAGAAATAAAGTTTAATAATAATAATAATAATAATGATGTGTGAATCTTTCACATAATAATCCCTGATTTATGAGTAGTCTTTGAAAACTGATTCCTTAAAATGCAAAAACTTTCTTAAAATGCAAAGAAAACATCTGAAATTATTTGTTTCTACCTTCAAGAAGAAACCTAGTGAAGAATTACATCCTTACCCTACATCATCTCATTTCCCTCTGCTGCAACCCACTAGAATATTTTGTGTCTTCTCCTGCCACACACAAACTTTCACTTACATTCAGTTCTTAGTATTTAGGATGCCACATGAATGGTAGGAGTAGACAGTCTGGATTTCATTGCTGTAGTTAAAATAATGATCAAATGTTGCTTTTAAAAAATGGAGAGGAGGGCTTTCCAAATCAGCTGGAAAGTTGTGCATTTACCGCAGTATCTTTCTCTGCTCTTTTTTCTCCTTTTTCTCTTGGCAGTAGACGACAACTTTAAAGAAAGATGTTATCACAGCCTTGCACCTGCTAAACATAAATCCTAAATGTGTGCGTACAGCTGGGCAAGTTCTGTAGGATGTGATCCAGGTGACCCTCTCAGGAACCTGAGAAACTGATGAAAGAGAATGTAACTTTTAACCGGAGCAGAGTCACATGTGAATGGTAAGTTGACATGTGAACAGCTAGAACATGTCATGCCAGGAATCCTTCAAGCAGCAGTTGTTGTTTTCACAAGTGCTGCTCTCTTGCACCTGTACAGCAGCCACCCCACCAGGATGTGCATATCAATATGTCTAGCTGTAGCAAGAGACCCAACTGATACAGATAATTCCTCATTTTTTTTTCCTCCTGCAGTCCCAGGCAGTCAAAAGGTGACAAACCTGGCACTGCCACTAAACCTAAGCCAGCTGCAAAAACAAAGGGGCTTCTGGATTTGAAATCACTGCATTGTTCTACTTTAAAGAAGAAAAGTGTGACTGCCTACAGAGTGGGCTCTGATTTTCTCAAAGAGGTGGCTTTTCTCCTTCTGAAACTTTGGTTATACCACATTTCTGTTCTTGCTGGCTAGTTCTTTGCCTCATTCCTATGGCAAAGGTGTAAAGAAAAGGAACCTTGCTATATCAGGCCAATGAGGAGTTTAAACCAGCATTTTGTCTCCAAAGTTCAATCACATATCACCAGAAAACATACAGGGCTAGTAGGAAAGCAATAAATCCCTTCTTGTAAGTAGTTCTTGCTCAGCCACTACTGTTCAGTGAATGCACCCTCTGAGCTTGGTGTCTTGCTTCTACTGTTGTTCAAAGTTGTTCACATATCAAAACCAAGACAGCCCCTGCCTACAGGTTTACAGTTAAAAAGAACATAGAACAAAAAGAAAACATACAGAGAAGAAAGAGGAAAACAAGGACAGTCAAGCACCATTTCTTAAAATTACATCCTCCTCTTCCTCCTGCCTTTTCCCCAATATTGCAACTCAGGGCACCTTACTTGCAAAATATTAAAACCAGAACAGATTAAAAGCATACAAAACATCAGTAAAAATAAGTAAAAGTTAGGTTTAAAAGGCAACATTAATTTTTTTTGTTAATTTTCAAAGATATCAAAGAACAACAAAACAACACCACTGCAGTCCTAAAAGCTTTTTAGAATAGGACAATTTCCATTTGATGGCAGAAAGAGAGCAAGGAAAGAGCCATCCTAGCCTCACTAAGGAAGGAGTTTGAAAGTCTGACAGCAGTCATTAAGAAGGCCCTTTTCCTTGTACCCATTGGACATGCCTGGGAAGTAATGGGAGCTGGACAGGATTTGGTCTCTTAGCTTACATAACTGTTGCCTTGCTACCTTTTTGTAAATGCTTGTAGAGACTGGTTATCATTAAAATTGAGAGGATAAGGAATGGGAGTTGTGGGTATTCTTAAGCCCCCTCCACTAACAATTCAAGCATGGGAAATCTGACCATTTTCTGACTTTTCACTGCAAAGATGCTACACAGTTTCCCCTTTAGATTCTTTGCAGGAATGGGGAAACAAGTCTGGGACTTTGTCTACCATGTCTGATCAGAAACGGGAAATTTTTCAGCTCATGCCAGCTTGTGCCACTGCAACCAGTGAGTAAATCAGATGCTGTTTGTCAGATGGACACAATATCCTTCCCCTGTAGGTGGTCTCTGTTTCATTAGGCTTCAGATTGATGGTGCCCAACAGTAATCCAAAAATGTACAATGGATACATCCACCTCATTTTTCATTAACGGTATTTCCAAACACATGGGAAGCAAGTAGAAGCCATAGATTTTTGCCTGGCTTATTTTTATCCTTGAAGACTCGATTGATTATCCAACATCACTGTTGGATTCTTGCTGTTCCCGTTAAAGCATGTCTGGTATATAACTAGGGGAGACTGACATTTGGCACAATCTAGCCATTTCAGCATACTGTAAGGGGAAAAAAATAGTTGGAAATAAAGCTGATAAAAGTCCTACTTTTTCTTAAGATTAGATGAGCTTGGCTATGGGGCTTCTTTGTATTACCTGAAATTAGATGCTTCATCCTAGAGCTAGATATTCCACCAACATCCAATAAACTACAGTAGATTATTCTCTCCAACTTTCCCACTTAAAACCAACTTTTTCTTGAAAGTTTCACTTAGCATCAAGAAAATAAGAAGTTTCAACTGAAAAAAACTATACATACTTTGGGTGTTTGGTGTACTGGATGATGTCTAAAGTTTTACTCAAAATTTAATGGCCAGTATTTTACATCAGATACTTAGTAAGTACCCTCTCCTAGCTGGACCCCACCAAACCTGATGGAAACATCATTCATCTGTGCCCCAATTGCTGGTGTAGGGAAAAGCTGTCCCCTTTTCTACTAGGGTTCAAGTATGGAACATCAGTTAAATCAACATAGAAATTTATTTAATGACACACTGCAGCTCCAGATGTCTTTATCAACCATATGACCTTACCATTTAGAGCATGCACCTTACCATTTAGCACAATTTTGGAACATCTACCTAGTAAGAACTTACAACTCTTATGAGGAATGACTTAGGGAGCTGGGGATGTTTAGCCTGGAGAAGAGAAGGCTGAGAGGTGATATGATAGCCATGTTTAAATATTTGAAGGGATGTCATATCGAGGAGGGAACAAGCTTGTTTTCTGCTGCTCCAGAGACTAGGACCCGAAACAATGGATGCAAGCTGCAAGAAAAGAGATTCCACCTCAACATTAGGAGGAACTTCCTGACAGTAAGGGCGGTTCGACAGTGGAACACACTCCCTCGGAGAGTAGTGGAGTCTCCTTCCTTGGAGGTCTTTAAGCAGAGGCTGGATGGCCATCTGTCAGGGATGCTTTGATTGGGAGTTCCTGCATGGCAGGGGGTTGGACTGGATGGCCCTTGTGGTCTCTTCCAACTCTATGATTCTATGATTCTATCACTCCCAGCAGAATGTAATCCAGCCTCTGTTTACAGAAGCTCTACAGAAGGAGACTCCATTCACACTCCAAGGTTGCATATTACACAGTCAAACAGCTCTTACTGTTAGGACATTCTTCCTTTTTCTATAGAGGAATACTATTTCTAGAACTCCCTCTTCATGGACATTCACAAGGAATTCTCTTTCCTGATTTACAGAAAGTTAAAACACAAAATTAAAAATATTGGATGGACTTCAGGGCTAGTAAGATTGACTGTGCTTTTATGTGGGAGAGTTATAAGGGCATACATTTTAGGGGGGGGATATTTTTTTAAAAAATGTATCTCTTGATCAAGCCCATTGGCATGCTCTTGAATTATTTGCATGGGGGAAAGCATGACAATCAAATCTCATAAGAGATATTGAAGTCTCCAAAACTGAAGGATTAAAACTTTCAGTTTCTTCCTTCCTCCACATGGGTCCACATGGGATTTTCCTATAAACTGCTGTTATAAATCCTTATTTTTAGTTATAAGAGAGGAGCACCAGGAAAGATTAAAACATGGAGACAAAGACACATTATTTCTTGATCTTTTCTTCTTCTCATCTCACCCTTTAGAAAGCCTTTCTGGAAGAACACAAGGAACAGCAGGAAGGTTTCTAACACACCTCTGCGAACTCCCTCCACTCAGATCCCAAGGTGGCTAGAATAGTAAAACTCAGTGGTTCAAAAAGTCTCAGGGCCAGAAAAGGGAGCCTTTATCTCCAGACTTTTCAAAAGTATTTCATCAACATATTGATCGAGGAAACCTGTGCCACCTCTTTTAGCCTTTTAGCAGAGGAATTAATTTAGTTCTACCTGTGCCAAAGACCTACAATCTAGTTCCCTTGAACATAATGATGACTCCTCTGGAGCATCAAAAATTTGCACAGGAACCCAACTAATTTAATAGTCTTCTGACATGTGTGGAAGAAGGGAAAGACAGATCCACTTGCCAACAGCAAGGTGTTGGAGAGGTTGTTTCATGTGGTGAGATCTTGCATCAAGGAGCCAGGTGGGGTATTTTCCCCTCTTTTCTTTCCAAAAGCCATCTCATCTCTGAAATAAAAGGGATAGTATACAGCCCATTTAACCATCCAGGGAGTTTTCATTCCTGGAAACATCTGATCTATCTGATTCATGTTAGACCTACTACCAAAGACCCCTCTTACTCATAAACACTCCACTTCTCCTTCTTCTGAAGTTGCCTCTTTTTCCAAGGTATTTCTGATGCTGCATTTATAAAAGTAAGAGGTCTTGCCTGCTGACTTCAAAGGAGACAGTGAACCATTATTAACAAACAAACTAAGAGGTCAAACATGAGTTTATTTCCAAACACAAGCCTTGCATTGTTTCCTTTGCAACGTTCTTGAAAGTAACATATTGGCTTTGCAAAAAATGGCAATGTCTGCTTTATTTCAGAAGGGAACATACATAGTGTTTCCTTCACTATCTTTAAATAAATTTCCTGTTAAAAAGAAGGAAAGAAATCAGAGAGTTTACTGATAAGCATTACTATTTATTGTTGTTGCTATATGCCTTTGGGTCAATTCCAACTTATGATAATGCTATCCTTATTTTTTCTTGGCAAAATTTATTCAGAGGAGGTTTTCCATTGTCTTGCTCTAAAGCTGAGAAAGTGTGACTTAATTTCATTCACTGGGTTTCCATGGCTGAATGGGGATACAAATCCTGGTCCCCCAGACTCTCAATCCGACTCTCAAACCACTACACCACAGCAGCTTTTATATCTCTTTGTTATTACATTATTGCAAAACCATTATTCACATTTACCTCAGTAAAAATGAAGATGCTGGATGCTCAACTGTGGAGTAGCAAAATAAAATGGAAGAAAATGCCACTATTGTCATCAACTGAATATATGACTGTCTAGGATTCCCAACATATTTCAGTGCCCTGAAAATTATGTCATATACAAGTACTGATGGGCTGAGAGCAAAGGCAAAAGAGTAGGAAACCTGAGAAGAAGGTACAGATTGATCTTTCTGGACTTAAAAGGTATCTGTCATTACTCACCTGTCACAATCTGGGGAATCTGCTATAGAGGTGTTGGATTGCAAGGAGTGTCCGGCTTCAGTTGGCTCTCTCTGTGAGTCTGAGAATCTGGTGGCTGAAGCAGCTGAGGGGCTCCCTCCTCAGCAGAATTTAACAGACACTGAAAAGATGCCTCCCACCCTTTGAGGTCTGCCAGAGAAAAGGAAACATTTTGTAGGAACCATCTGTTAAATAGAAGACACTGACTAATCAAGTACCTGGCATCCAGAGGCAGCTGCCTATAAATCCATATGGTTCACAACCATTCAACCTTTTTGACTGGCCATGCTCTTGGTATCCCTGTGTTTCCTGGCATCCTTGCCCCCTGTTTAATGGCTATGTTTAATGATACCTCATACTGCAGAAACAATTCTTCTCACACTGCATCTGCACTGCAGAAACAATTCAGTTTGTCACCACTTTAACTGCTTTAGTTCAATGCTATAGAATTCTGGAAATTGTAGTTTCTTGTGGCCCCAGAGCTCTCTGACAGAGAAGGCTAAATGTCCCACAAAACTACAGTTCCCAGAATTCCATAGCAATGAGCTATGACAGTTAAAGTGGTGTCAAACTGGATTACTTCTGCTGTGTGAATGCAGCCCTTGTCCCTTTTTGGCTTTAGATGTCTGGATCAGCTGAGACTTTGACTTTTCATCTTCTTGGGTTTCTTGTGTGTGGCCTGGCCTGGCCTGACTTCCCTATAACTTCTTCCCTTAAGGTAGGGGTAGGCAACCTAAGGCCTGGGAGCTGGATGCAGCCCCCCCCCCCGAGGCCTTTGGACCGGCCCCAGGCCGGTCCTGCCACCGTCACCCCCCTGCCACCGCTGCCGCCTGTCATGATGATATTGATTATTGTTATTACTTGTTCTTGGGGTTTTCTTGGCAAAATCTCCACAGCGGTTTTGCCATGGCTTTTCTGGGGCTGAGAGAGTGTGCATGCATATTTTTTTAAATTTTTTAATTTTTTTTAAAAAAATATTTATTTATTTATTTATTTTTGGTGCTTCAGCCCCCCAATTGTCTGAGGGACAGCAACCCAGCCCCCGGCTCAAAAAGGTTGCCTACCCCTGCCTTAAGAGAATATGTCACTTTGGACACTTGCTCCCTGTAAGCACAGGATAATATCTCCTGAGGAGCACATTGTTGTTGTTGTTGTTGTTGTATTCATTGATATTCCGATTTTCTCCTAATAATGAGACTCAAGGTGACTAACAGCATATTTTAAAATAATACATATTATAAATTATGCAAAACAATAAAGGCTATTTAAAATGAAAACAATGAAACCATTTTTTAAAAAAAAATTAAGCAATGCATAAAATTTAAAACATTCATTTTTATAATTTCATACATTTTCATTTAAAAAAACAATAAAAACAACAGCACATAGCATTAAACCCCCATCCCAGTCAGTTTCTAAAAGCCTGATGCAGTCACTGAGAAGGCTCACATGGAATATATAGTGGCAGAGGCCAAAGGATTACAGCTTTCAGTATTTTTGAAGCAAGCACCTCGTGTTAAACCTTTTTAGGTCCCATAAATTCCAGCAAAAGAGTTGTAACATTCCTGCCATTTGGAGTGAAAACTAGCAAAAGGAAACAGTATCAATCCTGCTGATGAAATATAGTATTTTAGCATCCCACCTTTTGATCCCCTTCTCTTAATTCAAGTGTTTTCCTTATATAGAGAACTTAGGTGAAAATGAATCAGCTTCTGGAGACATAGGGTCTCTGGGTTCTTCTTAATCCAGAATGCTAGTGAATCTTCAGGAGTATTCAGTTTCAGATTCAGTAACTTTGGAGGAAGCTTTAATTCAAACATTTTCCAGTTCTGTCCATTTCAACCTGGTTTTGTTTGGGACTCCTCCAGATCTTCAATTCCTGCCTACAATGCGTTGTTGGTCTGACTCAGTAAAATGTAACAGCATAGGCTTAAGTAACATCAGGTTGAAATCATTCATATGCTCCAATCAGGTATGCCAAAGACCATTAATATAACACAGAACAATAACTGTGTGACCTGCCTAAAGTCAAACTAGATGATACATTAATCAAGTTGGTTTTACAGAGGAACTTCCCTAAGTATTGGAAAACATCTCTTTGTCATAGCACATGATTTCTCTCACTGTCATACCTTGTATTTAGCATATTTTGTGTTGTAATAGGTCATCGGAAGCATGGACTTCTTTCCTTTCTGAGGAAAACCTATTTTGAGAGGGAATACAGCTTGATTTTGGTGAATACACACTCCCCTTACTGTTTAGTTTTGATTCTCAGTATCAAGTTACTCTAGGTAAAAGGAGGCAGCAAGCTTTCACATTAAGCAGAGCCTAGTGTAACAATCAGTTGTACTAGTTGTGTTAGCTGATTCTCCACTTCAGGAGGGTTGTGGATTGTTATGAGTGTACTGCTACTATCACTTTTCAGTTCCATCCATCTGCTAAAATCAGTGGGTGCAAAATACAATGTCCTCATTCTGCAGCCTGCACAGCTCACATTACAGCACACCCTCTATACTAATGAATTTAGAGGGAAGGGCCTTTACACCAGTGATATCCTTTGCAAATTTGTAGAAGGGAGAATTAATACAATACAGCAAACGAAGTGTTGTGTTGTTGTTTTTTTTAATGAAAAGTAGATGGTAAATTCCAGTGATTTTGTTGGGTTTGGAGTGTAACCCACTAAGCAGATAGAATGAAATCTGAGCAAACCATTGTCACAGCAGTCACGTAAGAAGACGCCAAATTGCACAGCACTGTCATTTTACTGTGGTCTGTTTAAGAAAACCAGCATTTTAATTGGAATTAGTGCTCAATTTAATTAGCAGCAGGCAAATATGTAAAGCACAGAACAAAATTAGTTTGCATAGCAGGCATTTCAGACAGAAAAAAGTAACTTTTTCATTCACTCATCTTTGGCCAGCTGTGTTCATTTATAAGAAGCCCCCAAAGCAATTTCTATTATTCAGAATTTGGCCGAAGCTACTAAAGGCCAATGAACATCTTGCATTTTTTATGTAATTTGTTCTCTCATTCCTCTCTTTTCTTCCATTTTCCTAAGATCTGCTAGGTATCATAGGAAAATATAATGCTGGACAATCTTTGATTATAGATACACAATTCAAATAGCAGACCATATGCAAGAATAGGATGGTACAGGAACAAGTAGTGCTGGCTCCACTTTTTTGTAGAGTCTTGGAATTTTTTGTACGGTCTTGGTGGCTGGCATTCTATATTGCAGTTACAGATTCATAACCTAGAGTTACTGCTCCATATTCAGTATGCAAAGGAATTGTGTAGCACCTTTGATACAAAATGTGCAAAAGAAGTTGTAGCATAAGCTTTAGTAGACTTGGGGGGGAAGCAGACCAGGGCGTCCAGGACGCCCTGGGACGGTGCGCCGCGGGACCGCAGCATACCGGCGGCGTCCCTAAAAGGAGCACTAAATTGGCACTCCTTTCAGAAGTCAGGGAAAGTGTGCCCTAAACATGTAGGGTGCACTTTCCCTGACTTTTCCGCCGCAGCGTGTGCGGACGCTGTGGCGGGAGGTTGCCCCTGGAGCGCCGGCCGTGCGGAGGGCCAGCAGCTCCAAGGGCAACCTCGGGAGGAGGAAGAGGCGCCGATCATGCGGCTGCCCCTCCTCTTCCCTGCCTCGGAGACGACTCTATTAGGTTTTCTTTCTCAGATGCATGAAGTGTTGCCTGAGAAGGATCTTTATAGTCAGACTATATGAATAACCACAAAAATGCAAAATGTGTGGTGATAAGGTGATAAGTTCATGGACAAAGGCAGGAGGAAAGATGTTGCCTAAAGTCAAAGTGATTAGGTGAGTAAGTCTAAGAACACTTGTGCAACAATGTCTTTCTTTCAAAAAAAACATGTCCAGGGGGAGCCATGTTGGCCATACATCAAAATATATTAATATTCAAAATCTAAAAAACAGTGATTCTTTTTTCTGATGAAAAAGCCACTGGAGCTTCAAAAGTTTACAACATGTATTTTGTGCATTTTGGTTGGCCCGATAAAGATATTGCTGTTTGGTGGATTTTGGATGTTATTTTTTTTCTCTTGGTTAGTCTCAAATGTGCTACAAGACCCCTTTGCATGCTGACATTCCAGACTAGCACAGTTATCTCTAGAATTCTGCTCTGTATTCAGTAAGACTATGTAGTCATACTGTAAGTATATTTTACTGCTCCAGCAGCCCACCTTAACAACCAGCAGCCACATCAAGCGAAGAAAGTCTGTCCTAAATACAGTCTGAGCAACCAGCCGAAGGCTGATTGCTACACAACTGATAGCCAGCAGCTAGTGAGCAAGCACAGTCACAGAATAGCTTACAGTTCAGCACATCCTTTAATTTAATACATGCAAATATTAAGTCACAGAATTCAGCAATGTTCATAGAATCATAGAGCTGGAAGAAACCACAAGGACCATCCAGCCCAACCCCTGCCATCTAGGAACACAGAATCAAAGCATTCCCAACAGATGGCTATCCAGCCTCTCTTTAAAAAACCTCCAAAGAAGGAGACTCCACTACTCTCCGAGGGAATGTGTTCCACTTTTGAACAGTTCCTACTCTCAGGATGTTCTTCCTAATGTTGAAGTGGAATGTCTTTTCCTATACTTTGAATCCATTGTTGCTCTGGGTTCTATTCTCTGGGAGCAGCAGAAATCAAGCTTGCTCCATCCACAATATGCTACCTCTTCAAATATGTAAGTAGGGCCATTATATCATCTCTTAACCTTCTCTTCTCTAGGCTAAACATACCCAGCTGCCTAAATTTCTCCTCATAGGGCATGGTTTCCAGACCCTTCACCATTTTGGTCACCCTTCTCTGTACATGCTCCAGCTTGTCAAGTCAGCTAAATGACATCCAGAGTAAACAATTACAATCCAGGTCAGGTTCATGGCATCCAAAGTCAACAAGAACAGTCTAGGTCAAGCACAGAGTTCAGGAACACGACAGGGAGCCAGGTAGGTCAGATAATCAACAACTCTTGGAGAGCAAGGCTGGGAATCTTTAGATAAGCAGCTCAATTAATTGCTGCTGCTTCATTAATTGCTGCTTGATACAAATCCCCTGAGACCTCCTGAAGCCCTCCCTTTGTTGTCTTGTTGTCAGTAAAGGTAGGTGGGGTAAGTAGTATTCTCTAGCTGAATGAGGAGGACTCTGTGCCAGAGCTAGTAATGCACTCTGGCCTGCCTCTGAGATGTTTGGCTCTGGAACCTCCTCCTGCTCTGTTTTAGCCATATGTCCCAGCATGTCATTCAATCTCTGAATCAGAGTCTGTGTCCATGTTCTGGAACCAAGCATGAGAGGTGCAAGGAGGAGGATGTTATCAGCCCCCTTCCTGCCAGAATGCAAGGCTGTGACAATGAACAGAATGACCCCTTATAATTTCTTGCTCATTGGTGGAGAGGGCTGGAAACATCCTCTTTATTGTGCCATGACTGGCAGCTCACCAGACCTCCTTCACCTAATGCAGCTGCTGGCTGTTAAGTGGGTTTGGAGGAGTCAGGACAGGAGATACTACTAATTATAGTAATAGCAATAGCATTTACATTTCTATACCTCTTCATAGTGAACTCAGCACTCTCTAAGCATTTTGCAATATGTTAGACCAGGGGTAGGCAACCTTTCCCCTTTAAGGGCTGAGAGACTTCAGCTCCCAGAAGCCTCAGCCATGTTGGCCAATAGTCCCATGTTGGCCAATAGCTCCTGGGATTCTGGGAGCTGAAGTCCCTCGGCCCTTAAAGGGGAAAGGTTGCCTACCCCTGTGTTAGACAATTGCCCCCAACAAGCTGGGTACTCATTTACTGACCTTCAAAAGGATGGAAGGCTGAGTCAGCCTTGGAGCCCTGGGATCGAATTCACAATGTTGTGGCTGCAGTACTGGCATTTAAGCACTGCACCACCAGGGCTCCTTTCAAAATTATACATACACAAAGAAGTAGCCAATGTGGAGTATCAGCAGATTTCTCTACAACTATCACTCAGGGGTGAGTGATGTTATTCTGGGATGGTGAATGTATGGTATATTCACAGGAGCTACTTCCAGTGTTATGGGAACTATCCAAAGTTCTGAATCTATTTGGAGATACACAAGCACCTTGGAACCTTGTACTATCCTCAAATACCTCCATTTTCCTTTGCAGTGCCTCTCATTTATTGTGACCATTTTGAGAGGGCCTGCAGAGGAAAACATAGATCTTTTAGCTTGCTGGAGGGTAGGGGGTCCCAAGGGGAGCTGGGGGAGAATTGACTCCTGGCCTCCACCCAGTCACTCATCCTTGCTTTAAAGCAAGGTGTGCACTTCCTGCTCACTTTGTTTTCAAAGTAGTTAACATTCAAACCAATGACACTACAAAAGCTTTGCAGTGCAGTAGGAAATACAATGGCAAGGTGAAAGGGAAATTCCAATGCAGCTCCCTGCCTGTAGGTTTTTCATTCTTGCATCCTGGAACAGAATTCTAACTGCAAGCAACAGCAAGTCAAAAAATAAAATAAAATAAAAATACAAGCAATGTCAATTTTGGGACCTAAGTGCCTCTCAGTCTTCCCTCTGCAACCTGACATCCATATGCATGGAGGCTTCCATTTGCAAATATTCTTAGAGGAAACTTGGTACACAGTAACACACATTGTCAAAGATCAGAAGGTCTTACAATGATCAGAAGGTCTTACTGTAAGTAAGGTCTTACTTACATAGAGCTACACATGAATGTTCAGTCTATAGACACTAACTCTAAGAAATATTATTTGGGATTTATCTTCAGTTTACATTAATGCATATACCCAGACCACACTCATACCCCATGCATATCTCCCTTTTTTGGAATTTATATATATATATTAAAAAAGCATAATAAAATTATTGAAGAAAAGTTATGTGCTGTGTGTGGGGTTCCATTCTCCAGTCTAACAGCTCAGTCTGCCAAATAAATAAATAAATAAATAAAATTCCTAATATTGGCTATTTGGAATGTGGACGAGGCCAGCAGGCAAAGACCTTTGCATAGAGACAAGTGTTTCACTATGGGTGAGTTACAGAAGATCTTTTAATGGAGGGGTGCTGCACTTTTATCCTCACTGTTATGTTTTAAATGTGTGTACAGGCATACCTCAGTTAACAAAACCTCTAACAAGTCTTTTTATGCCCACCTAGCCCTCCTCATCCTCTGTCTAGCTGGAAGTTTTTCTTAGCAGTATCAGTATGGGAAAAATGGGGAAGGAGGGTTGGAAGAACACAGATCTTCAGTGTTGGGTTGCAGCACTATGTTTGCAGTATACAATGCAATAAAGCTTGAGCTGGGGAAGAATGGGATTCTACTCTAGCTAGTCCTCCTGCATTGGCCTGCCTGCCGACAGCAAGAAAGGTAAACAGTAGCTGCCTCCACAATCCCTTACTAAGCAACCATGAACAGCAAAACAGAGAGAAAAGTGGAGCTCAGAAAATAACCCTGATCCCCCAGCTTTGTTGTTGTCAGCTGCCTTCAAGTTGATCCCAATTCATGGGTACCTTGCAGATGAGACATCTCAAAGACTCCATGTCCTCCACTGCTCTGCTTAGTGCCTGCAAATTCATACCCATGACCTCCTTAATATCCATCCATCTAACATGAAGCCTTCCTCTCTTTCTACTTCCCTCCACCTTACTTAGCATTATTGTTTTTTCCCAATGAGTCATGTCTTCTCATGATGTGACTAAAGTATGACAGCCACAGTTAAACATCTTGGCTTCCAGGGAGATTTCTGATTTGATCTGTTCTAGGACCCATTTGTTTGTCTTTTTGGCTGTCCACAGAATCCTTAACACTCTTCTCCAGCACAACATCTCAAATAAATTTATTTTCTTCCTATCCATTTCCTCCAGCTACTCCCAGCATATAAAAGAAGCCCAGATTTGTATGTTTGATCATAAAAATAGATTTCTCTTGAAAAATCCATTCAAGTGTTCAAATGTTTGAGTTGGCCATGGTGGACAAACTGGTGATTCTGATTAAAGAAAAACTGATGGACATTTTTTTTAAAGACTGGAAATTGCTTTTAATTTATATGAAGAAGAAACATGAGAAGACCCTAGTTGCAGATTTTAAGGCTTGAAGCAATTTTATTTAAATGTTTTGGGTGAGAAGTGAAATAAATCACTTTAGTATTATTGCAAGATTTAAGGTATTAAGCATCAGTACTCTTAGGCATGAGAAGTCAATTTTAGTTGATGTTTGTTGTATTAATTTGAGTTTATGTTGATGGCCATCTGTTGGGGATGTTTTGATTGTGATTTCCTGCATGGCAGGCAGTTGGACTGGATGGCCCTTGTGGTCTTCCAACTCTACGATTCTATGATTCTAGAATTCTATGATTCTATGTAGATTGTTAATAGATTATTATTATTATCATTTTATATCCCACCTTTCTCTCAATACAGGGACTCAAGGCAGTGAACAGCAGATTTAAAACAATGCAATTTAAAAACAGTACAACATTAAAATGGATAGATATAAAATTAAAAAAAAATTAAACCATTTAAAAAATTTAAAACAGTTATAAGTTAAAATTGATTTTTACAATACAAACATTAAAATTTAAATAGCACAACATTCCCAGACCATATCAATTTGCAAAGGTCTGCCCACACAAGAACGTCTTTATCTGCTGCCAGAAGGATAGCAGGGATAGAGTCATCCCTAGGGAGGGAGTTCCAGAGTTTGGAAGCAGCCACTGAGAAGGCCCCCTCTCTTATTCCCACCAAACGCACTTGAGAGGGTGGTGCGACAAAGAGAAGGGCCTCTCCAGATGATCTCAATACTCTGGGGGGCTCATACAGGGAGATACAGTCCTTCAAATATCCTGGATTCAAGCTGTATAGTGCTTTAAAGGTCAAAACCAGCACTTTGAATTGTGCCCAGATATGGACTGGCAGCCAAAGGAGCTGCTGAAACAAGGGAGTTACATGCTCCTTGTAGCCAGCTCCAGTTAACAACCTGGCTGCAGCTCTTTGGACCAGCTGAAGTTTCAGAGCACTTTTCAAAGACAGCCCCACATAGAGTGCATTACAGATGGCACATAGCCAAGGCATGCAGCACTGTGGCCAGATCTGACTTCTCCAGGAATGGGCGTAGTTGGCACATGGGTTTTAGCTGTGTAAATGTACTCCTGGTCACTGCTGATACCTGGGCTTCCAGGTTCAGCACTGAATCCAGAAGTACCCTCAAACTATGAACCTGAGTTTTCAGGGGGAGTGTAACCCAATCTAACACAGGCTGAATCCCTATTCTCAGATCTGTCTTTCAACTGACCAGGCATACTTCTGTTTTGTCTGGATTAAGCTTCAATTTGTTTGCTCTCATCCAGTCCATTACAGCATCCAGACACCAGAAACAGCTTCCTTGGAATTAGGTAGAAAAGAGTGATAGAGTTGGGTATAGTTTTATGGAGGAAACTATAAACTATATAAACTATAAATAAATATAGTTTTATGGAGGAAGGAGTTGGAGAGATTGGGCAGTGGGGATAGTTTAGTTTCGTTTTGGTTAGTTAGGATACAGTTATGATTTTGTATGCATTTGGGTGTTTCTATGATTTATATTTTGAAACATTTTTTTAAAAAAATGGATTTGTGTGTGTGTGTGTTTGTGTGTGTGAATAAACAGACTTGGTCCCCTCAGAACCACTTCATTTCCATTCCAAAATCAGTATGATTTTCACTTTCAAAAATGACTCCAAAGTGTGAATGCAACAAATATTTGCTTGTGAAGGCATATATGATATTGATAGAGGGCTGGGATGGGCTGAGTTTCCCTGCTCAAGTATATGCTCCATGGTAAGCCCAGGCTTGTTCCTGGGTCATGTTTGAAATAGCCTTTCAGATGCAACTGATCATTTGTTGTGGCCCAAATGTAAATGTGATAATAAATGGGAACTACCAGAGAATTTGTGCAGGTTTTGTATCATTGGCAATGCACGTTATCGTCTCAAACACTACAGCGGCTGAATATGATTTTACATTACCTTGTCAGAGTGGGCCATGATAACCAGAAGTCATTTGTTTCCAAAGAAACAAAGGGAACCGCGTATGACAACTGGGGCTAGCTGCCTGGGATACAACAGTGTTATTTTCTGATAACGTGGAATACAGTTGTAAATCACGATTTCGTTTTAGGCAACAGCGGCAAAAGAGTTGTGCAGCATGCGATGAGGAGATACAAGTTTTCAAGAGCATGAAAAGAGCACTTTTTGTCTCTTTGGGTCAAGACCACTGGCCTTTGAGTTAAACACACACACACACACACACAGAAACAAATGCTGCTTTCATAAACAGTGAAGAAACAGAAAACTACCTGTGATCATCTGCAGAAATTTTATTCTGTATCTTCCCAGATGTCCAACACGGGCAACAATTCTAAAATAGTACACATGCTAAAAAAAATACAAATTAAATGCCATACATTTTGGTTCTGTTTTCTCAGAATAGCCATCACCTAAGTCCTCAATCTGACATGAATATAAACAGAAAAGCTAGGCATCTGGTAAATTTGCAAATGATGATGGCTCGCTCCTATAACCTCCATTTCACAGTTCACCTGGATATGTGTGGCCAAGTAACACCAGAGTGGGGTCAATATAAAAAATGTTATGAATGAGGAAGAACACACAAGTTGGGAGAAGCTGTAGCAGTTTCCTTTTACCCGATCCTACTGGCGAGGACAAGAGTCTGCCATCTCCCTTACTCTCCCCTCTCGAGTTAATAGAGTGCAAGCTATGTTTGCACCTTGAACTCAGTTTGCAATAGTTGAAGTAAGTTGTGGACAAAGGGGGAAAGTAGGAAAAGGTGAGAAAAACTGGGACATTTTAATAGCAACAGAAAAAATGAAAACAACAGCAACACAGGATTAATGTGGATTGTCCCTGAAAAATAGGGACAGTTGGACAGTATTGGTTCCATTGCCTTTACAAGTTTACAAGTGCTGGAGAAGAGTGCTGAGAATACTGTGGACAAACAAACAAATGGATCCTTGAATAGATCAAGCCTGAATTCTTGCTGGAAGCCAAGATGAATAAATTGAGGCTTTCATACTTTGGTCACATCATGAGATGCCATGAATCATTGGAAATGCTAAGAAAGCTAGAAGGTAGTGGAAATAGAGGAAGACCACACAGCAGATGGATAGACTCAATCATACAGGCCACAGATCTGAATCTACAAGACCTAAGCAGAACAGTGGAGGATAGGAGGGCTTAGAACTGTCTCATTCACAGGGTCACTGTAAATTGAGGTGGACTGACAGCAGCTAACAACAACAAACCATTTTAAGGAGAGAGAAAAAAACATATTGGGAACCAGAGAGTAATGGTACATGGAGGCCATAACTGGGGTGTGCATTCCTATAGAAAAGGTATGCCAGCAATCATATATGTATAACAAGCTGTCATGAAATGTAAATCTATTATTTATTTGATTAATTATTAAGATTTATACCTCACTTTTTAAGTCTTCATGCTGTCTTCTCTGCAATAAAATGTAACAGGGCATGTGAGTGGGTATGGATGTGAAGAGAAAGTGTGTGGACACCACACACACACACACACACACACACACACACACACTGGATGAACTTTGGGGATCCCTTTCAACTCTAGGAGTCTATGTATTCCTGCATGGCCAAAGGGGTTTGTACTGGATGGCTCCTGGGGGGGGGTCCCTTCCAACTCTAGGATTCTATGTATTCTTGCATAGAATCCTAGAATTAGAAGGAACCTCCAGCCCAAACCCCTTTGGCCATGCAGGAATACATACTCCTAGTTGGAAGGGAACCCCCAAGGACCATCCAGCCCAACCCCTTTGACCATGCAGGAATATATAGAATCCTAGAGTTGGAAGGGACTACACACCTATGTGATCATGGCAAATTTCTCAGTTTGTACATAAATTAATTAAAGGGGCCGAGAAATCAGCAATTCGTATATTTAGTGAAACATGATGAATAACCGTCACATCACTAATTGTACAGTTCCTTCTTCATTCCTGCTATGGGGCATCCCATTCATGTTCTGTAGGAATGTGTCACATAGGATGTGTACTATGTCTAGTTCTCAACAACTGTGGTTTCACTCAAACTTTGATGAAATCATATATCTAACTCTAACAGTTGCCTAACTGTCCCTCAAAATGTTGGTGTATCAAACCAAGCATTGGCCCAACACTTTCAAAGGGAAATTTACTCAGAGACCTCTCAGACCTGTTACTGGGGCAAAAAGGGAATGTTACATTTGTCAGAGAGGAACAATCAATAGAAAATAAGAATGAAGCTTCATTCATTCATTCATTCATTCAAGAATGACCAGTCTGGTTTTAGCACATGACAGATAACATCACTGACAAGTAAAACATCTGTTTATGGACAAATGGTGCACTTTGAAGGA
>CM034701.1:384845790-384855816 GCA_020142125.1 Phrynosoma platyrhinos
GTCAGCCCCAAAACAACCCTATTAGCTCGTCTGCTTCCCCCCTTAGTGACCATGGCATTCCTTTCTAAGTGCTTACAGATGGTCTGTTTCATGATCTGCTCTAGAATCTTTCCTGGTATTGATGTCGGGCTGACCAGATGGTAATTATTTGGATCCTCTTTTTCCCCATCCAGGTACTAGCCAGAGCAGACCCTGTTAAGTTTCCAAGAACAGTTAGGGTCTGGTATTTAGGCCCTACTTTGAAATTGTACAAATGATAATGGTGTCTTTTTGGGCTGTGTGGCCAAAAGAGTTTCAGAGAAGATGAAAAAGCCACAGATGCTGGTGAAACGTCAGAAAGAAACTCTTCTAGAATATGGCCACACAGTCCGAAAAACCCACAAAAACCTATGGATGCTAGCCATGAAAGCCTATAACTTCACACTGATAATGTTGTCTCCTTGGTGTCTCACAACTCCAGCCAAGGTGTGGCCTCACCCTGCTGAAGTTAAGCATTAGGTCCATTGCCCATTAGCTGCTCCGATCTGGGTGGGTATCTGAAGACAGATTCCTTTCCAAATCTACCTCACCCCACCCCACATCCAATTTCTTGAACTCTACAAACTGAGTTATAGCATTGGGTTTATTTTTACTGTTTAAAGGCAATAACTCCACCTTGTCTCATCAGCTCCTGATTTCTTTCATCACTTTGTCGGCATGAACGGTAATTGCTAAAAAATGAAAGAGCATGGTGACTTTTTCAGCTGTGGAGTAGAAAAACAAATTATGGAATGTGGCATTCATGGAAAAAGTAACTAGCCAAGTAAAAAGTGCTAAGAATAATGGAAACCACAAAGGTTTTCTATTTTAAGCAACATGGCTTCCCTTTACTTCTTATGCCAATTCAAACAAAAAGACATTTTTTTCACCAGCTGTTCGTAAGGGTTTATGAAATGCTGCATTGTGACATAATAGCTGATCATCTATTATACTGATTTGTTTAATTCAACATGTTTAGTTGGGTTTGGTATTAAGAGGACTTAGAATAACAGAATCATAGCATTGGAAAAGACCACAAGGGCCATCCAGGCCAATCCCTGCCATGCAGGAATACACAATCAAAGCATTCTCGACAGATGGCCATCAAGCTTCTATTTAAAAACCTTCAAAGAAGCAGATTCCACCACACTCTGAGGCAGCATATCCCACTGTTGAATAGCTCTTACCACCAGGAAGGTCTTCCTAATGTTGAGGTAGAATTTTTTTCCCTGTAGCTTGAATCTATTGCTCAGTGTCCTAGTCTCTGAAACATCAGAAAGCAAGCCTTCTCCACCCTCAATATGCCATCCTTTCAAATATTTAAACAGGGCTATCATATCACCTCTTAACCATCTCTTCTCCAGGCTGAACATACCCAGCTCCCTAGGTCTCTCATCATAAGGCATGGTTTCCAGACCCTTCATCATTTCGGTGAAGCAGGACACACTTCTGCTTCTCATTCTCTCTCTTGAATTGTGGTGCCTAGAACTGGATACAATATTCTAGGTGAGGCCTGACCAAAACAGAATAAAGTGGTACTATTACTTCCCTCAGTCTAGACACTATATGTCTATTGATGCAGCCTAGAATTGCATTGGCTTTTTCAGCTGCTGCATCACACTGTTAACTCAAGTTCAGCTTGTGGTCTACCTAGACTCCTAGTTTACTTTCCCATGTAATTTTTTCAAGTCAAGTATCACCCATCCTATATCTATGCATTTTATTTTTTCTGCCTAAGGGTAGTACGTTACATTTCTGCCTGTTGAAATTCATTTTGTTAGTTTGGGCCAAGATCTCCAATCTGTTAAAGTCATTTTGAATTCTGATCTTGTCCTCTGGGATATTGGCTACACCTCCTAATCTGATTTGTTCAACATTGTTCATGATTTTCCTGTTTCCTGTTTATTTTATGACTAATTATTTTAAAGAAGACAAACTTATGTGGGGTAGTGGTTAGAGCGCTGGCCCAAGACTTTTAAGATTCAGGTCCAAGTCCCCACTGTGGAACTTATTGGGTGATCTTGGCCCAGTAGCTCTGCCAGACCTATCTTGCAAGGCTGTTGTGCACATAAAGCAAGAGAAGGAGGAGTGTTTTGCTCACTGGAATAGTTAAATTATGTATTTGTTAAAAGTCCATAAATTCAACTCTGTGTTAATGTGTTCTGCATTCCAACTTTTAGCAAATACCATTCTTGCCGATGAAATCATGCAAAATAAAACGCAACCATATTTCTTTTCTAATTGCTTATCTAACATATTTAACAGAAATATTTCCGGTTCAGATAATATTTTTATTTCTAAAATTTTATTGATCATGAGACAAATATTCTTCCAGAATTTTTTAGCCTCTTTACATCTCCACCAGATATGAAAGAGAGTCCCCCCCTTTTTATAGCATTTCCAGCATTTATTGCTGGTGTTTCTATATATTTTGCTATTTTTTTCTGGGGTCAAATACCATCTGTAACTGATTTTATAAAAAAATTCCTTTATGTCTTGGCACAGTGTATAGTTTAATCTTTTAGACCATGTTGTCTTCCGTTGCTCCAATTCCAGTGGTTTACCTATATTCTGTGCCCAAACCACCATGTTTTCTTTTACAAGTTCATCTTCCATATATGTTTTTAACAGATATTTGTATAGTTATTAAAGGACTGGGTTTCTGCATTATTTTCCTAGCTCCTTTGATATTTTCACTTGCATTTGGAAACTGTACAGGTGAAACACAGCCAGAGGTATTCCAAGGACACTTTCATTAATTCAGTGTGATACCTTATCCCCTGGGTCAGAGAGGAATTGCCATCCTCTCTGACATTACATACCTTGATATAAGATGATGGAGCCCTACAAGAACCAATAGAAAGAGAGACTCTCAAAATAGCAGCATCACCAGGAAACCTGATGCAAAGAATTATTTCACAAATCTGAAACAGGAAGCTATATTACCCAGGTGGTTTATGACCCTTGTGACTCTGAGCTGGTTTTGTTTTAATTTCTGTGCAGGGCTTTTGCATCTTATTGGATGCATGACAAATAGAAATCTCAGATATACTGTCCAAAGGTTGACTACCGGTACTTTTTTTCCTGACAGGGCTCCTATGTCTTTGAACAGCCACAAAATAAATGTTTGTGTGTAACAAAGATATTCCTCATTATGGAAGCAGAAATTTGTGGAATGCAGGGGTTAGTTTCACACACACACTTCATCTTAGCAAAAGGGCAAAAAAGTAATATTGTTGTTCATAGGGAGCTACCAAAATTGTCCCTTTTTCATAAAAAAATTATCTTTCTCAGGCAGAAATTTACCCAGAACCTTTCTTGGTTTGAAGATAAAATAATGTGGATGCCTCACTCAATTAAACCTCATGCAGATGTTAAAGATGCAGATGCTTCTGCACTATATGACTCTTGAAACATTCAGGGTAGCTGTGTTGGCCATCCAGCAAACTACAACAAAATACAAAATACACGAAAGGGTGACATCTTTATTGCCCAACTAACATGCACAAAATGCATCATGTAAGCTTTCAAATCATACAGGAGAAGAAAGGTGACTGTATTGGAGTCACAGGCCTACATTTTTTTTTAAATCAGACATTTGTTTCTGTTGTAGTTCAGTGGTTCTGAAGGGACCTCAATGCAGGCAAAGGATACTCTCCTTCTTGCCCATATGGGGACCAGGAGTAAAGGGCAATAAAAGATAGGTAAACCTACTGGGTGCCCTTGGTCAAGTTATATGCTCTCAGCCTCAGGGGAAGTCAATGGAAAACCTCATCTGAATAAATCTGACCAAGAAAAACCCATGATAGGTTAGCCTTAGGGTTGATCTAAGTCAGAAATGATGTGAAGGCACACAACAGCAAAACAACAACCTCTCTACTGTACTTCTGGAAGAATAGGCCCCTGGAAGTGATCTTAAGGCATAGGTTAGTTTATCCTGGAATAAGTAGTTTTTAATATGAAAGAGCAACCAAGTCAGGAAACCAAGCCTTATGCGGAATGGTTGAGGGAACTGAGTATGTTCAGCTTGGATAAGAGAAGATTGTGAAGTAATATGATTACTTTCTTTAAATATCTGATTTTTAACACATACACACACAAAACCACTATCTCCTCTCTCATCCCCTCCCCCCCAGCCCACTGACTTCCTACACTACTCTGTCTATGATTTCTAACTATAAAATCCAATTATGCCTCTACAGCTAATCCATCTTTTATAAATCAACTTTTCTACATTTCCCTACAGTTTCTTGACTGAATGGGCCACCATGGTGTAGCAGTTTGAGTGCGGGACCTAGAGTCTACAAGACCAGAATTCAAATCCACACTCAGCTTTGGAAACCCTCCTTGGGCCAGTCACATTCTGTCAGCCTAAAAGGAAGACAATGCCAAACCTCATCTGAATAAATCTTGCAAAAATAAATAAATAAATAAATAATCCATAGGTAAGGGTCAGCATAAGTTAGAAGCAGCTTGAAGGCACATAATACACATACATTGCCTTTGACAATTATTGTGAACTGGTTTTGTTCTACTTTTCATCCTGGAGTAAGCTTTGGCTTTGGTTTGTATGCAATTTTTATTAATTTTATTAATTATTAATTTATAATTGGGTTAATTTTAACCTAGTTTTACATTGATTTGATTTAATAAATTTTTAAGGGGGGAGGGGGAATGATGTTGTTTTACACTGTATTATTGTATATTTTAATTATGTTCACCGCCCGGATTGGTTCGCCATAGGGCGGTATATAAATAAAAATTATTATTATTTATTATTATTATTATTCATCCTGGAGTAGAGATATTTCCCTGCCCCAGTTTATAATCTTTCTGTTCAACTCTTTTTTTTTTTTATAGAAGGGAGTATGACAACATATCCTTGCCTCTGAGTATGGTGTCTCTCGTACTAGCCAAATGGTTGAAACCCATGGTGTTTGCAAACACAATAACAGGGCAATGATCCACTCCCCTGATCATAATTAGGTGCCACTCATGATCCCAAACACTGTAATCTTCTGGATGCAGAACATTAAGCGAAATCAAACACACTCACTTTGGCCCTCTTTTGGAGAGCTCTGTGAGACCAAATAGTCAGGTTTACTGTGGCGTAACAAAGAATGCAGCAGATACATTAAGGAATTTGCATGGTCTGTGAGCTAGTACAAAACTTTGGCTGGGAGCTATTAATACATATTGAAAAGTCTTAATTCTGGTGTGATCGTAATGTTGGACCCCAAACATACCTCTCCTGCCCTCCCAGACACCAAACTAGAACTTGCTTTTTTATTATTATTATTGCATGCAAGCAACCCATCCTCATCTCAATGTGTGAGAAACAAGTGACAAAAACCAGGACGAATTACAAGAAACTCTCTTTCTCATTAACTCTGCACAGAATGAGGATTTACTGCATGGGCAGTGATGGCCCCTGGGGGCTTCTTGCCCATAATCCCACCTCAAAAATGGCTCTGCAATTATTCACACAAAAAATGCGGACAGAGTTTTCAGATTGGCATGCCTGCTTCACACATAACTAACTGCAATTGTCGAGCAACTGTGGATCTTTCTTTCTTTCTTTCTTTCTTTCTTTCTTTCTTGGCTGTATGCCCTAGCTCCATCAATGTCAACCATCATAATACCTTTCTATCCTCCCTCTTTCCCTGATGCATTCCAGTCTTGAACTGACAACATTTCCCATTGGCCTGTTTAGTCACAGTAACGCACAATGATATGGTGAACCCTCTCACCTTGGCTTGTTCAATCCTTCCTGCACATTAAGATATTATGACATAAACATATACTTGCGAGCTTTGCACCAAATGAGGATTTCACATATAGGCAACATAGTGTGATGGAGGAGTATCTGGCATGATCTTGCGAAAGCCGCCAAGGCTTCCAGAACAAACAAAGCAAAGGGGGATATGGAGAGCAGATGCTGAGCTCTAGAACAGGAATTTAGACACTTTCTTCAGCAAAAGAAAACTCTAGAGTGTGTGTGGGGGGAGGCAGAACCCTTTCTGGAGGCTGCATAGGTTGAGAGACTGGAGCAGGGCATGGGGAGGTAGGTTTAGGGAGACAAGCTGAGGTCCATCATGCAAAGTCTAGAGAAGGAAGGCCACCATGGAGAAGAAAAAAAAATCTCTTTTCTGAGAAGAGACCAACTGACAGATGAAGCAATGAAGACAACTTAGAGACAGCAATTCCAGGATATGAAGAAAGAGTTGCAAAGTATGAATTGCAATTTGTACCATATTGGGAGAAAGGCATAATAGAGATTAAATAGGTTAATAAAAGTGAATAAATAAATACCCACAAGTTTAAATATTTCAGTGTCTTCACTATTCATCTTAAATTTATGTAAACCATCTGCAGTCATCATTTTTGTTTATGTTTCAAATGTAACCCTGCCTTTGCACTTTCTTCCTTGATTTTCCTCAATAGTTGTTCCTACTCTTTGCTATTTTCTTCTGGTAGTATGGTGTCATCAGCTTATCTTAAATGGTTGATGTCCCTTCTTCCAATGTCCATACCTCCTTCTGCTGAGTCTAATCCCTTAGTTACTTTACAGTTAGACTACTGTAATGTGCTCTGTCTGGGGCTGCCCTTGATAAGTGGTCAGAAACTACAGCTAGAACAAAATGGAGTGGTCAGATTGTGAGCTGGTGTGCACTTTACAGATCACATCTCATTGATCTTGTATAAGCTGTTTTTGAGCTCAAGTCAGGTGTAGTTGTGACATATGAGATCCTATAAGACTTGAGGCCAGGATATATAAAAGAACTCCACATCCTGTTTGAATCTGCCCACAATTTGAGTTTCTTAACAGCAGCCCTGTTTCATGTTCTATCACTCTGAAAGTATATGAGAAAGGACTTTCTCTGTAATGGTGTCTTGGGCTGCTACCTCAGTGCAGAATTAATGCATTTTGACACCATTTTAACTGCCATGGCTCAGTGCTATAGAATCCTGGGATTTGTTGTTTGTTCTGACACCAGAGCTCTCTGACAGAGAAGGCAAAATATCTCACAAAACTAAAAATCCCAGAATTCCATACCATTGAGGCATGGTAGTTCAAGTGGTGTCAAATTGCATTAATTCTGCAGTATAGAGTCAGTCTTGGTTGTGGAAGTCAGGCTGGTGGCATCCCTTTAGAATAGACAAAACTGGACTATTTTGCATGTCCTTTAATCCCAGAAACCAGTGTTAGGTTTTGAGTCTGCTCTAATTGTGTGAGAGAGTGTATGTTTTAAAAATTGGTTGTTAAAATAAGGCTTTCATTTGTTCCTAAATAGTACTTGTACCTTTGTGAGTCAGCGTGAAGGCTTTGCTAGGTTGAGAGCTGAGGAAGAAATCTTAACATTAGTTAATTATTGATTAACTAATTTGTGATCTTGCCTCTTTTATAAGTCCTCTGGAGATTAAGAATAAATAACGACAGAAAGCCAAGATTGATGGACTCTTGCTGATAGAGAAGATCCTGGCACGAAGGGATGTTTTATAGAGAGGGTGGTAGCTAGTTGCATTGAGGAGCAAGATGTAGTTGCATTGCAAAGCAAAGGACAGTATCTTGGGCAACTTGGGTTTCATGCAATTATGGATTCCCAGTTCTTTGTTGCTGTTATCCACAGAAAAAGAGCTTCTGGCCAGCTCCCAGCAGACCTGAAGTTAAAGTCCAACAACAGCTGATAACTCTGATCAAGAAGTGTCATATCAGTAGCCTGAGTGAAGACCTGTTGAACCAGCGTGGACCTGACTTCTTTGCTATTCAGCTGCAAGGCTATGCAAATTGGCTTCTCCTGCACCCTCAATGAAAGCTTCAGATTTGGCCTTCCAAATGTCACAGCTGGAATTTCCCTTATAAAGGGTTTGCATCCTGCCAGGAAGCCAAGCACTTTGCTTTCTCTGAATAGATTCTGCCTGGGCATTGGCGGAGTTCCTGGTTGGCTTGTCAAAATCTCAATATATTCAAAAGCCCAGACCCAGAGGCAGGTTGCTTTTATTTGACTGTTTCTAGGAATAATCAGTGCCAGAAGTTGGGAAACGGCAATCATTCTTTTATCTGGTTCTGCATTAAGGTAGAAGATCCCCAACTCCATTTGCTACTAGATGATCAACTGTTTATTCTTTTACAAAGCCCTATACATTTATGGGCCTAAATTGACCTGCTGTTGTTGTTTTGTGCCTTCAAGTTGTTTCTGACCTGTGACATCCCTAAGGCAAGCCTATCATTTTTATTTTTATTTTTGGCAAGATTTGTTCAGAGGAGATTTGCTATTGCCTTGCCAAGCCTTGTTCAACGTCACACAGTGGGTTTCATGGCTGAGCTGGGAATCAAAGCCTGGTCTCCCATTCAAATCACTAGACCACACTGGCATAGAAAGTTAAAAAAAACTGGCAAAAATGCCCCCATGTCCTCTAGAGGGCATTTGGGGGCCAAAATTGCCCCCCCAAAGACCTAGGGCCATATGTGGACCATGGTCCAAACATTGTCCACTTTTGCCATAGAACCTTGGCTTCCTCAGAACCTTGTTCTGAGATGTAATTAGAAAAATTTGACACTTCACCTAAAGTGCAATTCCCAGTGCCACAAAGCTATTGTAGGTTCGTAGAATGAGTGAGCCTCAGAACCATTTCAGACCTGAAGCCCAACACTCTGATTATTTCATAAATTATTTCACAAATATAACTGTTACCCCTCCTAAAACTGGTTTTAAAAAAAGGCTGGATAGCCATCTGTCAAGGATGCTTTGATTGTGTATTCCTGTGTGGCAGGGGGGTGGACTGGATGGCCCTTGAGATCTCCTCCAGATCTATGATTCTATTATTGTAGATTGTGGTCTAATCTGCACTACAGATATACTGCAGTTTGATTCCATCCTAACTGGCATGGCTCAGTGCAGTGGAGCCCTGAGATTTGTAGTTTGTTCTCACACCAGACCTCTCTGATAGAGAAGGCTAAATTGTTCACAAAACTACAGCTCCTAGAATTCCATAGCATGGAACCATGGCAGTTAAAGTGGTGTCAAGAGTCCTGGAGGCACAGTGGTTAAATGCCGGTACTGCAGCCACAACATTTGAGTTCAGACCCAGGAGGCTCCAGGTTGACTCAGCCTTCCATCCTTTTGTAGGTCAGTAAAATGAGTACCCAACTTATTGGGGGCAATTGGCTTATAGATTGTAAACCACTTAAAGAATGCTTAGTTGACTATGAAGTGGTATAGAAATGTAAATGCTATTGCTATTGCTCAAACTGTATTATTTCTGCAGTGCAGATCAAACTGAGTCAATAGGAACTGGGTAAATCAGCGTTTATGGAAGTACCGTTCATTCAATGAATCTCTTCTAGCTTGGGTTAATGACTGGACCAAGGCCTTGAAGTTAACATCCTAGGTGGGAGTATTGTATCACTCCAAATATTGTTGGATTGCAACTCCCAGCATTATCCACTATTGGCTTTGCTGACTAAGGTTGCTGGGACTTCCAGTCCAACAACATCTGGAGAGCTTTATATTTCCCACTCATGTTGCCTACAAAGAATTAACCCACTTTTAAGCACACTAGTTATCGATAACACAAGCCTGCAATGGGGAAAAAAACTTCATTATTATAGCTGTTTTTAAAGTCTTTTTGAGTGCTTCTTTTGAAAAACACAATAAAAATGTACAACACACACAGTTCTTTCACTAATTCAATATTTTTATCAATTCATTTGTTACTCAGCTTTGATTAAAAAGCTTATTGCACTCTTAAATAAAGCAACCTACCTGATCCAGTTTAAAATTTAAAGTGGGCAGCATCCTGATTTTATCAGAAGGATTTAGCTGCCTAAATTGCCACCCAGGTCCAGCCTGGGTCCATCATGCTCCCAGGTGTACTCAGCGCACCTCTTTCCAAAGTCGGGAGTTTCTGGCTTAAGAAAATGGCTGCCAGAACAGCCCTGGAAGCGGGGATGGACTCGGGATGGATCCAGGCAGTGATTTTGGTGGCTAAATCCTTCTGATAAGA
>CM034701.1:384898047-384928773 GCA_020142125.1 Phrynosoma platyrhinos
AGAACATGGCCACACAGCCCGAAAAAACCCACAAAAAACCTATAGAACATATGTTTTCTGTCATATATAACTGAAATGATATAAAACAAATCTTTGGGCCTACTGTTTATCTGAAGAGAAACTATTTGAACCCTCAGCATGGAGACAACCAAATGTACAGTTGCATCTCCATCCCACATATAAGATATGAAATGAGAGAGGGAGAATGAGAAAGCAGCAAAAGCCAAAATATGGGCAGTATGTCAGGAAAATCAATTTATATACTACCCTGGAGGACCAAAAAGGAAATTTTCTATCCAAAATCTACAGGAGCCCACCCCACAACTCCACTGGCTGGCTTCCTGATTGGACAGCTCAGTAGCAATGATGCAGGAGCTACAAAAGTCAGAAAGGCCCCTGGGAAGAATCCAGCATGCTCCTTGAACAAGATGGTGGCCACTTTGGTTTTGCATCCCCTAGCAGAGCAGAAATGAAGACCATGCTTAGCTTGGGATCCTTGTGATTGCTTAAAGCAAAAACTTGAAGCAGTTCTGGAATTTCTGATGCAGTGGAAATATCTAACAACTATCAAAGGAAGCTGAGAAAGCTTTACAATTTTTCAAGAAGGCCCCAGATATCTCCAGCCATCCTGGAGCTCTCCATGACACATGTGTGTCCTATGTGACCATTTTCCCTGATGTGCTAGTTTTCTATAGGCAGGGCCACAAACACATGGCTGCACATATGCACACAGTTACCAGATCGTTCAAACTTGGAGTCATCCCTTGTGTTCTGAAGTGTTGGAATCCTTAGAGGACAGTATCAGGTGCATAATTTTCCTGAATGCTGAAGCCAGTTCAAAGGCTGTAAAAGTAGGATTGCTCAAGGCAGTGGGGCCAGCTGGGGTGTTTGCTGGAGAGACTGTGAAAAGACCAACCTGACCTCTAATCATCAGCTGTTCAGTGTAGCACCAGGCATCTGGGGACTATGGCTGGCCATTATAAGCACACCTGATGCATCTCCCCAAGGCTCCCTACCTGGACCAAAAGGCCACTGCTGGAGAAGACAAGACTGAAATTTCCCTGAAATGTGTTTTATTTATTTATTTATTTATTTATTTATGGACACAGATCATGGATACTTGTCAAGGTGGCTTACTTCCGGTCCATAACACTTTCTGCAATGAAGAGTCTCATGTCTTCTGACTATAATATCAGATCCAAAACAAATGGCCTTCATCAGATACCAAAAGGTATTTTCATAGCTTGGGCTGGGGGTGTTGGCGGAGCAGAAGCAAAATACTGTGGGAATGAGGGTTTGTACATCAGTCAGTATAAAAGCAAAGCAGCTTCATTTATATACAGCTTCATACCATGCTATGGGGTGTCTAAGCGGTTTACAACTGTGAGCTGATTGCCCCCCAACAAGCTGGGTACCCAGCAGTATAAAAGAAATTTCTGTGAGAAAAGGTAATGATCTTTCGTAGGTAATGACCCAATTAATCCAGTTTAATTAGAAGTATGTTGTGAAGTTTCCAAAAAAAGCAAATCAATTGAAAATACAATATATTTCACAAGTAAAATAGTTGTGTAAACAAACAGCAGTAACGAAATAGTAAATGCATATTGTGCAAATCATTCTGCTATAGTGATCTGAACTGTGAATAGTCTAATATGCACTATTAATTTTCTGCAAACCACTGGAGAAACTGACCACTTGGAATTCCTTCAAATATGCTACTTTAAAAAGCCAAGATAACCAAATTTCTCTGATGGAGCACTGGACACTTGTAGGATGTCACCACACATCAAAATTGAGAACGGTATTTTTTATATTGTTGTAGGTGCACCAAAGGTGAGTCTTGCAGCACATAGACAAAGAGTACATGTGTTGAAAGGCTTCCTTGTACATATAGTAAGCTTTGAAGTGTCATTGTAGAGGTTTGGGGGGAATTGACCATATCCTTTCTTGGGGGGGGGGATGCCTAAATTGTGACAAATATTCTGTATCAGTTACTTAGGCTGCAGGCACACTGCAAAAATAATCCAGTGGAACATCACTTTAACTGCCATGACTCATTGCTATGGAACTCTGGGAACTGTAGTGACACCAGAGCTCTTTGACAGAGAAGGCTAAATGTCTCATACAACTACAGATTGCAGAATTGCCTAGCGTTGAGCCATGACAGTTCAAGCAGTCTCAAACTGGATTATTTCTGCAGTGTGTTTTGGACTTGAGTAGCTGATACTTTACCTAGCTGATACAGAATACTGGCCTTTAATTCAAAATCTCAACTGCAATGTTGGAGATTTAGGGACTGAATTTAAATGTCATGGAGGGGTAGAATTCTTATTTATTCTCATGTACCCCTTGTTATTACATTCCTGGGTATTTGGGCTGGGTTTTGGTTCCAATAGATTTTTTTTTAAAAAAAGATTAAATAAGAAACCCAAAGTGTTTTATAATCAGCTTTTTAAAAAAAAAATCCAAGGGAAAAGTTTTCATTTATCATGGTACACATCAAGTATGTCCCATTGTATCTGGAATCAGGCAGCACCAAGGAACATGATGTGCTATTACACTTAGGTTAAAACAATGAAAAGCTAATTAGATACAGTGGAAATAACTCTAATATATTAGCAATTATGTTTCAGATTATGTAGGTTGTGTAAATTGGGTTAATATAAAATAGGGTTTAATAGGATTGCCACCTAGCACTATTTTTCTTCTGTAGAATATATAGAACGGTTTTAAGAAGGAGGGGAAAAGACACAGAGGAGGATTTTTTTTCTAAATCTGCATTATAATATGATATCTCCTGCTGTGAGTGATCTTATGGTGCAAAGGTAAAATAATAAAAAAAAAACCACCAAAACTCACTTCTGGTACTACTCCCTGTTATTTACAAAGGAATATGATTCATTTAGTATTTGAATTCCCTTGAAAAAGCACCTGTCAGCACTAAGGTATGAGAAACATGAATTTTTACATCTCATGATGAATGCAGAGATTGGTTTGGGCTGGTGTTGTTGCACGCTCTCTCTCTCTCTCCATTATTATGACAGAGATCATAATAAATTTTTAGATGGTTCCCGATTCATCTTGAGAAATAACGTCCAGAGTGCTGCACTAAAATAAATAATAACAACAACAGGATCATCATCATCATCATCATCATCATCATCATCATCAATTGAATTCAGGGCAACCTTTGCAGCTCCTCTCCCCTTTTTGTCTTCAAGGCTAATAGTGAGATAACTTAAACAGAGAGGAATTTACACTGTTCCAAGTGTGGAGAGAAGATGGGGGAAATTCATGAAACCCACACAAACTATCCCCCAACTCCTCCTCCCCCATTGTAACAGAAATTCACAGAAATATACAGTTGTCCCTCTGTTTTTGTGAGGGATCTGTTCCAGACCCCCCTCCTCAAAAAGGGAAACTCACATATATTCAAGCCCCATTGGATTTAATGGCTATGTGATCCCATGTGTGGCCCTGCATGCACACCATTTTAGCCAATGGGCTCACCTCTCTGAATAATCGAGACTGCCGACTTCAAATCTGCAAAAATGGAGGGGTGACTATATGTGTCTAAGCTCATAAGTAAAAATCCTGAAAGACTCATACAACTCAGGTTTGTATAAGACAATCATCACAACAGCAATGATGATAATGATGATAATGAGTGTTGGCTCTCCATACAGATGGATTCTGTATCCATGACATGAATATATATAATATATTTAAAACAATATATATATATGTGTGTGTGTGTGTGTGTGTGTGTAACAAAATTCCAAAAAAGTAAACCTTATTGTTGCCATTTGATATAATTTGATATATTATTGACTTTGCTACCCATTGCATATAATGGGAATTGAGTATCCAAAGATTTTGATATCTACAGAGGGTCATGGAACCGAACACCAGCAAATATCAAGGACCCACTGTAATCACAGAGAAGATGAAGACAAAGTAGTACAGTCAGCTTTCCATATCTATGGGTTTTTTATTCTATGGATTAATGCATCCATGGCTTGAAAATATTTTAAAAACATGTATACATTCCAAAAAGCAAACCTTGATTTTGCCATTTTATACAAGAGACACCATTTTACTATGCCATTGTATTTAATGGGCCTTGAGTATCCACAGATTTTGGTATCCATGGAGGTGTGTGTGTCTTGCAACCAAACCCCAAAGGATTGCAACCAAACCCCAAAGGCCTATTGTATTATTATTATTATTATTATTATTATTATTATTATTATTATTAATTTCTAAAGCGCTGTCAATGTACACAGCACTGTACAAAGATATAATCAAAGCATAAAATAGAAATAAAAACCTGCCAAAGGCGTACAATCTAAAAATACAAAACAATAGGTAAAATAAAATAAAAGTTAATTAAAAGCAGGGAACAATTAAAACAATTAAACAGCAACATCCACTGTCAGCCCAAATAGAAGTAGTAGTAGTAGTAGTAGTAGTAGTAATAGTAGTAGTTCTTTCCTAGCTTGATTTAAAGTTGAACAAATTCTAGCCCTTTTCAGCATGCCAACTGCAAGGAATACTGGGATGTAGAGTTTCCTCAGTTCTACTTTCAATCACACTAGTGAATCTCCCTGTACATCCAATACATGGCACCAATGTCAAGCTCTCAGAGAGACAGCGAACTACCTGCCTATTTTCTTTCATTCTGCTTCTTCTGCTGCTAGAACAACAATAAAGGTAAGTAAGAGGGCAGAGCTTGGGAAAGTTACTTTTGTGGGCTACTTCTCCTAAAATCTCCCAACCAGCATGTCAGCCAGTTCCAAGGTCTGTGAGATGAAGAGAAGGAACAGGTTTCAGGCAGAGTTTGAAAAAGTAACTTTTTCAGCTTCAACTCTGAAAATGTACTGGTCATGCTGACTAGGGAACTGTGTAGTCCAAAACAAACTGACCAATAGTGGATTCTTTTCTGCCCTGTTGCCTCATCAGATTGTTATTGTGATTTCCTGCATGGCAGGCAGTTGGATTGGATGGCCCTTGTGGTCTCCTCCAACTCTATGATTCTATGACATTAAAAGGCCTCCTTCAGTCAGAAGACTGACCCTGTGATTCTTTTGAACTCAATTTGAATTCAGTTTCCATTTTGAACTCAGTCTGTCACAACTGAATAAAGCTGGGAACAAAGGGGAAAAGTGGGCAAAGGAGGAAGAAACTGGGACATTTTAAAAGCAGCTGAGCAAGTGGGATGACAGAGGATTAATTGAGGTTATCCCAGTTGGATGATATGTCACTGAGAATGTAGAAAAGATTTGAAATCTTTCATTCTTAGATGCAAAGATGAAATTAGCAAAGATTTGCACCCCTAGTTTGAACTGGTGGGAATGTGGTTGTAAACCAGATCCCAAGATGTTGGGAAAGCTATTTTCTTTGAAAGGAAGATCTCAAAATCCTGCAGCCAGTTGGCCAGTAACCATGAGGGCAGGGGAATTCTGGAAGATGAAGGCTTAGGTTTCTGAGGCTTGTTCTATCTGGCCTCCTGTTTCTAAGCCCTTGTGATAGAAGATTCTCCTACCCTTTGTGATATTATAATTGAGCCTCTTAAGTTCATCTGCACTTGGAACAGTAATGTAGATATTGTAGTTAGAAATGAAATGGGTCTGTTGGATTTCAGTCTCGTTTTCTCATAAAACCTTATGCATTTTAGGTTATTTTATTATGAAATGTTGTTTGCATTGTAAGTTGCCTCAGTTATCTTTTACTAATAGAAAAGTAGAGTATAAATATATGAAAGAGCAATACATAGAGAAACAATTGAGATCAACTGGGCTTTGGGCAGGAAGAGCTGAGCAGAATCTCAAGCCTCTTCCCCAGTGAATCTTTTGCCTCATAACCGAACAACAGTTTGCCATGCTACTTTACCTGCCTCCCCTTAATGCATCATTTTATCCTTAACTACAAAAGTGGTAAAGATAAAGGTGATCAGATTTTTCTCCTTCTCCTTCTCTTTTTCTCTTTCTCCTTCTCCTTCTATACCTTCAGGTCAACTGACATATGGTGACTCTATTGTAAGGCTTCTGGGGTAAGATTTATTTGGAGGAGTTTTGCACTGCTTTCCTCCATAGCTGAGAGAGTATGATTTGCTCAAGCTCCCCCAGTGGCTTTCCAAGACTAAGGAGGAATTTGAACTGGGCTCCTGGACTTCTACTCCAACACACAAATCACTATACAATACTCACCCCCAATGAGGTAATTATAAACAGTAATATATTTTTTAAAAATCAGTTATTGAAATAAACTATTATTACTGTTATCCTCAACCTCATCATCTTTATTTTCCCACTTTGTCTCCAGCCCTTGTTTGTTGTTTGTTGTTATTGGTATGTGCTTTCAAGTCAACTCTGACATACAGCAACCTTATTCTAGTGTTTTCTGGCCAAGATTTTTTTAGAGGGTTTCAATTCTTTCCTCTAAGGATTAGAGAAAATGGTTTGCCCTTAGTGGATTTTCATGCCTGAGAATTTCTACCATGGTATTCTTGATTCCTAGTGCTTCACTCAAACCAGTCACCACACTGGCTCCCCAAAGTGGCTTACCACAATTAAAATAGACACAGAGAAAATCTCACATCACTAAAACCATGCAACAGTTAAAATGTAATTTAATGGAACTGAAAGCCATTTAAAATAATAATGAAGAACATATAGGAGCAATGCAGGACATTACTGAAAGCTCCTTTCCTGTAAACAGCCAGTTCCCAAAGGCCTGTTGAAATAATAATAATAATAATAATAATAATAATAATAATAATAATAAATTTTATTTATATCCTGCCCCTCTGCACAGCAATCGAGGTGGCATACATCAGTTAAAAAGAACAGTTAAAATCACAATAAGATGTCTTCACCTGGCAATAGAAGGACACTATGGGAGGCAGTATAACTGTTGTGCCATATCTCCAGGACTCAAATTCAAACAGTGAGACAGGGAAAAGATGAGGCAGAGAAGCCAGAGAGTGTAACAGAAAACCATGCCAGTGAGTCAGAAAGCCAAGGAAGCATGGCAGTTTCAGAACAGCAAGGCACAGAGCTCATAGTACCTACCATGGCAGACGAATGGGGAGAGAGATGCCTGGCATAAGTTGGTATGTTTAAATGCCAGATGCTCATTAATCAGAGAACAGCTGCATGCTGATGACTGAACATAAATTCAGGCATCTTCCTCAGATAACTTGTTGCTCACAACCAACCTTTCATGGTGGAAGCAACCTTCCTGGCTTGTGTTCCTGATTTATGTTGCCTGATAACACCAGATCTCGCTTCCTTTGCAGACTTTTGGATCTCCCTTTTGAACTGTAATTTGTATTACCTGCTTGACTGTGCTTGACTTGGACTGACCTGACTACTCCGCTACATCATCGTTGCTGGTGAGGCACCAGAACAGGACAGTAAAGGACCTAGTAATGCACTTCCTAAGAGCAGCCAACAAAAAGCCCTTCTACTGTGTCTTTGCTAGATGTATCCATGAAGGTGATGAGAAGGGCCTCCCCTGAAGATCTCAAAATCTGAACAAACACATATGGAAGAGTACAGTCCATCCAACAGGGCTTTTAAGGTCATGACTAACACTGAATTTACTCTAAAATAATACGTAACCTCAATGCTTAATAAAAATAGCAATAAATAAATAAATATTGAAATCTATAAAATACCAAAACAGCAGTCTAGCCAATTGACTTCAGAACAAGAGCAGATAAATCAACCCTATATCAAAAGTAGATTGAAAGAGAACTATTTTCAGGGAAACAAAGACCAGTGGCAATCAGTTGGGGTGGTGAATCAACTCTGGATATTAGTATGAATTTTAGAGGAGCTATCCAAGAGGCTCCATAAGCCCTAAATAGGTTTAATGCCTTGCATAGTGTGTTTAAAGTTCACGCAAACATGGAAGCCACTAACTTACATTGAAGGAGAGAGGTCTAAAGCTATCCAAGGAAGGAGTTCCCTAAATATGATGCCACCACTGAAAGGGCTCTAGATTTTGTTTGCACCAACCTGACTGTGCCAGCTGGCAGGTCTGCAAGAATTGCCTTCATAGCCACTCTTGTGGCCTGAACATGTCAGATATTCCTAATGCTGTAGCCACCTTTTGTCGCTGCTGAATTAGCATGCAGGGATGTTAAAAGAGATAAACAAGTATTTCAATTACCTATATTCTTTTTTAAAAGACTTGCTTAAAATGTTCACAGCTGAATTAGCAGCTTCATTTTGTAAGGTAAATGGATGAAAAACATTGCTTTTTCATTCATCTTTGGGTTGCTGGAGTTGGATGCTGTATTGAACACATTTAGATTCATTACAGCTCTGCTTCTGTTGGGTGAAAGAATATGGGATTGGTTTACAAAAAAATAGAAAAGTGAAATAGGGGAAAAATTAATGGAAGTAGTAAAGATACACCATGTCAGTAAAACTGGAGAAGTAAATTAATGTAGTAATGCTTAGTTGTCAGAGGTAAATGGAAGAGAAAGGCCTCAGGTTTGGGATGAGAACCTACATTGTATGCCCATTGTGTAGATCAGCACACATGTAGTTACACAGTGGTTATGCTACACTGTGAGAGCCAGTGTAGAAGTTTGAGTGTTGGATTATAACTCTGGAGACTAGGGATTCAAATCCCTGCTTGACCATGGAAACCTACTGGGAGTCCTTGGTTAAGTCATATTCTCTCAGCCCCAGAGGAATGCAAAGGCAATCCTTCCTCTGAAAAAAAAAATCTTGCCAAGAAAACTCTGTAATAAGTTTGTCTTAGGGTTGCCATAAGTTGGAAATGATTTGAAGGCACATCTGCCAATACACATACTTCTTGTCCCATGGTACAGTGGGACTGGTTACTTTGTGGCTGGCTCTTTTTGTTGCAAATCTCAGATGCCTTGTTCACTGATGGGATTGGGCTGGAATGTTATTGCACTGCATCCCAATTGCCAGCAGAAGAGGCCTTTGTCGTTCATTGTGGCTACTGGCTGTGAAGTTGGGGGGGGGATTAGTGATTGTGGCAACAGTGCCACTATGATAAGCATGGCTACAGACCAGCTACAAATGTCTAAGTCTAGTTTACACATTTGTAAGTGCTCAACAGGGTGCCAGCCATGATTTTTGTTGTCCCTGGTCAAGGTCATACATCATGCTACGCACATGTAGTTACGCTATAGTACCCTTCGGTTGAATACCAACATCAGCATGAGGATGACATCCAACTCTATTACTCTTTCCCAGAGCAATCTAATGAAGACATTTTGGTCCTAAGTTGGTTCTTGTTATCATTAATGGATTGGATAAGGGCAAACACACTGAAACTTAATCCAGACAAAATAGAGATGCTCCTGGTTATTCAAAAGGCAGAACAGGGAATAAAGATTCAGCCTGTGCTGGATGGGTCTACACTCCCCCTAAAAATACAGGTTCACAATTTTGGGGCACTCCTGGATTAAGCCCTAAGCTTGGAATGATATTTTAACTTGGTTTTAATTTTTTTCCTGATTGTTTAATTATGTTTTTATGGGATGCAGTGGCTCAGGTGGTTAAGATGCTGACTCTATTGATTACAAGATCAGAAGGCTGGCAGTTCGAGGCCTGGGCGGTGTGATGGGGTGAACTCCTGTCACTAGTCCCAATTTTTGCCAACCTAGCAGTTCGAAAGCATGCAAATTCAAGTAGATAAATAGGTACCACTTCTCAGTGGGAAGGTAAACAGTGTTCTGTGCAATCATGCTGGCCATATAATCACAGAGTAGTCTCTGACAACACTGGCTTTTCGACTTAGTAACGGAGATGAACACCGCTCCCTAAAGTTGGACACGAATTGACAACCTTGTCAATGGGGAATACCGTTACCTTTACCTTTAATCATGTTTTAACTTGTATTTTGTGGATTTTTAACAAATTTAAAAACTGTTGTAAGCTGATTTGAGTCCCAATCTAGGGGAAAAGACAAGTTGGAAAAAAGCAATAAAAATAACAATAATACATTATTTATGAGATTTATATCCCACTTTTCTCTCAAAATGAGATTCAAGGCAATAATCATAATCATAATAATAATGGAATTTATATCCAGTTTTTCTCTCAACATGGGATTGAAGGCAATTAATTTAATTTTGTTTTAAGGGGTGGGAGGGCAGATTATGGGAGGAGGAAACGTTTTAACTTATTATGTTTTAAATGTTGTAACCCGCCTCGATTGCTATGCAGAGAGGCGGGCTATAAATAAAACTTATTATTATTATTATTATTAATGGAATTTATATCCTGCTTTTCTTCAAAAATAGGAATAGGTAAATAACAACAACAACAACAACAATAATTATTCAACCATTTATTTATCTGCCATCATGCTTGTCTCTCATCCTGTAGTGCAATCTGGAATGCACCATGGCTGTTTCTGCAGCCTCAGGAGATCAAGTGCTGCATGGAAGGCAAAGGCAAATAGTTATGTGCCATCCAGGAATGCCTGGCTGCATGTGGGAAAAAATAACCACTGATCAGTGGGAACAAATTATTATACATCTCTCTCGTTTCCAATAGAAGAGACCTGAGTGAATGGTTTTCACTTCTGGTTTGTTCATAGCAAAACATTAACAAGAAAGAGGGAAAGAGAGAACGAGAGCAAGGAAGACCAGTCTTAACTTTCTGTTCCTTACCCCCCTTTGCAATTCTTTCCAGTTTCTTGTCATGGATATATTAGCAAGCCACGATGCATGCTAATTACAAAGTTGGCCATAACAAGAGTTCCTCTTGTGAATCCATTTAAGGACTGATTGTTTACTATCTTTTTCTGTAAGTATAAAATTTTAATTACGGGACTGACAGGAACTGTGTGTGATACAGTGCTCTGCATTTATCACTGGGAGAGGACCAGTTGCGGGAGCTGTTTGACTTTGGAGGGATCCTGATGCGCCCGCAATGCTGAGCAGCAGGTGCCACATTATTATGTACAGAAAAGCAATTAGGAAGCATATTGGATGAATGGGAAGTGCATTAATATTAGCGAGTGCATTTGTCAGTGGTTTTGATGCGAGGCTCTCTCTTTTCTTTATGCAACATTAAGATTGTGCCTCTCATAAATTCTCCCCTTAAATTGCCATCTGTTCCCTTGTCATGAAGGAGCGAGGTGGAGAAAAAAAAAGTTTTTTTCCCCCTCTCCCCTCTTTTGCTTGACAAAATAATAATAAAAAAACTACTTCCAAGACTAGAAAAGAAATTCTTTTTTTAAATTTGAAATGGGCTGGCAGGGGGAGAGAAACAAAAGAGCTGGTAGCAATTGGGAGAGTTGTGCGATGCAAAATTGAGCATCACATGTGCTGAGTAATTATACTTGAATGTAGTGCTAGCTATTGGGATTTCTACCTCCCTCTCAGCTCACTTGTCCCCTAATTATTTTTTTTACTCCTCTAAGTATTTCTTTAAAATAATGCTACAGAAAATAATTGAAAGGACAAAGTAATTACAAAGAGAAAGTCTACATTCCAAGATCTTCCCATGCAGTGATTAATTACTCATTGTTTCCCTTGACTTGCACTGGAGTGTTCTTGAGGACTAGTACAACGTGGGGCAGAGAAATGCAGGTGCCTTGGCCACGATCCGTAGCTTCCCGGGGCGGCCCTGTGCCGCCCGTCTGCTTAGGCCCTAGTACATTTTGAAGTACAAATAGATAAAGCTTTCACTCCATTCCTTTAGTCTAACCTCTGCTGCATCCTCCTGGAGACATGCACTTTGTCACTAGAAATCTGTACAATTGCAAATGTTGATTGCTGCTATTTGCCATCAAGGCCTAATCTGCACTGCAGAAATAATGCAGTTTGACACCATGGCTCAATGCTATGAAATTATTGGATTTGTAGTTTTGTGAGATAATTCTGTCACAGAGATCTGGTGCCACAACAAACTACAGATCCCAGGATTCCATAGGATGGAGCCATGACAGTTAAAATGGTGTCAAATGGCATTATTTCTGCAAAGCAGGTTAGATCCCAGTTGACTGAGTTATAATGATCCTGTGAATGGAAGACCTTTAAGAGCCCCAGTCTGTCAGTTGTCTTAGGGCCTTTACAGACTGCCAGAAATAGTGCAAATTGAGGCCACTTTAACTGTCCTGGCTCAGTGCTAAGGAATCATGGGAACTGTAGTTTATTGTGGCACCAGAGCTCTCTGGCAGAGAAGGTTCAATGTCCCAGAAAAAAAAAAATACAATTTCCATGATTCCCTAGCACCGAGCCGGGACAGTTAAAGTGGCCTCAATTTGTACTATTTCTGGCAGTCCGTAAAGGCCCTTATCAGGTCTTGCAAACTCAGGACTGTGGATTCCCTGATTGAATCAATTCCCTTGCAGTATGGTTTTCCTCTTTTCCTACTGTTTTCCACTTTATTAAAGCATTATTGTCTTTCCAGTTAGTCACACCATCTCATGATATGTCAAAAGTACAACAGCCTTAGTTTAGTCATCTTGACTTCTAGTGAGGGTTCAGGCTTGATTTGTCCAAAGACCCATTAATTTGTCTTTCTTGCAATCCATGGTATGCATCAGAGTCTTCTCCAACACCACGTTTCAAATTACAGTTTCACAACCGTATATAGAAAACTTGTGGGGTGTTTGGTAGAAAAAAGAAAAAATGCTAATGACTACAGGCACAAATTTAGAGAAAAAATGACATGCACAAAGAAAATGACTTACAAGCCTATGATGCACACAGATGCATAGAGCCCTGACTAGTACAAATACTGGTGTCATTCTATTGCCAGGTAAAAGTCCGGAGTTTTAATAAAAATATTACTGCAGAATTTGATTTCATTCAAATTTGTAAGTACAAATGGTTTTAAATGGCTTCAAAACTTTTCAATGGTTTTCAAGTGTGTTGTTTTAACTTGTCAAATTGCTTAATATACTTCTAGTCCATTCTTCTATTTATTAAAATACTTTTATTCCACTTATATTAGGAAGAATGTCCAGATGGTAAGAATGGTTGACAGTAGAACACATTTCCTCAGTGCATGGTGGAGTCTCCTTCTCTGGAGGTTTTTAAACAGAGGCTAGATGGCTATCTGTTGAGAGTACTTTGATTGTGTATTTCTGCATGGCATGGGGTTGGACTGGGTGGCTCTTGGGGTCTCTTCCAACTCTATGATTCTATGCTCTAAAGATTTAAGGGTGGCGTACAATAGAACCAACTTGACCAATTTATAACAGTTTTTTAAAAAGATTTAAAATATATTAAACAACTTAGCAAGTTGAAACAAATGAGCTGAAAGCGAATTAAAACAGTTTAAATGATTTAAAACTGTGAACATGTGAATATTTCTTTCAAACGTACTTATAGTTTAAAAATGGATTTAACGTGTTTAAGTTACTTTATTGTACCTCGCTCTGAGTGCCTTGGATATAGGGGTGGGATATGAATGTTTAAATAAATAAATAAATAAATAAATAAATAAATAAATTTATATATGTACATCTGCAAAAATACATATGATTTTCTGTGAAAGGGTACCGAGTTCTGTGGACTAATAACATAAGGTGCCTCTGGACTGTAGAAATAATGCAGTTTGGCACCACTTGAAAGTCTAGGATTTGCATTTTTACAAGGTCTTTAGCAAAGAGTGTTACTGCTTCACAAAATTTTAAATTCTTAGATTCTGTTGGATGGAGCCATGGCAGTTAAAGTGGTGACAAACTGCATTTCTGCAGTGCAGATGTATCTATAGTCCTCACTTGTGTGGAATTCAAAAGTAAAAATTAGACCTTTGTTGACTCTGAGCTTGATAGATCTACCCATTCTCTATTTTAAGTGATTTTAACTGACTGTATAGGAATTACTTTTCTTCTCACTGCTTTCTACTGGCCAAATTCCATAGGTACTGCTTTTTTCAGTACTGAAAGAAATACATACCTGCTTGTCTTAGAGATGTTATTATAGATGATGATTCCCTGAGGGAAAGTCTGTTCAGTCAACTTCAATTGTCATCCTCACCCACCTTCCTTCAATGTTTGGGTTTCTGTAAAGATAATTGTTTTGTTAGTGGTATCACACTTTCCATACTATGGTTCAGTCATTAATCAGAATGGAAACTACAGTTAAGAAATCAGAAGAAGGCTAGGTGTCTTGGAAAGGCAGCTATGAAGGAACTAGATGAGATCCTCAAGTGTAAAGATATACCATTGAATACTAAATTTAGGATTGTCCATGCCATGGCATTTTCAGTTTCTATGTATGGCTGTGAAAGCTGGTGAGTGAAGAAAGCTGATGGAAAGAGAATGAATTCATTTGAAATGAGGTGCTAGAGAAGAGTTCTACGAATATTGTGGACTGCTAAAAAAAATCAAATAAATGGGTCCTAGAGCAAATCAAGGCTGAACATTCCCTAGAATCAAAGATGACTAAACTAATACTGTCATAATTTGCACATATCAAGAGACGACATGATTTACTAGAAATGGTAAGAATACTTAGTATGGTAGAAGGCAGAAGGAAAACAAAGGGGGGAAGCAGATGGGCAGCCATGGGCCGCCCTGGGAAGCTGCGCTGTGGGGCCGAGGTATCCCCACACCTCGGCCCCGCGGCGCAGCTTCGCCGCCCTTGAAAGGAGCACTAAATTGGTGCTCCTTTCACAAGTCGCTGAAGGTGCGCTGCAAAAGGCTGTGGCACACCTTCGGCGACTCTTCCGCCGCAGCGTGTGTGAACGCTGCGGCGGGAGGTCCTCCATGGAGTGCTGGCTGTGCGGAGGGCCAGCTGCTCCGAGGACGACTTGGGGAAGGGGTTGGGGCACCGATTGTGCGGCTGCCCCTCCCCTGCCCCCAAAATGGCCCAATTGTCTGTCTGCTTCCCCCCAAAGACTGCATTCCAGATGAGTAAACTTCATCAAGAAAGCCACAGCCCTCAGCTTGCAAGATCTGAGCAGGACAGTTGATAATTTGAAGATCTCTCATTCATAATGGTAGAATTCAAAGTTAGTCTGGAAAATCAGTATGCAAAGGAATCTTGTAGCACCTTTGAGAACGGAAAGAAAGAAGCTGGTAGCATGACCCTTTGCAGACTTGAGGAAGTAAGCTCAAGTCTATAAAAGCTCATGCTACCAGCTTCTTTCTTTCAGTTAGTTTCAAAGATATTCTCATTCCTAGTGTAGACACAAATTGAAATTAACTAGACAGAAGTTAACAGACAGTCAATAGATTAGATAAGATGAACACAAAAAAATCACACTAAAAAGCTTTTATATATGGTCACAACGGCCAGGATAGTTTATGCTCAACACTGGGAAAAAAGTAATATTCCAACAGAAGAAGAATGGTTTCTTAAATTGCGAGAGGCAGCTGATATGGATAAACTTACAACTAAATTAAGAGGAAAAGAGATAAAAGATGAATGGATATGTCTACAGAAATTAGGAGAAAAAAAGAGGATGGAAGCTATTTTAGATCCCTGCATGAGGCTAAAAGGGTATAATAGAATGAAGTTAACTGATTGATAAGTGGTAAAGTTACGCTTAAGGAAGTACTGAAAGGAAGAAATTACTACAGAAGAGAGCAAAGATAAAGAATTTTCATAGTATAAAAGATGAAATAGAGAAGATAAATATAAAACAGGGAAATATTTGTTTTTGTGTTTTATGTCTTTGAGTGTGTAGTCTGAAATGATTTGATGGCAGATATTGTTTTGGATTGTTTGTAGATATGAATGAAACTATATGATACTGTTAGTTTCTCCTTTAGTATCAGTATGATTGGGTAGATGGGTGGAGGGATGAAAGTGTATATGGTAAGGAATATATGCTTGGATTGTTGATGTTATGAAGTTTTATATTTATGTTTTTTATAAATAAAAAATAATAAAAAAGAAGAAGTTAACAGGCAGTCAAAATGGTGAAGAGTCTGGAAACCATGCCCTATGAGGAGAGACTTAGGGAACTGGATATGTTTAGTCTGGGGAAGAGAAGGTTAAGATGTGATATGATAGCCCCGTTTAAAAATTTGAATGGATGTCATATTGAGTCTGGAGCAAGCTTGTTTTTTGCTGCTCCAAAGACTAGGACCTGGAGCAATGGATTCAAACTACAGGAAAAGAGATTCCACATAAACAAGTGCTGGATGGCCATCTATCAGGGGGTGCTTTGATTGTGTGTTCCTTTATGGTAGGGAGTTGGACTGAATGGCCCTTGTGGTCTCTTCCAATTCTATGATTATATCATTCTATGATTCTAGGAACCAGTCACAGTGCTAATATTGATAATCACACCTTTGGGCAGTTTTGGATTCAGTTTGATAAAAGACAAGGCCCAATATGGGAGTTTCCTTGAGAGGCCTTTGAGATATGAACAACAAGTAACCGATAGCCAGAGTGAAAATTGAAGAGGACTCTTGTACCTCTTATGTGTAGAAGAGGACATTTCAGGAAGTGTTGCTTGTTACCAGTTTGTGCGACAAGCTGCATCAGCTACAGTTCTTTCTTCTACAGAGCCATTAAAGGTACAGGAGCCACCCTACATAGTTTTCACTCTAGCAATCCTAAAGATGGCTTTGCCTCATTCCCAGGTGGCAGGGGAACCACAAAGGGGCTAAGCAGACAGGCGGCAGGGGGCCGCCCCGGGAAGCTGCGGATTGGGGCTGAGGCATCCGCATTCCTCGGCCTCGCGGCGCAGCTTCGCCGCCCCAGGAAGGAGCGCTAAAATAGCGCTCCTTCCACAAATAGCTGAAAGTGCGCCGCAAAAGGCTGCTGGCGCACCTTCAGCGCCTCTTCCGCTGCAGCGTGTGCGGACACTGCAGCGGAAAGGCATCCTGGGAGCGCTGGCTGTGCGGAGGGCCAGCTGCTCCGACGATGTCTTCGGGAAGGGGTTGGGGCACCCAGCGTGTGGCTGCCCCTCCCCTTCCTTGCCCTGAAGACGGTGCTTTGCGCCATCTGCTTACCCCCAAAATGGCTTCTGCCTTGCTTTGATTCCAAAAATCTGTTATCTTGTTCAGTTATAACCAATAAATTTTCCCATTTTCTATTCCAGCAACATGTGGTTTATGTTCATTCATGCTAGAGGAAAGCCACACATACTTACTGGCCCCTCAAAGATTCTTTGCCAATATCCCTATGGAAACATTTATTAAAAGCATTCTGAAGCAAAGTCTTTACCCATCTGCAAGCAACCATTTATCTTCCTCTATGGAGGCTCATGCCAGGGCTCAGAAAAGTTACTTTTTGCACTTCAACTTCTAGCATCTCTGAGCCTGCGTGTGTAACAATGCTGTGTAGGGGATGCTGGGAGCCATAGTCCAAAAATTGCCTTCCCCTGGCTCTGGGCTCACCTTATGATTTGAAAGTTACCTAAACAATTCACATTTCAAAATAATTCCTTCAAAGAGGATTAACTTCAGTGAAATTCATCTGAGATTTCCAGAAAGGCCAAATAGCACAGTTATTGTCTATGTATCAGTTAATGGACACCCACAGTAAAATGTTCCTTATCAAGTAGTACAACATCAAGCTACACAAAGGTCTTTATGTATCTTCCCTCTTCTTCTGGTTATGACTTCAGTGTGGCTAAAGAAAATATCTAACAGTATGATTGTCTGGCTTGTAGAGTGATTCTTTTATAAGTGACATTGTCTAATGTTTTTTTAATGGATCCTTAAATAATTTATCCTTAAATCTTTGTTTAATGGATTTTAAAAAAATCCTGAGTTTCATTCCTAAAGAACTGCATCTGACAATTCATATTTGCACTCTGACCATTCACATCCACTTCCCAGTTAAATTAATAGCACACCATCCTTTGGAGCTTAATTATAAGAAGTTACATTTATGGGGAAAGGTATTCATTTCTCAAGTTAAATGCTATTGTGTAATGTGTGATTTCTTTTCTCTCACTCTTTTAAAAGTAGTTTGTACTTCATTTTATGCTGCATTCATGGTTTATCTTTTGAATACATTAAGCAGAATTAGTTGAATTTGATGTAGTTGCAAGACATCTCAGCAGTTAGCTGGAACTGAAAAATCTGAAAAACAACATTTTATCAGAAATAAGAATTTCAGTTTTCAGTGAACTCTTTCTCTTATGCAGGGTTTTGGAAGTATGCATCATATTTATTTATTTCCTCTATATCTCAAGATTTCAATACAGAATATAATTTATTAGGGGGAAATTTCAAAATTTCAAATATATTTTAATTTTTTTAACAAATTGGAAAGACAAAAATAATATATGTAACTCAATTGAGCTTTGCTGATCATCCCCAGAAATAATGAAACAAGACACAGAAAAAATGGATTGAAAAAATAGGCCATTTATTAATTTGACCCATTTTTTAATTTCTTAATAGAACTGCAACTAATATGGGAGAATAGCCTAGTGTGGGAGCAGCTGGAGCCAGACGTCTTTTCCGGAGACCACCTCTGCAGCTTTCCCTGGGTGATCACACCTGAACTCCAATGAGAAACCAAAGACTGGTTACTCACTGGCTGGCCCGCCTCAGGAAGACCAACCAGAAAGTCCCTCTCCCAATCCTCAAGGATTAAACAGAGGGTTTATCTTTCAGGCCAGGCTTAAGTGCAATCTCTTTCTGCCACCTCCCAGGTCCCAAGACCTAAAGAGATAGTTCCAGAGACATCCCTTCCACCCAAGTGGTGTCCAAAGTGATCACCAAACTACAAATCACCCCCCCACTCCTGCCAGATGTTAACCTATTTGGACACTACTCTAGCCAATTTCCCAATTCTGACTGGGAACAGTATGGGGTAGGCGAAAAAGCCTGTGGAAAAGGGGGAAATTCCCACCCGGTCTCGAGGCAACCAAGATACTCATATTGCACCAGTGGCAGGAGGGTGGGTCAATCACTCCAGCCAGAATGAGAGTTTTGGGGCAGCAGGCTCTAAATCATCTCTGGCCATACCTCCAGCCATCTCCCACCATGGCATAACTGCTGTGGCATCTTTTAAATTTTTGTCTCCTTGCCTGGGGAAGGCAGCAAACTATACATCCCATCCCCAACACCTCTGTCTTAGGTGTGTGTGTGGATGTAACAAACTAAGCCATTATTATTGATCATATTTATCAACCACTTCCCCCATCCAAACAAGACTCAAGGAGTCTTCCAGTAGGTAAAGTATATGAAGTTGAAAACAAAACTAACAGGACTATATCTACAGTATATAATGTTATACTGCCCCATCCAAAGAATCACACCTAAAATTATGTTCATGTTCAGAAATATGAGAAAGAGTAGTAGATTTCCCAAGGAGAGTAATCAACTGGCAAGGCAGGAGTTGAACAACAGCCAATTCCATACCCACCCACCCATGCACAGTCTAGTGGGGGGGGGGGGACGGGGGACAAAAAAGCTTAGTGTTCTTTGTAAAACATATAAAAGTAGATTTACTTAGGAATATTTGTCTACAATTTAATGAAGTAGAGAAAGGCTAGAGTAAATAAAAGACTTCATGCTAGCATAATTCAGGAAGCAAATGGGAGTTGAAAAATAAAGCCGATAATAATAATAATAATAATAATAATAATAATAATAATAATAATAATAATAATAATAAAAAAAATATAGATGATGATGATGATGATGATGATGCAAGCCAGCAATTTGTCAGTATAAGCATGCAAAAGTTGATAAGTCTGTTCAGTGGAGACGAGAGACTTGCATAAACAGAGAAGTTTGAACTTATTCTGAATAGAGGTCACTGGCAACACAAGTCCAAAGCTAAGGATAGTATTTTTAAAAATGGGGCAGGGAAGAGAGGCAGTGGATAATATTATTTCCTGCACAGAAAATTCTGTAATTGGGGATTCAACTGCCTCCCCCCTCCACTAAACGTGTTGAAGTATTTTTGAAGAGTTTCTTAGAGGGAAGATTTTTTTAAAAAATTACTCAGTGCTTTGTTCAAGAAAAAACTCAGTGAAGAATTATACCCTATGGGTCAATCTCATTCTTTTTCTCATTCTGGCTTACCTTACGGAAGAATGCCATGTACACTATCTCAAGCTTACTGGAGGAAAGGCAGGCTGAAATGAATGAATGAATGATTGAATGAATGAATACCAGCTAAATGGAGCCTCCATATTTAGTGACAGTATTCCTTTGAATCATTTATGCTATTCTGATGGCGGCAGCACACAAATAGTCCTTTACCTTTGGCTGGCTATTCTTTAAAATGCTGCACTAGAAAGATTTTAGCCTGTTACTTAGGAGGGTTGCAGACTGCCAGAAACAGTGCAAATTGAGTCCACTTTTAGGGTTAGGGTTAGTGCTAGAAAATCATGGGAATTGGAGTTGTTGTTTTTTCTGAGACATTGAGCCTTCTCTGTCAGAGAGCTCTGGTGCCACAATAAAATAGTTCCCATGATTCCCTAAATCTAACCCTAACCCTAAAAGTGGACTCAATTTTCACTATTTCTGGCAGTCTGCCACCCCTTTAGTTAATGAGACATCCTTTTTTTGTTCATTTTTTAAAAAATAGATACTATGTGTGTATGTTTAAATGTGTGTGTTTTACAACGATCCCACTGTTTTGGTATCTGTTCTCCCCCTCCATTCCTTTCTTTAAAAATTTGAAGAGCCACATTTGGAAGCAGAACAATGTCAGTAAAAGAAATCCCTGTTGTGCACCTGATGTGATTGTTCTTATCTGTGCCACTGTTTTGCCCCCCCTCCCCGCTGGGACAAGAGTGAGCTTAATGATAGAGCCTTATAGCTACCAGAATAAAGACCAACACAGTCCCCAGCTGTGAGCATGTGATCAGTTCTTAATGTTTGATTTTGAAAAGAACAATACACAGAAAGTCGGCTACCATATGGCAGGCCCACCCATCTCCTGAAAAAAAACTAAACAAAAACAACTCATCTGCAAATTATTGTTGATTTGGGCACATAAAATCCATCACTGACAAACTGTTGTGGAAATGCAAGCCCACAATAAATTTTGTGGTTCCTTTCCAACACCTTTAGTAGACCACATGCTAAATATGAGTCAACAGCATGACACAGCTGCCAAAAATGCCAATGCAGTTGTAAGCTGCATCAACAGGAGTATAGTGTCTAGATTGAGAGAAGTTGTAGTGCCACCTTATTCCACTTTGGTCAGTCCTTACCTGGAATCCTGTGTCTAGTTCTGGACACCAAGAAGAATATTGATAAGCTGGGACATGTGGAAAGGTGTTCAACCAAGATGGTCAAAGTTCTGGAAATCCAGTCTTATGAGGAACAGCTTAAGGAGTTGGCTATGTTTAGTATGGAGGAGACCGAGAGGTGACATGATAGCCATACTTAAATACCTGAATCAATGTCATATAGAAGATGGAGCCAGCTTGTTCTCTGCTGCTCCAAAGGGGACTACATGAACCAATGGATTCAAATTACAACCAAAGGGGTTCCACCAAAACATTAGGAAGAACTTCTTGATAGTAAGAACATTTGGCAGTGGAAGAGACTACCTAGAAGATAGTGGACTCTCTCTTTGAAGGTCTTTAAAAAAAATTGGGTAGCCATATTTCAGGAATGTTTTAGTTATGTATTTTGCATGGCAAACCATTGGATTAGTTGGCCTTGTTGTCCCTTCCAGCTCCGTAGTTTTGTGATTTAGAGCTTCTATCACTATGCCGAGGACACTCAGCTATACATCTGTTTGTCCTCAGAATCAGCTGGGCTGCGAAAGTACTGAACCAGTCCCTGAGTGATGTAATGGGCTTGACAAGAGCCAGTAAACTGAAGTTAAAGGCCAGTAACACAGAGACCATGAGGTCTGCTGGAATGCCCTCTTCTGTTTCCTTCCAGTGGGGAAAACATGCCTTCTCTGCTGTGATACCCTGATTGTAGAATTTGTTCCTCTTAGAGTCTGAATTTATATTGTGTTAATAAAATATCTTTTTGGCCTAAATACAACTAGGACTAAATCAAGAGGAATTTGGTAGATCAACTGTTATGTCCTTGATTATTGGATATGTATATTCTTGTTGAGTCTAACAATTGGATTTATGCCCTAGGTTTTGGCCCTTCTTTCTTTGTAGTGTTGCAGTAACCTGGATTTTGAACTCATTCAGAAAAAGAGAGTCCAATGACATTAGTCAGACCAACAGAATCAGAGGTTTTGGAATCCCAGCCCAGGCTCTCAAAGCTTGGCTAGGGGAGAACCAAAAACTAAAGTTATTAGACTTGGATCCTTTGAGTCAGACAACCTCGAATTGGGACCCCCCAGTGCCTGTAGCTTCCCTCTTTCACTGAGGAACAACTTTCTTCTGTCTCAGGAAATCTTCACTCTCTAAGGTGGGCCTGTAAGTGTAAGCAGATGATTAACTGTTGGTGATTAAGTGTTGATTCAGAAGCCACTTTGCTCCCCCCCCCAGATTTAAACGAACAAAAGCTGGAATTTGATTGGCTAGTTAGAATTTATAGCAATGTCATTTACATTTCTATACTGCTTTATAGTGAACTCAGCACTCTCTAAGCGGTTTACAATCTGTAAGCCAGTTGCCCCCAACAAGCTGGATATTCATTTTACTAACCTATGAAATGATGGAAGGCTGAATCAACCTGGAGTCCTCTGTGATTGAACTCACAACATTGTGACTGCAGTGCCAGCATTTAACCACTGCACCACCAGGGAAGTGTTTACCAGCAGGGTTCTGATTTGACATGCTCTTGATCATATGGACATATCCTCCAACTGTTCACATGATCAAGAATCTGGCAAATCAGAACCCTGCTGATTTGACTGGGACATTTCCAATCAATCATGTGTTGTCCCAATTATTCAGCTGCTTTTAAAATGTCACAGTTTTGATTTCCTCCTCCCACTTCCCCTGTTGTCCTCAGCTTACTTCAATTGCTGTAAACTGAGTTCAAACTGCAAAAGAAATTCTGCGATCAGTTAACTCAACATGGAGGAAATAACAAAGAGGAATGGAAGAAGCATAATCTTGCTCTTCCCAGTAGGCTCAGGCACAAACTGTGGCAACCTTTTCTAGTTTGTGTGTTCTTCCTCATTAATAACATTTTCCATCTTGATCACATTTTATGTCACTGCCCTATATGTCCTGGTTTTCATCTGTGAAATATGTTTGGATTGTCCAAGCCACTGTATTTCCCATCACCATATACAGATGTGAGAGTTAGACAGTGAAGAAAATGAATAGAAAGAAAATCAACTAATTTGAGATGTAGTGCTGGAGAAGAATGTGGAGGATACCATGGATAGCAAAAAAGACAAACAAATGGGTTCCTGAACAGATCAAGACTGATCTCTCCCTGGAAACCAAGATGAAGAAACTGAGGCTGCTGTTAGCCATATCATGAGAAGACAGTAGAAAGGACAATAATGCTAAGAAAGGTGGAAGGCAGTAGAAAAAGGGAAGGCTGCATGTCAGATGGATAGACTCAATCAAGGAGACCATGGCCCTGCAAAACCTAAGCAGAGCTGTTGAGGACAGGGGGGCTTGGTGGTATCTCATGCACAGGATCACCGTGAGTTGCGGTTGACTCAAGGGCAGCAAACAAACAATAAATGTGAAGAGCCTCAGTGTGAAAGAACTTCTTAGGTGCATTTTTTCCGATGTGAAGGAAACAAGAGAGGGGATAGGGTTAGGCACTTCCCTCAATTGTGTATTGAATATGGCTTTGGTTACATATATAAACCTGCTTCTCAGTCATGTAATAATGTAAATCTTGAAGAGAGAATTGAAATTTAGCCTTAGGAGATGGGCTTATAGCAAGATAACAGTTTGAGTCAAAGATAGCAGAAACTACGCTCAATCACTTAAGGCATCAGCCTTAGCATCCATTTTCCTGGCTTTGTGGAGCATGAGCCAACATGAGATAGCTGTAGGTTTGATAGCTGTAGGTTTGATTTTGCATTGGTAGACTTTTAAAACAAAACAAAACAAAACAGCAATATATTTTTGTCAATAATGCAGATCATTTTCATGAATAAAAGAATACTCAGACATTTCACTTGTGATCCTGATGTGCTTCACCTCAGTTCCAGGTTCCTCAGTTCAAGAAAGTCCACATTCATTTTGACATTTCATTTTCAGATGAACCTTGGCAAATAATGTAGAGGTGAATCATCCCTTGAGCAAGTTCACTAGTGTTACAAAATTCATTTTGCTTCCCACATTTCTCTGGAACAGAATCCTACTATGTTCCCCTTAAAATTTCCCTTTGGGTGATTTTAAGCCTACATACAAATGTTTGCAGTGACTACAATACAGCCATTAAATCAATTGGGTTAATTTACTTCTTGGCTCAAAATCCAACATTTGATTCAATGGATCTACTCTAGTGGCAACTAACCAATCAAATTCCAGATTTTGTTTGTTTAAATTTCTTTGTATTAATTGCCAAAAAAATTGAGGTGACCCTATGAATGAGAAATCTCCAAGAGTTATCCTCATCAGTAGTCCAGCTCAGGTCCTGCAGACTCAGGACCATGGCTTCCTTGACTGAGACTATCCACCTTTCCTCTTTTCTTACTGCCTCCCAATTTAGGAAGCATTATCATCTTTTTAAACAAGTCTTCAACAAATGCAAGACCAATGCAAGTCATGCCATCTCATGATGTAGCTAAAGTATGATAGCCTCAGTCTGGTCATTCCAGTTTCTAGGGAGAGTTCAGGCTTGGGACCATTCATTTGTAAGAATTTGTTTGCTTGAATTACTCTTCTATAAAATTATTATTTCTGGTGCCTGTTTTGAACCATTGTTCACTGTGTTTCAAATTATGCTTCTCTGCTCTCAGTCTGTGATTTCTGAGAGTTGCTACATTACTCTTCTTGAATATTTATCTAAATCAATATTAATCAATCAATCAATCAATGCTCTTATTGCAGTTCACAGATCATGGGACTATAAACAATTAAACACAACAAAATTAAAACAACATATAAATATGCAAATATGTGATTAAATACCAATATAAATACACACATTTATACACAGTATGGAATGTATTAAAATATATTTAAAAACACTGATAACATTTTAATAGTAGCAAAAAGTGGTGTTATGTAAACCAGCTGCTAAAGTGTTCCTTTTATTCTTCAGAAAAGGTCCTGTGTTTAGAAATCTTATATTGGTAATTGGGAACAACTTAAGGAGGACATAAGAAGGACAACAACTATCTAATTGGGAACAACTTAAGGAGAACATAAGAAGGAAAAAGAATTTTGAGGGTGTGGAGGCCAAGAATAGTAAGTAAGATGTGTCTTTCATTTATGATACCTTGATGACCCAGCAATGGATGGGGTAAGCTGTTTGTTAGGAAAGCTGGTACTTGATCCTTGTCTGCTTACTGAAGCGATGGTCTAAGTTTAGATGAATTGTTATTAAACATAATAAGGCATAAAGGAACTCTTGATGTGTTTAAAAAAAAAGATGAAAGCATTGGATGTTTGTAAAAAGAAAACTCTCTGGGAACAGCTGTTGCATTTTTTTAGGGCTTGTGTTATGTCAGGATTTTTGTTAAACACCCAGAACTCATAATATTCTCCTTACTGGTTCACTGAGCAGCAGAATAAGCGAGTGAGAGGGAAGGGTCCCATAGGAATACACTAAGGGACAAAGAGAAGCATTTATTTCATGTTAGCAATCCAATAGCATAATTGTTGGTTGCTGTTTATTGACTTGGACTATCAGGGGAAAGTGGGAATAATTTAGGGTAAATGAACAGTAATATATATATATATATATATATATATAGTCCTTGGTGGGGGGGTTTAAATATATATATATTTAAACCCCCCCACTAAGGACTAGATCCATATTTCCCTCTGTTAAAGTCAGGGGCACAAATATGTTCTTTAGAGATAAAATAAAAACTGGCTTTTTTTGCGAAGTCCTCTTGTTGCTTTGTATGTTGATAATCATGCCATTGTGGTTTTTGATTGACATCTATAGTGGATTCCTTGATCCAAAACACACTGCAGAAATAATCCAGTTTGGGACCGCTTTAACTGCCCTGGCCCAGTGCTAGGAAATGCTGGGAAGTGTAGTTTTGTGAATCATTTAGCCTTCTCTGTCAAAGAACTCTGGTGTTACAATAAACTACAATTCCAAGGATCCTCTAGTACTGAGCCAGGACAGTTAAAGTGGTCTCGAACAGGATTATTTCTGCAGTGTGTTTTGAACCCTTGACATCCTAGATTTGCTTCACTTCATGACTGGAGACTCCAATGGCTCCAAGAAATCTTTGGGTGTCATACATGTGTGAAAGTTTCTAAACTCATGGAATTATGCTTTTTTGCCATTGCACAATGGATGTATTTTGTTAACAGTTGTGTAAGTGGAGTATCACAAGCACAACCATTTCACATGAAGTTGTGCATTCTTAGATGCTGCCTATTTGTCACCATCCTCAATATGCTGCATGAGTCATGAGACTGTAGAGACAGCCACTGTGCATTCCCCATTGCACAGAGGGACAATAAGCAAGTACATTGGCAGATACCGAATCAGTTGCACAATGTTGATACTGAGCAGAATGTTAGTGTATCGTAACCTCACCTAACTACTTGTGTAGTTATATGATGTAGGATTTTGGCTAGGGGCTTAAAAACAATGCCTATAAATAAAATAGAAATATAATTTGTTTCACACTCTTGGGAAAAGCAGAGGAAAGATAAACTGCTGCTGCCTTAGTCAACTGCAGGCTTGTCAATGTGTACATTCAGATCACTTATGACATATGGGGGGAAGCAGATGGGTGGCACGGGGCCGCCCGGGAAGCTGTGGATTGGGGCCGAGGCATCCACATTCCTCGGCCCCGCAGTGCAGCGTCACTGCTCCAGGAAGAAGTGCTAAAATAGTGCTTCTTCTGCAAGATGCCGAAGGTGCGTCGCAAAAGGTGTCCAGCGCACCTTCAGTGCCTCTTCCACTGCAGCATGCCAACCCCCACCGACCGCCCCCGCCGACCCCTGCCGCCACCACCGCCATGCGCGCCCCTGCCGTGCCGCCGCTGCATGCAGCAGGGCCGCCATTTTGTTTGCCAAAATAGCAGCCATGACTTGTTTGCACATGTGCAGTACTCCTGTGCATGTGTGAATGAGCCGCAGCTGCCATTTTGTTACAATTTTTGTGTTCTTAAACCAGAAGTAATAAGCCATCTGTAAGTTATTTGAAATGTTTGCAACTGGTTTGTTAGGAATGAGTATTCTTTTCTTTTCCTCATAACTATCGGGGCTATGTCTTTAAAAATCTTCACCTTAATATCATTAACTATCAATGGGGTATCATTCTGTTTATGTAGAATTAAGTCTATTATATGCCTTCTAACAAAATGTACCACCCTTGGTACCTTTCTTTGAGAGGTCAATTTAGAATTTAATCTGAAGATTTTATCTATCTCTAATTCACATAGATGTTTGGGCTTACCCAGATAGTTAGCTAATATTGGGGTTAGACTGTCCATTAGATTTTCTCCATCTTGCTCTGGAAGACCTCTTAATTTTATTGATCTTTCCCTCTGTCTAGCATCCGATTTTATTCTTTCCTCCTCAACATCTCGGGGAGTTCTTGTACTTCTTCTAATATGCCCTCAAATTTCCCCTGCCTCTCCTCCAACTTTCCCATCCTCATTTTCATTTTATTATATTCTATCGAGATTTTATCTATTGCCTGCCTCACATCCTTCATCTCTGATCTGAGCTCTTGTTTAATTTTGGTCTTAAAGGCAGTCATGTCTTGTCTCAGCTCATGTATCTCCCTACTTAAATCAGTTCTTATTTATTTTATCTCCTCAATCAATGTGAGATAGGAGTCTCCTGCCCTGGCCTGCTCCAAAGATGGTCTTCTTTGTTGAGAGGCTTGTAATTTCAATTCTTTCAATGCAGATTCATGGTCATTTTGTCAACAAATAAGTCTAGGGACAAAGTCAACAGCCAAATATAACAATACACTTATATATCCAATTATCTTGAATAACAGCAGTTTGCTCTCTTCTAAGATGTTATATATAACTAAATTAGCAAGGTATAGCCTTTAAACACCAGTCCTTCCTATGTTAAAATTTCATAGTTTTACACAGTTGCACAGTTATATATGGCCAGTTCATAGTACACCCAAAAGGAAGAAAGTCAGCAATTAGCCAAAGGATTAGCCTACGAAAGAAAAAAAGGAAAAGAAAAAAAGTAATTGCAGGTCCATCTATTTTCTTTTCTCAGGAGATGGGAGTAGCTTTTTGTCTATCATCTGCTTAGAGCTGAATTATTTCATGACCACTTTCTGCCTTTGTTGGTTTAGGCCAGTTGCTCTTTCCAAATAAGATATTTAGAAAGTCCAAAGTATCTCCCCACAGAGTGAAAAGGCTCCACTTCCACTCTGTGCAGTTTTGTCACAGCTCAGCACAGCTTCCTGGTTCTACTGTCTCTGGTTACTCTATAGTCCACTTCATAAATCAGCACTTCTCCTAGCAGCCTTGAAACAACATGATTCAATCTCTTTCTGCCTCCAAACTACAGCTCCCAAACACCTTTGAGTCTGATGCACAGGAAACTGCGTCAAAAAAAAAAACAAAAAAAAAAAACCCTCTTCACTAGCAGAGACTACAACACCCAAAAGTATTTGCAACTTCCTTCAGGGCATCGCCCAGGCCAGAATCTCACACTCTATCGTGATTATTTTTAGTTCTATAGTTTTTGTATGAGCGAGGCCACCCTCCAAGCCTCTTTCTTTTTCTCTTGCCTCGGCGTTGTTAAAAGAAGTTATCTCTACCAAACTTTAATGTATTCGGGGTCCACCTTTGTTCTCTCTCCCCACTTTCCTCCAACTCATCACCAATCTAATGGTTCCAGCAAGTCTGAGTAAACCACATCTCAGCTCAGCTTTTCTCAGTCTTTTCTTCCTTATTCTCCCCCCTTCTCCTTCCCAGTCCTTCTCTCTTCTCTCTTTATTATAAACTTTAGACTGAAATTCAGCTTCAAAAATATTTGCTTTGAAACAAAATTTGGCGGCGTTCCTTGACACTTTACATGGTTGTCTCAGCTAGGCTATTGGTGGCTAAATCTTCCCTTTTCACTTACACTCTCCGCTCTTATTCCAGCTACTCCACTCCCACCAGAGTCTTTCTTCCAGGACACGGGGAGTCTTCATTGAAAGCCCCTTCGCATCCCCCTTACCAGAGGGATTATTAATAGGCTAGGATGTCAAAATAAGCCTTAACCTTGCTGAGCAGGACGCCCTGTTCTCGGACACGTCCTAGTGGAACACTGGAAATCATGTTTCTGAATGGAAATATAGTTTTCTATGTGGAAAATGTTGTTTACTGAAGAGACAATTTTGTTTCCTGCACAAAATCACCACTTGTGAATTTTGCACAGAACAAGTCTTTAGTTTCAAATAATAATAATAATAATAATAATAATAATAATAATAATTTATATCCTGCCCCTCTGCAGAGCAGAAACAGTGTGGTTTTTGGAAAGTATCTCAGTGGTAAGAAAATGGTAAGCTCAGTGGTAAGCTGAGCTCAGTGGTAAGCTGAGATTACTCATTGCTACAATTGAGAAGAAACTTAATGAAGAATTACATCCCTGTCTCCCTACCAGTCACTGGTGCAAGGCATAATGGAGCTATGCCTGAGTGCTTTTCTCTTCCTCGGAGGCCAGAGTAGTGGCAGTTGGAATGAAGAGACCTTCCTGCATCAACAGGGGAATCTTCAGTACTCATAATGAGTTTCCATTGTTCACCTCACCTGAAGGCAAAATGCTACTTTTAGTATGTTAAGGTGATGCATGGTACCCAGTGGTCACCTCCAATCTTGCTGCTGTTTGTCAAAGCTCCATTGGGCCTAGACTAAGAGGAAGAGCCCTCTCTTCACTCCCATCTGGTGTCATCTCAGGGAGAAAGAGGGGGTTGGGGTAAGGGTTATTTAGAAATCTGGTTTTAATTGTATATTGTATTTTATTGTTATTCCTAATTGTTGTAACCTCCCTCGATCTGCAGGGAGAGGCAGACTATAAATAAAACATTTATTATTATTATTATTATTATTATTATTAATTATTAATTATTATTATTATTATTATGCCTAGTCTAAGAGGATGAGCCCTCCCTCCACTCTATCTGCCTTGGTCCACACCTCAGAGAGAAAGAAGAGAAGAATAGCTGCTGGACTTGATCCCCATTCCCTTCTCCTTTTGTGTCATGTCTTCTTAGATTGTAAGCCTGAGAGCAGGGAACTGTCTAATTAACCATTGTAATTTATAAGCTGCTCTGAGAGCCTTGGTGGCTGAAGAGCGGGGTATAAATACTCAAAATAAATAAATAAATAAATAAATAATCACCATTTGTTCACACCAGGTTTCAGTCTTTCCATATAAATCCAGGCTACCTACAGGATTGTTGATTTATGGTGATTGATGAGTAGCAGAGTTCAGTTTGCTGAAATGCCTGGCTGCTGTTCCACAGCCATTTACCTCACCACCCAGAAATGTAGCAGCTCCATGCATTCTCCCAGGCTTGAAGACACAGCAGTGGTTCAAAGTGAGATTTTATTGTAAGTTGTAAAACAAAAGAAACAAAACAAAACTATATACATCCATCTTTGCAGGTAGAAAACATGAACACCGGATCACAACTGTTGTTGTAAGTTAGAACAAAGAACTTTTAGCCCAACCCTCAAACTCCACCTTCTGAGTGGTAACATGCATAGTCATTGGATGAACAGCTTTAGACCAGCCTTCATGTTGTGTGTCATACATCATGTGATTCTGGTTCCCATGAAACAAGATGAGC
>CM034701.1:384958140-384984209 GCA_020142125.1 Phrynosoma platyrhinos
ATTTGTTTTGCATCAGTTGCAAGATTGTTTTGCAACCTTGGATATGGTATGCTATGCTGGGATCTACAAAGAAGCAAATATAAGCTGCTGCTTTCTCTGCATTTTCATCAAACTGTTGTTTCTGTATTCCTGCTTCTGTGGGTCTTTTCCCATTTATTGCTTCAAATAGTCCCATTGTAGTCAGGTGCATTTGCATTTTTCATGACTACATTTTATAATTTGCTCCAGTTGGTATTTCAGTAATAACTGTGGAATTAGGATTAGCAGAGGCCATTCTCTATTGTTGGAGTTGAGAAAAGAAATTATTGAAGTCAATATCTTCAGGACAAGCAGTTTAAAATAATTTGGAAGCTTTTCTGAGACCTCACTGTGTCTAAACTGGGACCCCTTCTGGGCCCATACTCCCAAAAATGTGGGGTGCAATTTGAGTTTCCCAGGGTGTTAACCCTTTGAAACTGAAACAAATATATGCAGGCATGAAAGTTAAACTTACTAGAATTCAGCTTTCATCAGGAGAACAATGAAAGTGTGGGTCAGATTATTATTTTTAATCTGTCTTCCTAAAGAATAAGGACTTACTCCAAAAAACAACAAACATACAGTTTGTAGTTTAAAAAACAAATAATAATGACTTTAATAAATAAATACATAAAATAATTAAAACTTAACCTAACTGGTGATGGCTTGGGTAAAGAGAAACAAATCTCACCATCTTCTAGATAGCAGGGAGATGGGACAAGCTACTGCTTATTGACTGCTGACTGCAGTTACAAGCAGTTTAGAATCTTGGGAGAGAGCTGTTAAACTGCCTCCAAGAGTGATAAGAGTCACGTGATAGATAGGGCAGAATGAGAAAGATAGAGGGAATCCCTTTCTAACTAAGGAGAGACAGGAGAATGCAATGCATAATTCTTCCAACAATGTTCACTTGAAGAGTTACACAAGAATCAAAATCCTGTTGGTGACTTATGAATGAGGAACTTCTCCAATGGAATTGGTTGTCTGATGGAGAATGCCTTCATTCACTTCAAGATTGCAAAAGTGGTGTTGTGTATGTGTTGCATAAACAGACACCTATCATGCTTTCCACCTTATGATTGTATATGTAGAAGTGCATTGGCTTTGTATATTGAGAGCAGGGAGGTTGATTGGGAAAGCATCTTGCTATACTCCCCTAGCCAAGTGCAGATCAACAACATCATCTTCTGAGACCTTCTGAGGACCCAGTGGTTCTCAACAGAAATTGCTCTTAGATTGCATCTGGCAATCTCCAATCCCACTCCCTCTCACTGCAGCACAACAGTGGCTGCATCTGTACTGCAGAATTAATGCAGTTTGACATCACTTTAACTGCCATGGCTAAATGCTATGGAATCCTGGGATTTAGAGTTTGTTATGGCACCAGAGCTCTCTGAGAGGGAAGGCTAAATATCATACAAATCCCAGAATTCCATAGCATGTATTCATGGCAGTTAAAGCAGTGTTAAAATGTATCATTTCTGAAGGGCAGATACAGCCAGTGAGTCCCAAAGATGGCAATAGGGGAGCTGTAATGGAGTTCCATAAGCATGTGACATAAGCTTATGTGACACTTGACAATGTAAGATCTCAAACTTTGTCTTCCTTCCCTTCTCGCCACTGCACAACTCTGGCAGGAGTGGAACCACTGGCATAATGTTCCAACAGGTTTCTGAATATCTGAATACCACAAGTTTCTCAGTTTTGGCTTTAGTTATTATGACTACTACCTTCTCGTGATGGATTCTGGAATGGCCGAGACCTCAATACTGTGCCTCTCTTCAATCTCAAAACTCCTTTGATTAGATATATAACCTAGACTGGGCTTGAGTTCCCCTTAACTGCTTCTTCTTATTACAGTTTGCCTGTCCTGGCTCTTCCTAGGTGTAGGAATAGGGTACCAGAATCCCCCAGACAGCAACATCTATCAGCTATAGCTGTGTTTTGGGGAGCTGTCATCCACAAAAGCACATTTCCAAGATCTGAAAAGAGTATGGGTTGTATTCACTGTACAGTTTTATGGCTGAGTGGGGATATGAACCTGTGTATGTCGATTTGATTCAACATATTAATCATTATACCTGAAAGGATACATGCAAACCAGTTCCTAGAACTGACTTCTGTATCTTTCCTCTTCTTCCTGCATAAAGGATCAGACTAACCATAGGCTGTATGTACTCTTTCTCTCCTAGAAATAAATAAATACATCTACCACCAGGGATGTTTTTCTTTAGGGAAATCAAAATTCTGTATCACACACAGGGATTTAATTTTTATATGTATATTCATAATATAATTTTTCTAGACACAATTTGTTTTATATTTTATTTGGAATTTTGCATATACATAACTTTGGTTTTCTTAGGCATCGCCTGGGTGAAAGACATTCAAAACCTCACCCACCCATCTTGACCTACAAGCATAATGCTTACAATCATATTTTGGCTTTTGATGGTTTTCCCCAAATACTTCTTGGCCACCCATATGTGTCAGAAACACACACACACTCAACAAAGAAAGAAAGAAAATAAAAAACTGAATTGATTGGGCCCATGTTTAATGCCTGTAATTGTATTCTGCACTAATTCTAGTCCTCCACATAATTGTGTCAGATCAAGCAGTGGAAGCTGCAGGCTGTGATGTTATAATCCACTCTTGCATTCAGGAACTACCACAGGTGCTGAATATATCTGGGGGCAAGTTTCAGCACTTGGACAGCTCCATTTCATATTTGGACTAAAACACAAAGTGGACTCATTGCCCCACTGACATTGGAGGGCTCAACAGGCAGGACCCCACAGCCTTCTCAAAAAGCTGTTTCAGAAAACATTTTCACTGTACAAACAAGCTGTGCTGTTCTCATCAGTCCTCCTTCCGAGCCCCCTATGAAGCCAAGTAAATACATCCTCTGTCACTGTCCTTTTCCAGCACATAATTTAAGTCCATTAGAAGATTGTTGGCAATTGTTACTTGAACTCTTTTTACACTGTTTTCCTAATTAGATTGGATTATTCTTGCATTCAACCCTTTAGACCTTTTTAGCTTGTAAACTGAATTATTTTTATTAAGGCAATAATAGTCTTTTAAACATGGTTCTAAAATTAATACTTTAAGGACAGTTGCATGTGCTTTTTTTTTTACTGCTTCATATCAATTTATTATGTGAGACATCCTTGGGGTTTCTTCTTTAAACCCCCCACTCCTTCCATCATCTTTTTTTTTTGTCTTCTTCTTCTTCTTCTTCTTCTTTACAGTGAAAACTGGGAGAAAGAGTTTCCCTTATTATTCTCAGTTTGCCACACAAACTCATAACTTTTCTGGACATTCATCTTCTTGAGCTGCAATTGTCCAGGGTATTTTAAGAAAAATCAATATGCATTGGACTCTAATATTGCTTGCCATTGGGAGCTGGAGCAGGCCAATTATTCAGTGTAAGGCACTCCTTTAATGAAATGCTATGGTTGAGACTATAACTGTACCTCAGAAAGCCAAGTGCTCCTGTTGTCACAGTATCTATTCATTTATACAAAGCTGCATTTGAGCATTTATTGGATTAAAGCTTGTAACTGAAATTGCTCCTTAAAATCAGTACAAATTTAGGGCCCAGTAAAATAAGATGCCTATGTGCCTTCAATCCTTGTAGGTTTTTGGCAAATGTACTAAATGAATCCTGTAGTAAATGTGGTTCCCTGCTGACATTTAGGCAGATGGGTTCCAGAACCCTTGTCAGCATCATGGCCAAATGCTAACTGTTAGGGCCATTAATTGTGTTATTTTGGCAGAGATCCTTTGTTGTGCTTGTGAGCTATAAATTAATAGTCACATGGTCTATCATCCGGTTAGTGGCCTACACAATCTTAAGTCCATCTTCCATTGCTGTATCTCTTTTTTGCTGATTGTGGAGGATTTTGGTCATTAAGGAGGTTTTTTTTTTTTTGGTCATTGTGGAACTCTTCCATCCACTGCAACAACCCAAATCCTCCCTGGACTCACCATTGGGCCACTTCAGTTCACTCAGCCATTCCGTGGCTGGTGCAGTGTGTGTGTGTGTGTGGGGGGGGGAAATTCAGAGAAGCATCTGGCTATGTTGCAGGTGCAGAATGATTACACCACCCACTGACATCTCCAGAGGCCACCAGTGAATCTCAATGGAAGGTGTAATCATTCTGTGTCTAGAGACTGGAACATAGCCAGATGTTTCTCTGATTCACTTCTCCAGCCACCATTTTGCAACCATGGAATGGCCATAGGGGACCACAACTGCTCAATGGTGAATTCAGGAAGTAATGAATGGACAGCTGTAGCATAGTTTGCATGCACAACTATTAGAATATGCTGTGCCATACAGGATTTCAACCATGGTTATCCTGAGAATGAGCTAAACCATCCTCATCAGTCTACTTGCTTACTGTTCCATGGTTCAATAGGCAATGCACAATTTGCAATCCCAGTGAAGCAGGTAGTCAAAAGTCATTGCCATATAATTATGCTTTTCCCAAGAATACACAACTGCATGGTTGGAATCCTGTCAGTTAATCCTGGCTAGATAAATATTGTGTGTATGTGCTTTCAAGTCACTTTCAACTTATGGTGACCCCATGGAATTTATAGGGTTTTCTTAAGCAAGGAATACTCAAGAGTTTGTCATTTCCTTTCTCTGAAGTATAGCCTACAGCACCTGGTATTCCTTGGTGGTTGCTTATCCATATAGTAACCAGACCTGACCCTGCTAAGGTTCCAAGATCAGGTGGGATCTGGTATCTTCAGAGTAATTAGGCCTTGCTAACTAGAGTAGAACCATTGAATCATTTGTTGCATGGTGAGTCAACACATGCATAAAATTAATTGCTTCAGGGATTATATTCCCTATCGAGAATGGATTTTGGAATGATTACACTTTCTGGAACCATGCTTACACAACTATGCTAGAATGTTGTACAATGGCTAGAAAAGTACAGCTGGACAGGTAAAGGAATTTATACAGGTGCATGACATCCACAGATTTTCCAGCCTTTGTATTCATTAGGTTTTGCTATATAGTCATTCTTTTAGCCAGTCAGTACAAGAGGTGGCTAGGAACCAATAGCCAGGCTTACGGTTATCTGCTTCCTTGTATTGCTCTTGTGCCTATTAAGATGGGAGATGGTAGCTCACTTTCCTTTGTTTGGTACTATCTTACATAACCCTGGAGATCCATCCCACATTCTATGGGATCCTGGGATTTGCAGTTGGCTGGGGCAGTACATCTCTGGCTGGGAATTCCAAATATCCTTTTCTAAACTTCATATCCCAGGTTTACATAGGATGTTCCCATGGCAGCTTAAGCTAAAACTGGAGCCATAACTATGGAGTGTGAAATGCACTTGGAGAACTGCAGCCAGTCCCAGCTCAATGCAAACTTTGCATGAAATCCCTTCCCTTCTCTCTATCTGGCCTTCAAACTGAGACCTATCCCTGGGCAGAAACACATATTCTACACCATACTGTTGATGCTTGTGACATATTTTCCTCCCTTATAATAAAAGATGTGTTGGAAATGAAGAGGCATGAAAACTTTTTTTTTTTTTTAAAAAGTAACTGGGGAGACAGGAAACTTTGAAGTGCATCTCTTGTTTTCACCTCTGATCTAAGTAACTCAAGCCTTTTCTGTTTCCTGCATACAGAGGTCACCTCCCCACTTCTTTCCAAACTTTCTTTTCAACCTGTTATCTGAAAAGGAAGCTTCCATTTTCAGCCACAGGATGGCTCACACATGAGACTCAGGATGGCTCACACATGAGACTCCCCCAGACTCAGCATTAGGGACTCTTCTAACAAAGTACAGGGATCTTTCTCTTGTCTATCTATTTTCCTATTTCTTATGCATTTCTTCCAACAATAAATGTAAGTTTTACTTTTTAACTTTACCGGAGCATCCTGCGTATTTCTATCCTGTTTTATACCAGAAGCTCATGTTGCACTGGAGCACACTGTACTCTGCTTAATATAAATACTGATATTTCCTACAAGATGCAGGTCTCTTGGGATGGGTAAGCATTCTGTTTCCTTTGATAAGAATTTACCCAAATTCACCAAAGTCTTCATATATGGGATGGGGAAAAAAAGTTTTGATTAAAAACAGCTAAAGGTAGGAGTAACCAAAACTGACAGATTGATATATATATATATATATATATATATATATATATATATATATATATATATATTTGTATATCTGTATTTATCAGGAAGGTCTGAAGAGAAAATGTAACAATGTTAATGTGATTACAGAGCACTGTGAAATTGGGAGCCATGTTTTACTCGGCTGCTAAAATGGGATATTATATAGGGAGAGTCCAAGTGAAACCTGTGAATGGGCCCCAGTGGTAATGATGAATGTGTGCAACTCCCTTCTGTCAGGGATCCAGTTGTGTCCCACACTTTTCCAGGTGCACAGCTCTTTGTGTTAGCTTTCAGGGATGAACCAGTCATTCAATGTATCTTTGTACTACTGCTTCCTTGTGTGCTTTCTATAGTACTTTAGAAAGAATTTTTAATTTGCAGTGTCAGATATTTGAAATTTTAGATGCATTTCATAGAAATATAGAATCAAAGAGTTGGAAGAGACCTTAAGGGCAGAGTGACCAGACATCCTCCTTTTCCAGGACATGGCCTACATTTCAACTTTCTGTCCAGGAGGCGTTCCAAAATGTCCTCCATTTTGAACATGACTAAAACTTTTCAGCTTTTATTTTGTAATGTCCTACATTTTTCTATTTTGTAATGTCCTACATCCAACATTTGCCTTGTCCTCTATGCAGTTGGGACATCTAGTCAAGGGCCATCAAATCCAAATGCTGTCATGCAGGAATACACAGTCAAAGCACCCACAAAATTTAATCTGTGATTTTTGATTTGCGAATTTAGATACTCTTAATGTGTGGTTTTAATGGTGTTATTATGTAGACTCTTCATGGCCTGACCTCTTTTAAGGAAGCATAGAGCATACATTGAAGATGCAATAATAGAAGACTGAGGGATGACATTATTGTACTTTTTAGATACCTCAAGGACTGTCACAGAGAACAGGGGGCAGGCCTATTCTCTGCTGCCCTAGAGCGTAGGATCAAGTCTAATGGTCTGGTGTGTGTCCAGAGGAGGGAAACCAAAATGATGATAAGTCTGTAAGCCATGCCCTATGAGCAATGGGTCAGGAAGCTGAGTAGGTTTAACCTGGAGAAGAGAAGGTTGACATGATAGCCATGTTTAAATATTTGAAGGGATGTTATAATGAGGATAGAAAAAGCTTGTTTTCTGCTGTTCCAGAGACTAGAACACAGAGCAATGGCTGCAAACTATAGGAAAAGAGATTCCACCTAAACATTCAGAAGAAATTCCTGATGATAAGAGCTGCTCAACAGTGCAATACATTGCCTTGGAGTGTGGTAGAGTCTCCTTCTTTGGAGGCCTTTACACAGAGTTTGAATGGCCAAGTGTTAGGATTGCTTTGATTGTGTATTCCTGCATGTCAGGGGGGTTAGACTGGATTTTCTTTGTGGTTTTTTCCTACTCTATGTTTCTATTATTCTAAAAAAAAAAAAAATAGATTTTCTATGGTAAGAGTGGTTCAGCAGTAAAACCAATTTCCTCGAGTGATGGTAGGGTTTCCTTCACTGGGCATCTTCAAAAAGAGGCTGAAAAATGACTTGCTTTTGCTGGGGATCCTGCATTGATCCAGGAGTTGATGATCCATGAGCCCCCTTCCAGCCACAACATTGTGAATTCAATTCCAGAAGGCTCCAGGTTGACTCAGCCTTCCATCCTTACATAGGTTGGTAAAATGAGTACCCAGCTTGTTGGGGGCAATTGGCGTACATGTTGTAAACTGCTTACAGAGTGCTTTGTTCACTATGAAGTGGTCTAGAAATGCAAATGCTATTGCTTCAAAGTGAAGTGGTACCATTCACTCTGTCCGTTGAGGACTCTACCACCTCCTTTCTACCTCATAGTGCTGTGTGTGTAGGGCCATTCCCTAAAAAACACACATAAGAAGGTTTTGAAGGCCTTTAAGTGCTAGGCTACCCTAAACACCTTGACCAGACTTTCTCAGAAGAGGACACTGTTTCATCTGTCTTTTGTTATTTTCCAAAACCTTGGCGAGTGACAACAGAAGAGAAATTGAATAGCAGTGGGCTTCAGTTGCCCCTCCTGCTCTCTGCCAGTGTCGACCAGCTCTGTATGCTAAAGAGGTGGCATTAGCATAAATAATTATTGATTTTTCTTCTTTCCATCTGCATATCTGATCTAATTATGTTTATAAAAAAGGAAGACAAAAGGAGATATTATCTTAACAAGATTTTTTTTCATTGAGGGAGACATATTTCTCTCTCCACCACACCGCACACTGAACACACACACATATACATACAGAGACACTGCCCTTTAAATTGCTATTTCATGTCTTCTGCCTCACAGCAGGAAATGGCATTGGACACCCCTTGGCGAAATGAATCGGCACGCCTCTCTGTGTAAAGCTGGTCTCTCTCTGTGTGTGAATTAGCTTTGGAGTTGTATTGTGTTTCTTCTGTTAATATAATATTGTTCTAGTGGTTGCCCCTGATTAAAGAAATACATAAATAAATAATTTATAATTTAATTAATAAGGTATAATATGCAAAGCGCTGTAATTTCAAACAGCTTGTAATGTCTCTAATGTACTTTCAATTTTTTTTTTATTCTACATAAGGGCTATATTCATTATGTAGTTATGATAAACATACTAATGAATTTTATTACGGGAACAAATTTAAACATGTAAATGAGATCAAATAGTATTAAAATGCAAACGACAGAGGGAAACTTATTGCAAACTAACCTTGCCGATGTACTCGCCAGGAGGGTGGGGAGAGGTGCTAGGAAGAAAACTTTCTGGAAATATGGATGATGAATGAATATCCATTTCATAAGAATCTAAAAGTGTCTTGAGGAACATTTTAGCATCTTTGTGGACCTATTACTTTCACATTGACAGTACCTGGTTAGGATCTTGGCAAGACACTTTGTTAACCTTGGAAATAGTGGCTATAGTCCAACATATTGTCACAGAATTTCAAGCATATATTTCAATGTGCCCATAATTGGATGTGGGCCTTTTCAGTGCCACAAGACTTGATCTCTTGGGTCTTTTGATATCAATGGTGATTAGAATGCCCATAACTACAGTGGATTGTGACCTCCTTATGAGCAATTTTTAAAAGGCTGCACTTGGCAGCAGTTAATGATAACAACAATGGTGTACAAAACCTCTGCCAAGTCAACTTCAACTTATGGTGATGCTATGAACAAGAGACTTCCAGGTTACCTTGTCATCAAAGCCCTGCTCAAGTCTTCCAGATCCAGGGCTGTAGCTTCCTTGATTTATTATTGGGTATTATTATTTTTATTTATATGCTGCCTTTCTCCTAAATTGGACTAAAGGCAGCTCACAAAAGATTGAGTATATCCACCTGTAATTGGGGTCTTTCTCTTTTCCTACTGCCTTCCACATTGCCAAGCATCATTATTTTTTCTAGTGAGGCATACCTTCTCATATGTTGAAAGTATGACAGTCTGAGTTTAGTAATCTTGACTTCTAAGGGCCTCTACAGACTGGCCCAAAGGGCTGGACTGGAGGCAGGGATGGGGAGGGGCAGCCGAATGCCAGTGCCCCAACCCCACGCTGGCGGTGTCTTGACACTGTGCTCCATTACATATGGCGCACAGCATCAGGACATCCTTCTTTCTGGTGCAGCATTTTGACACGCTGCTCCAGAAGGGGCGCTAAAGAGCCATGAGCCAGCTCTTAGGGTGCCGTTTTGCCATCCCTGAAAGTATCAGTATTTTGCCGCTCTTTTCTGGACTAGCAAAAGGGAGGATTGGGTCCGAGGCATCCGGCAGCCTCGGCCCCAATCCTCCGCTTCCTGGGGTAGCCCAGGCCTGCCTATCTGCATCCCCCCCAAGGTGAGATTAGGCTTGAATTGCTCTTGTATTGCCCATTTATTTGCCTTATTTGCAGTCCAGGATATCTGCAGAACTGTTCTCCAGCCCCAAATCTCAAATGTTTTGTATATGTATATCCTAGACAGCACACCAGATGGCTAGACTCAATTAGGGAGGACACAGGCATGAGTCTGCAGGAAATGAGCAGAGCAGTGGAAGACAGGGAGACTTGGAGATGTCTCATTCAAAGAGTCGCTATGAGTTGAAGTCACCTCAAAGGCAGCTAACAACAACAAAATCCATCCACTCCATTGTATATCATGGGATTTCAGGGCGCCATTCACAAAAAATCAATTTAACAGTGAAACAATTTACAATTAAAAGTGATAATCATTTAAAAATTCAAATGATCTTAAATGATTTCACAACTTGAAAGAAGGCAAAAGGTTGAAAGGCTCTGAAACTATGTACGTTATGGAAGAAATTAATCAGGTACAAAAGATTTTAAGGACAAGCCCTGGTGCTGGAAGGAAGCTGATGCCAGCTTTAACAAAGCCTGGAAGGGGTAGGTGCTCCATACTGGGGTGTTACAGTAGAGAAGACCATTTCCCATGACCTCCACCAGGGTATTGCTTCCAGTGGTAGGAGATAGGACAAAACCTTCTCAGCAGACTTTGGTCCACAGGAAGGTGCATTGAGAGAGTAGGGTTTCTTCACTGGCAAAACTGAATTTTAATTGTTTAAAAAATTAAAATCAAAGGTACACTCTAGTTCTTGCATTCTGAGGTCATTAGTTTTAAAACTCATTTAGAGGTGATGTTAATCAATGGATGAACCTACTAGGTTCTCCTCCTCTCTTTGCTGAATATTTTTGCAGCCATGAATAAAATGTTTTTTTTTTAAGAATTAAAGGGTGAGGTGGTGGTTAAATAGCATCCCACTATCATAAACCCTGAATATTTCAAATGTAAAAATCCAGAACAGTTGATCAAATGGTTTAAAACCTGACATAGATAATCCAGATGTTCATCAGTCAGGGTAAATTACAGTTATTTCTGTTGAGAAATGGCTGAGATACAGAAATTAAAATATTAATATTTTCTATTTTCTCCTGTTTTGTTTTTTTTAAAAAATTAAGCCATACACACTTTTCATTTGTTGTTTTTATGTTCTTAAATGGAACAAAAAAATTGCAGGCATAGCAGAGGATTTATTTTTCTTCTTGATTTGGTGAAAATTTGCTCTGTACTTATCAAGTCTAGCAGTTTTAATGGATCTATTTCTAATGCCGGGAGGCAACTGTTGAAGACTAGAAGGCTGCTTTAGCCCCCCCAGGAGATCTTGGAGGGTTACATTCCCATCCCTGCACCTGCTTCCACAAAAAATAATCATTTTTTTCTCCCAAGTGCCCTCTAGAGGGCATTCTTATCATGTTTGGAAGCCCTCCTGGGCCATTTTTGCCCTTTCTAACAACAGGAAATAATCAGAGGCCACTTCCTGTTTCAAAAAAAGTCCTGTCTTGGGCATAAATTGGACCAGGGCTGCCCAAAATGTGTTGAAAATGCCCTCCACATCCTGAGAGGGCATTTTGGAGCAAAATAATTGACCAGGGGCACTCAAAAATGATGCTGTTAGGCTGCATGTGGTCCACGGGCTGTATGTGGCCCACCCCTGCTCTAGTGGGAAGAGAGTTCAGCAATTCAGGAGTTTTGGCACCATTGCCAAGAAGAAACTGTTTCTTATAGCAGCCAATTGGATCTCATACATACCAATTTCTATTTGAAATTATTGTAAACTATCTTAAATATCAGTTTTTGGATCATTCCCACTTTTGCCAGCCTAAATAACCTAAAGGCACCAGATGATCCTGTCTGATCTTGGAATCTAAGAAGGGTTAGCTGGATGGGAGACTGCCAATGAAGTTCAGATGCTATAGGCTATATTTCAGAGGAAGGAAATGGCAAAACCACCTCTGAGTATTTGTTGCCTATGAAAATTCATGGGGTTGCCATAAGTCGACAGGTGACATGAAGGCACATATGCATCACACTCAGTGTTTGCAAAGACTTTTCTGGTTTTGGCCTACAAACCATGGAGATTTACAGCAAATAGCTCCACCTTCTTCATCTAAGTGAAGAAACTTCTTAATTATTCCTTAGCAATGCACTCACACATTAACGCATAAACCTGAGTACAAACTGAGGACATTTTTATTATTGTTGGGTTGATTATGAATATTCCATATGCTCTCAAAAACATACCTCCCTCTCAACTGCTTCATGTTAACTAAAATCTAGGATTCTGCATAAATTCGGGTGACAATTAAAAATCCCCCTTTTTTCTAGTTCCAGTGAACAGTAATCTGTGCATAATTACATTCAAATGAGATATTAGCATTTTTTGTGCTTATTCTTTGTTAATTGCAGAGTTCACTCACCATGGTGATGCTTCTGATAGAATCAGGCAACCTTATTGACCTGATGCTGCAAGGCATGTTTGGAAATTCTGCTGTATTCTTCATTTTTTTCCTTGTATTTTGGCATTTTGAGGAGTCCCACTGCTTTTATTACATTCCTGACACTTTTGTTAATAAATCATTGCAAAGTTAATGAAAATTGCATTCAGGCATATCCAAAATAATTGTGTCCTTTGTCATGCTAATAAATTGAAAGATGTTGATCCAATGGCTGAATGCATGCCCATTATGGTGAAGTTTGTGATATGTCTGCCTGTTGCTCTCCTGCGCTCGGGCTCGGGAGATCATTCTGTGAAGAAAACTGCATTCAGGGTTGTGTTGTGCGTTCTGTGGTGTGCATTAAACCCACTAGTCAATATCTTTTTGTTCAAATGTTATACAACCTGGCCTTAATTACGTTTGCAAGTGGCAAAGAATAAGAGAATTTAGATTAGGATGCAGAAAGAATCATTGTAGTATCTACTGAAATCAACAGTCTCTTTGGAGGAAGGTACATACAATGTGTTGCTGTGTGTATCTTTCCACCGAAAGCATTATTTGGGAAAATAACTCTGGACCAGACTATCTAAATGTCTCTTTCTAGGTTGTCAATATTGCATTCCAGGGCCTAAATTCAATTGGCAATGCCAAACAGACTAGGACCATTGAATCAACTGCTGTATGGTGTGTCAGCACCTATGTTAAACCACCAGTTCAGTGGGTCTGTTCTAGCTGGATTTAGCAGATGGATTTAGGTCTGGGTGCTTGAATACAAAAATTCAAAAGCTCACTTTGAGTGTCCATATTTTCAACCATGTTAACCAGTGATGTATTTATGTCTTTTAGTGCAAACCTCAAATCAAGTCTCTACCTTCAAATCTCAAGTCCTTGCAAGATACTTTAAAGCCAAGTTTCAAGTCAAACCTCAGATCTGGGAGCTAACTTTTAATGGAAAAAATACAGGCAAGGTGGTTTCTTAAACTGCAAGTTCATTAGGCAATGGATTTGAGGCAGAGCCTAAGGTCTGCTTGGCAGCCTGTTCCTACTACATATCCAAAGAGCTTTTTAAAGCTTTTCAAAAGCTTCAGAAGTATCTTTCTGCTCCAAGTCTGTTGCCTAATGCATTTGCTGTTCCCTTCTGAGAAATGAGCCCCACATTTTAGGGGTGGGATTTGCCTGCTGCTCAGATGACACCAGAAACTCAGCCATTAATAACATACAAGTTATGTGTAATTTTTGCCAAGTCAAGTCCAAGTCAAGTCACTGAAGCATCTACATCACTCTATATGGCTGCATTTGACACTTAAGGTATTATGCTTAATGGCATCACTAGGGGCTGCCCCTTGTAGCATCACCAAGGTCTGCCTGCTATGACATCACAGGAAGTAGTCAGGTTTTGGCCTTAACAATTTGGGGCCTGAGATAGTTCTTACCTAGCAACCTTACACCAAAATGTGCCTGAGCCCCAATGTTTCCAGTCTCATATTTACTCTTTGGTTTTCACCAAAGGCATCATTCTCCAGTCCTGCCTTCTGGTTTTCTCTCTGGATCTAGTTGTTCTTTGGTCTTGACTCCTCATTCTTAGCTTTTCAGCTGCTCCAAATAACTGCCCAGCTTGGATGGGTATCTTGTTCTCCCTTGTTCCCTGCATGCTTAGTAGAGTAAATATAGTGGCTATAATCCAGTTGGCCAACTGGTAAAGCATAAATCTGTATCAGCATACAGCATACTTTGGTCAGGATTAGGTTAGTGTCATATGCATAGATGTGTGATTTATGTATGCATATATCTCTTTGTGGATGGGGAGCAGGCAGCTATTCATTAGTCCTTACACTCATACAAATTAAGGGGCTGTACAGACTGCCTGAAAGGGGCGGTGGCAAGCTACCCCTTCTGCTCCCCGGATTGGGGCCATGGCAAGTGCACTGCACAGCCCTGATCCAGTGCTTTGCCGCTCTAAAAAGAGCTAGCAAATGCTGCTCCTTTTTAGAGTGGCAAAAAGCTGTCTTTGCTGCTGCCGCAGGGGCTTTTTAGCATTCCTTTGGCACAATGTGTGTGGACACTGCACCAAGGGAGCACTCTGATCCCTCTCACCATGCAGTGGGGTGTGCAGTATGAAGCCGGCATGCGGGCAGAGTTGGGGTGGCTGGCATGTGGTCACCATGCCCCCACTCTGCTCCCAAGCCGGCTCTTTATGCTGCTTTGTTCAGCCCCTAACTTTACAGCAACTCCTCACCCCCCTCCCAGCTGCAGGAGTGAGGGAAGGATCCAGTTCTGGGCCAGTAGGAGTGTCACTGGGGGTGCATAAGGTTCGGGTCACACCAGATGACACCCTAAAGGGGTGATACCATTGCTTCTCAGACACCTGCCTTTTGGCTTTTGCATTCACCTGAGTCCCTTTAAAACACAAAAAGATGGTGGAGTGGAAAGAAAGAAGGGGGTGCTAGAAAAAATAGGTGCCACATTTGAAAAAAAAATTCAATTGTTTATTGTTTTAAAATATTTTTAATTTTTTTAAAAAGTTTTAATATTTTAAAATTATTTTAAAATTTTCTTTAAAAACATCACATCTTCCACAATTTTCACTTTAACCACATGAAACTACCGGTATGTATATATAAATACATTTGGGCTGTGCTTATGATATTGTAATTTAAAAGTATAGTTTAAATTTTGCTAGTTGTTTACATCACAACTATTGCCATTACATTCAGTGATATATGGGAATTACAATTTATGAGTAACATTAGTACACAAAACATTGCTAAGGATTCTGTATCGTGTGGTATAGGAGGAAGTCAATGGCCAGGGTGACATCAGGAGTTACTGCACCGGGTGATACCAACCCTAATGATACCAGTGTGTGCCAGCAGAATATTATGCTCTTTCTGCCTGATATAATACAATCTTACTTGGGGAGAGGGGTTGCCTCGCCTTGCTTGGTTATGTAAGAACAGCTGGTCACTCCAATGTGCAACTACGTTCTATAGCCAAAGCACCATCTATTGTCTGACTGCCCTTCTGCTCCTGGGGAGGAAGAAGCACTGATTACCATCTACTAGTATCGAGAGAAAGGCTCTGTCTTCTTCCTGGGTGTGCAAAGTTTAGCTTGGGTGCACTGTGTGGCCAGTTAGGGATCAAGGGTATAGAGTTGTGTTTGGGAGGCTCTGGATGCCTTTGCACACCCATGGACAGCTGTGTTGCACAACATAATATGGGTTGAGTCTCCCTTATCAGGAATTCTGAATTCTGAAATACTCCAAAAACTAAAACTTTTTTTCATGGGTGGCTGAAATAGTGACACCTTCACTTTCTCATGGTTCAATGTACACAATTTTTTTCCATGTGCAAAATTATTAAAAATATTGTATAAAATTACCTTTAGGCTATGTGTATAAGGTGTATATGAAGTGGCATTGCCCAGCTCTCTACAGAACAAGGTTACAATGAATTTACTCTCTACTGCAGGAAACTCTCAGGTGTATAAGTTAATTTTGTGATTATGTATTTGTATTTATTGCAGTTACATTCTTGCCTTTCTCTCAAAGTGGGATCCAAGATGACTTACAATAATTTAAAAAAATATCCAACTAAAATATTAATTTAGACATGGGTTCTCTCTCCAAGATATATCATTAGGTATGTATATGCAAATACAGGTATTCCAAAACAGGAAAATCCAAAATCCAAAACACTTCTAGTCCCAAGCATTTGGGATAAAGGATAGTCAACCTGTATAGATATCTCCTTATGCAATATTTTTAAAAAGTAGTCATGCTGGCATGACGAGGCATTGCTGTTGCTGTGTGCCTTCAAGTAGTTTCTGACTTACGTCATGGGGTTTTCTTGGCCAATTTTTTTCAGAGAGGTTGTCTTTGCCTTTTTCAAAGGCTGAGCAAATGTGACTTGCCCAATATCAAGCAGTGGTTTCCATGGCTGAGTAGGATGCAAACTCTAGTACCCAGGGTTGCAGTTCAATGTTCAAACCACTACACCTTGTAAGCCCACCAATTGGATTGTAGCCAAAGCTTCCCAAATACCAAACCTCTAATGCTCCTGTGTTCATATCTCACATATCTTGCATGAGATGAGAAGTCTCTGGGTGACTGTAGTAGGTAACCATTCCAACAATTGCTGCAGCCACTCATGTAGAATCACTTCAAGGCTTCTATCTTCTCCCTTTGACTGACTACCCCTGACAGTTTGCTGCAGCAGAGAGTAAATTCATTGTAACCTTGTGCTGTAGAGAGCCAGGCAATGTCAAATGCTGAGTGGGCAAATCAGTGAGCCATTGCTTAGAAGAACTGGAAGAGGGCTTAGGTGATAGTAACATCTGCCCATCATTGTGACTGTCAGATGGAGGCTTTGGATCACATGAATCCTTTTTTTAAACACCTTCCTTATGTCATTGATGAAAGCCAATCTTTAGTAACCAACATACCTGAAACAAACATTATAGCTGAGGCAGAAGGCTATATAGGTATTATCACAAAACTTCCTTCTTTTTAAACAGAGGCTGGATGGCCATCTCTTGGGGGTCCTTTGATTGTGCCTTCCTTGAGGTCTCTTCCAACTCTACAATTCTATGACAAACTTACAAGTTGAATAGTTTTCCCACGTTGGATAAAAGATTCAGGTAATTCCTCTTACAATTACAGAATGGTTTGTTAACTTGACATCGGCCTTGCCTGTATTGGCCAGGATACTCCATGGGCAGCCCAAAGTAACCTGGCCCCACAGATGCCCTGATTTGCCCCTGTTACTTTGGCCTCCATTTTCACATCACAATGTCTGTCTGCATAGGTGTCCTGCTGGGCTGCCTGGTGCATATGCCACTGCAGATGCTCACTTTTGAAGTCAGAACAAGGCACCAAGTGATGATCACATGGCTGGGTGCCTCATTCTGAGCTCAGAATGAGTGAAGTGTGGTGACAGTAGATGCACTGAGCAGCCCAGTGGGACACCCATGGAGACTGCCAACATGCAGTGGAATGGGAGAGCTCTGCATCTTCTGGGAAGCCATGAAACCCATGGAAACCCAGCAACCCATGAAAAAGTTTTTGTTTTCTGTTGTAAGTGAGTTTTGCCCTGGTTCTGGTGTGAGATATATGGTAAGTGCGGGATATGGTCTGACGTGCTCACATCAGAACTGGAGTTTGGGCCATGCACTGTCTGAACTGGACAGTGCCAGAATGGGGAGGAGACACATTGACCTGTGCATACAAGCCTTTTCACTTGTTGCAACCTCATGGATGAGACACCAGTTACTAGCCTCTTAGGTATGTAACTGTGGATTCCATTTTATTTATTGGTTATGTTGTTTCTTTAATTGCAAATATCAAGGCATGGCAATTCATTGCTTTTTGAAATTGTAGGAAAATATTCATTGCTTTTTGAAATTTTAGGGGTGGTCAAATGCAGCAGGTTCCTGGGGTTGCTACCAGAAAATTCTTTTTAAAACGTCTTTTCAAACAAGGTATTTTAATTAAGCTGTAAGCAACCTATTTAAAAGATGAGCCCTGACCCCACAACCTATTTAGAAGGAGCCTGGAGAGGCAACTTATCCCTCCCTTTTTAACCATAAAAGAGAATTGGGGAGTTGAGGGACATAGGATCAGACCTAAGGGCCATATGCAGTCCCAGGGCTGCATATTACCCACCCTTCTTTTAATAGTTTTATCCATCTCTTGGTATCTTATCTACCTTTTTGTTTGCCTCTGCACTGTGAACAACTACAATTTAATTGTAACAAAAGCACAGAAACTATTCTGGAGGTTAGTTCTGTACATTTTTATATCCTTTCCAATTTTCCCCACTCTTTAGTTAAGCTGGTGGAGTCACATTATGCACTCTGACATCCCCGTCATGTTTGCTTTGCTCAACTGTTCTGCTACTAGTCAAAGCCTAAAAGTCTTTGCCTCCAGTCCTTTCTGAAGGGTCAACTCCGCTTGAAGAAAACGGTTCTGTCTGCTATCAATTTATACATCATCATTGCTAACAATAAACATGCCAGCCTCTGAAACAGCATTTTGTTATCTGACTGTTGTTGATAGCACAAAAAGACAGCTTGGCTTTCATTAGCTGCCTTGACCCTGCAGGGCTAAGAGCAATGGGAACAAGAATGCATTTTGACAAGAAGTAAACTGAGGAAACATGACATGGATGCTAGCAAAGGGCCCTCTCTGCATCCCTAAGGTGTCATTTTTAATAAACTGAAGGACTGTTGTTGTTTCCCCCCTCCCCAATTTCAAGATGATAAAGTTAAATTTTAAGCAAATAACTGAACTGCTTCTTATAACTGTCCACTTGGCCAAAGGTTGTAGTCTGGCTAACTAAAATTACAGCCCTCTTGCTTTTATCTTAAAATAAGTGGAAATAAACTAAAAATATAGAAGACATTTAATAATATATGTATTTATTATTGATTACAATATTTATATTTTGACTTATTTCCTAAGACCTCTGTGCAGCATAAAATAAAATGAGGTTAAGATTTCTAAAATGGAAACAGCAACAATAATTTAAACATCTTGAAAAGATCTTAAACATATGTGGGTGAGCAACATTTGGAATGTGGTTAAGATGGCAAAAGGTTAATATGAGGAAGAACAACAACCTAGGAAAGGCTGTAGCAGTTTGAATTTGGAAAGGCAAGTTTCTGCTACCTCTTTTGCTCACCCTCCCTGCTGAGCTAATAGAATGCAAACTACTTTTGTACTTTGGATGCAGTTTTACAAATTGCAGTAAGCTTAGGACAAAGGGAGAAAGTAGGAGGAGGAGAGAGAAACTGGGAGCCAGAACAAACAACTCTGAAGCAGCGGCTTGAAGCCACCCTCACCAAAAATGGATTAGGGTCACAGCAAGCATATGCCATGGCCCCAAGACGCCTTGAACCCAGCCCAAATAGGAGCAGAAAAGATCAGCTCCTTTTCGGGCCAGGAAAGAGCTGCCTTTCCTGGCCCCACCACAGCCCCAGGGAAACTTCTTCAAGATGCTCTGGTGGCATGCAGTGTGTAAATTGTGTTTTACTGTATATTGTGATTGCTGTTTTAACTTTGTCTATTTTTAATTTGTAACAGATTTAATGATTTTTTAAGGGGTGGGTGGGATGTAACTTGTTTTTACTATTGTACTGTATTTTATTGTGAGCCACCCCAATTGATCTCAAAGGGGCGGGGTATAAATTATTATTATTATTATTATTATTATTATTATTATTATTATTATTATTATTATTATTATTATTAATTATTATTATTATTATTATTTATATGCTAAACCATTGGAGTGTCTTGAAGATATCCACATCTTCTGGATGGCTTCTGGATGTCTTCAGAGCATGCGACATATAAACCCTGCACTCCCAAGATGCCCAGAATCATGCTTTAAAGGACCATCTGTTTCAGCCCTGGGTAATTTTAAAAGGAGCTGAAAGAGTGGAATAACTGAGGAGTAACAGACTCTCCCTGCCAGTTCAGGACAGTTTGAGGATATGTGTTTTCATCTACTTCCTGAAAGCAGTGAGCATGGCAATGGAATGCATTTTTGAGATGCAGTAAACACACGTTCCCTCTGGCTTCTGACCATAGGAGGCCACCAAAGAGAGCCTCTCCTCTGCAGCACCATTCACTGTGCAGGTCTGGAACTGAAAAACATTAGGTAGAACTTTCTAATGGTACAAACTGTTTGATAATGGAACAGACTGCCTCAGAGAGTGCTTGACTCACACTTTTTGGTGGTCTTTAAGGTTGGATGGGCATGTTTTATGAGTGCTTTAGTTATATATCCTTACATGGCAGGGGACTGGACTGGATGGCACTTATGGTCCCCTCCAATCTTTTCACTTGGTGATTTTATGAACTCCTGGATTCAGAGAGTTCGCTAACCTTCCCAAGGTACTTTCCAAGAACTGGTCATGGATCATTAGTGTGAGATTCCACCATTAGAACTCAGGAGGAGTATTTGAAATTCTTCCTCCATAAAGCACTTCCCATCCTTCCTATTTTGGAAGAGAGCGATTGGATTCCAGCTATTGAATTCAGCTGTAAAACCAGAACATGAAATTGTTGTGTAGTTTACCTTATACTTCTTAGAACATGCCACATAACCCTTTTCACAACCCAGTCCTCATTATATCCTTAAGAAGTGATGTTTTATTCAAAGAAAAGTATACTTGCTGGTGTATTATTGGGTTGCTAGATGTTACAAGCCACTATAAACTGTAATAATGCAGAAAATTACTTCCCTGCATGATAGCTTAAAGTTATAGTAAAAGTTCATGTACATTAACAGTTAAAATTACAGTAAAAAGTGAAATACAACTGCTTGTCCAATCCCAGAGATAGTGTCTTTCCACACTCCACAAATATAGTACTAGGATCCCACATTAATTGCCATGGTTCTGTTCTGAAATCCTAAGGTTTGCAGTTTGCTGAGGCACTAGAGCTCTCTAGCTGAGAGTTCTAAATGACCCCTCCTAAACTGCAAATCCCAGGATTCCACAGAATGGATTGGAACTATGACAGTTGAAGTGGATGCACAGGGCTAAAGATGCATAGTGTTAAAACTCCCCTTAGGAAAATACTCTAACTGCATCTGGCTACCTAATTTCATCCAGGGGGCGGGGGTCCTTTGTCTCTTTTTGTGTTTTGTACTTCTACTTCCAGTGGTCCCATCCAGCATGGCCCACAGTAAGGAATTATGGGAGTTGTACTTGAAAAGACTACAGAAAGAGGAAGGAAGAAGAAGGATGCAACGCCAGAGAAAACAAATAACTGGGCGATGGCTTTCTTTTTCTTGTTACTAACTGGAGCTACAGTGATACAGCAATAGTGATTGGGTGACAGTAGTGAAAGGACTTTATGTGGTAGGTTTAAGGCACAAGGAGGGGGTAGGAAGAGATATGTGTCTGTTACCTAAGGAAAGGTGGGGGGACTGGGGTGTATCCAAAAACTGTGTCAGCTTTTCTTTATACGTTGAGGGAATTAGCTTAAGCTTGCAAGAGGCTGGGTAACTTTAAGAGCATTTGCACCTGTGTATACAAATACTAACTGAGGAGAACTCCAGATTTGGGTGAATTAGGACAGTTTTTATTTAGAAATATACAAAATATGCAAGATATATCTGAGATCCTGGCCTCAAGGGGTGAATTATTTTGTAAGGCAACAATTAAAGATGGGCTAATGGATTTAACTTTAGGGTTACAAAACAACAATTGGATTAGGACAACCCAAAGGTGAAGGAATAGAGATGATGGCTGGGAAAATGGCAAGGGGTAGACAGGAAGTGCTGGCTTATTCCTTCAGTGCAGGGGTAGGCAACCTTTCCCCTTTAAGGGCCGAGGGACTTCAGCTCCCAGAATCCCAGGAGCTATTGGCCAAAATGGGACTATTGGCCAACATGGCTGAGGCTTCTGGAAGCTAAAGTCCCTCGGCCCTTAAAGGGGAAAGGTTGCCTACCCCTGCTTCAGTGCAATGAAGTGCAGTGGGGTCTCCATAAGTTGACAGGTGATGAGAAAGAACACCCACAGAAACACCCACAGACATCCACATACAACTATATCCTGTTCAGGCGTAAGGTAAACTAGAAAAATCATCACTCAGCTGTGAAGGGGGCTGCATTGGCTGCCTGAGATCCAAACCTACCTTAACAACTAGCAGCTGCACCGAGAGATGGAGGTCCTTTCCAGTGATTTGGGCACTGCAAGATGACATTTGCAGCCTCCTCCCACCAACAAATGAGGCAGCAACAATCAGAACCAGGACCTTTGTCACCAGTCACTGCAGCCTTGCAATCTGGAAAGATCATCTTGCTGCACCCTGATCACCAGCTATTAAGGTAGGGTTTTGCTTTGTTTTGTTTTTGGCTGGGTAAACATCCCAAAAATACTTCCAAATAAGTTGATCTGAAAATCACCCAAGGAAAACTGTCTGAATTTGCCAATTGTCTGTATTTGCCAATTGCCAATTGTCTGTATTTGCCACTTGTTTCTTTAAGTCAAAAGATCCACCCCTTATGAGACAAGTTCAAAGCACCACACACAATAGGGCTTACATTTGATGAAAGATGGATAGGGATGGGCTGTAAAAAGAGCACTCCTTTATTTAAAGGGTTGCTAGAGAACATCAGATTCAATAGGCAGACATATAAAGACCTCCAGGGAAGGAGACTCCACTGTTCAGTCTTCCCCACTATGGTGAGATGTATTGCTTTTCTGAGAGCCAGTGTGGTGTAGTGGTTTGAGTGTTGGACTATGACTCTGGAGATCAGAGTTCAATTCCCTGCTCAGCCATGGAAACCCACTGGGTGACCTTGGGTAAATCACACACTCTCAGCTTCAGAAACTCCTGTGGAAGGTTTGCCTTAGGGTTGCCATAAACTGGAAATGACTTGAAGGCACACAATAACAGTAACAACATTACTTTTATGTTTAACTTATATTTCTAATGTGATTGTAAATATTTCTAAATTTGTAAACAGATCTATATGAAGGAATATTGCAAATATTTCTAAATCTGTACATATACATGAAAATCAGCATATGCAAATCTGAGCCATCTCTTCTCTTTTTTGATGATATATTGCCTCTTTCCCAGCAATGCATAAATTGCCACCCCAACTCTTGTTCTACTGGATCTTGTTAACTAAGGAAAGAGAGACAACATCATAGCTGTACTCTTCATTGCTGATGTATCACAAATGAACAAAAATGTCTTTTATGCAACTGCCCATTATTTACAGAAAGAAACAGTTCTTTGTTTTATTTTCTTAAGAAATTGCAGGTCCATTGGCTTTTGAACTCTGGCCATTCATCGTATGAACAAGACTTGAGAATGCTTTCCAACATCCACCCTGTCAACCGTGATTGTCTTTATTTTAAATTTTACTTTCAGTGTTGAAAGCTGGAAAAGCATTATAGGTTCAAGCCTGCTGAACCTGCAATGTTGGCTCTAAAGCTCCAGTCAATGAGATTTCATTTAATGGCATATTGATGATGGTCGAAGGGGCTAGAAACATCTGGTGTGCTAGGGTGGGGGAGAGGAGAAACAGATAATTATTAAAGGGAGACAAGAGAAAACACTGTTTGATTTCAAAACAACAACAACCAAACCATTTTCATTTGATAGAATCTTCTTCATTTTGGGTCTGCAGGGATATAATTCTGGAATCCCTATGGTTTGCTAATGATTACTTTATTTATTCCTGCTGAGAAATGTTTCAGTGGCAAAAAAAAAAAAAAAAAAAAAAAAAAGTTATGAACCAAGGCAAAGAGTTCCTCTGGCATGCACAAGTGCATTAAAGTGAAACTCTGATATGCACAATAGCATTAAAAGAAGCACTTGCGCATCCCTGACCATTAAATGCCTTTCTGAATAGAAAGGTCTTGCAATATTCCAAGATGCTTTGGGTTGTATCCCGTAATAACTGACATACGGGACAAAACCCTATGTCAGCCCTTAGAATATACATTTTGAAAGAACTGAGGCCCTGTCTACATGGGCTAAATAAAATTGCCTCCCCCCATCCACTTGGCAGGAAGATTGGATAATGCAGGGCCCATTCCCCAAGTCTCGTGTGAACAAAGCAGATGATGTCCAGCCCGTTCACAGCACAAAACTGGCAGATACCCCTTTTAAAATGGAGTAAAAAAACTCCTTACTATTTGCTCCAAATTTTCCCAGAAGATCTGGAGACCTCCATTATGATTATTCACACATGTGTCCTGCCGTACCATCAAGTATTGCTGCTGCCATGGCATATTACTTACTCGGAGGTCAGAATGAGATGACCAGCAAGACATGTGTGCATAGGAGGATGTGTGTGCAAACAGCTGCTTGATGTTGCAATGGAGGACTCCAGGTAAAAGGGGGGGGGGTTTGAGACAGCTCCAGAGCCAAGATACTCTGGGGTGCTTCTGAAATATCCTGGCACATGCAGACACACCTAAGTATATCTGACTCACCATTCTGCAACTGATCTGTTACTCTGTTTTAATGACTAATGTGCCTACTGTACTTGAAACTAATAAACATGATTCCAGTCAAGATGTGGCAAAGTGGACTATTAGGAAGCATGTGAACATGGATTCATTCACTCATCTAAATGAGTAAATTATCTCAATCAGTGCTACTCAAAGTTATGTTCCTTGGACCAGTGTCAGTTCTTGAGGCATTGGTCGCTGGTGCCTGGAGAGTTTCCAGAAAAGAAAGAACCACTTTTGGCCAATGGGGAAAAAAGATGATGGCCAGTCCTTGGCACACTGGAAGAAAGTAATTGTCGATCCCTCAGTTCAGATATCCTGAGAAGCACTGATGCAGATGGATTCAAGACTGGTGTACAAAGCTGAGATGTGTAAAAATCTGTTATTTATTTGAGGAATGTTGGAAATTGGCTTATATTAAATCAAAAAGTTGATTTTGTATAGATTAGTATCTTCTACTCCTCACACAGCATCAAGACTGCTGTTGGGAACATCTTGTAGATGACACTGAGTTGGAAGGAATTGCATTGGTTTCCAATGCATGCCTGATCTCAATTTAAGGTTCTGGTGATGGCATGTAAAATCCTAAATTGACTAGGATGTTGATAATTGAATGAATGCTTCACCCTATATATACATCTCAAGAACTAAGATCTGCTGGGGATGCCTTTGTCTGTGTTCCACCAGCAGGAAAAATACATTATGAATTCTGATTGTCGAATGTCCTCCCTGTGGAGTTCTGTAGGTGCCATGGACTGCCAAGAAGACAAATAAATGGGCCCTAGACTCTCCCTAGGGAAACTGTCATACTTTGGATGTATCATGAGAAGAAAGGACCTGTTAGAAAAGACAATAGTAGGTAGTAGGAAAAGAGGAAGACCACTTCACCAGTGGATAGATTCAGTCAAATAAGCCACAGTCCTGAGTTTGCAAGGCCTAAGCAGAGCTATTAATAACAAGGAGACTTAGAGGTCTCTCTTTCATAGGGTCACCATAAGTCAAAGTTGACGTGGTGGTAATTAAGAACAACAATGTCTACTGTAGCATTTGATGGCACAGACAGATTGTGACCCATCCAATATTTGAAAGGGTGTCACATTGAGAATGGAGCAAGCTTGTTTTCTGCTGCTCCAGAGACTTAAATATAGAAAAATGGATGCAAGCTAAAGGAAAAGAGATTCTACTTCAACATTAGGAGGAACTTCCTGACAGTGAGAGCCGTTTGACAGTGGAACAAACTCCCTCAGAGTGTGGTGGAGTCTCCTTCCTTAAAGGTCTTTAAACAGAGGTTGGGTGGCCATCTGTTAGGGATGCTTTGATAGTGATTTCCTGCATGGCAGGGAGTTGGACTGGATGGCCCTTGTGGTCTCTTCTAACTCTATGATTTTATGATTCTATGATTCAGTTCCTTCATTGTTGCATGTTGGAAGCAGAACCCCAAAGTACCTAGAGAGCATCTAGACATCCTTGAATTCTCTATAGAGAAAGCTTTATCTTATTTGCATCCCTTATAACACCCTATCCTTTACAGCCAATCTTCCCTAAATGAGGACAGTTAAATCAAACTCCAAGACCCAGAAAGAGCTGCCATTGCTTCAAATTTGTCCCAATCTGCGGGACCGCGTGGGGATGCCGGCGGGCTTAAAACCCCCACCGAGG
>CM034701.1:384993510-385006488 GCA_020142125.1 Phrynosoma platyrhinos
TGAAGGCTGGCCAAACTTTTAAGATCTTAGGGGAAGCTCTTTTCTCTGACACACCACCTTCACAGGCAGGCTTGGTGAGAAGAAGACATTTTAACTATCATAGCTCCATCCTGTGGAATTCTGGGATTTTTTATTTGTAGTGGCACCAGAGATGTCTGACAGAGAAGGCTAAATAAGTCATCAAACTACAAATCCCAGAACTCCATAGCATTGAGCCATGGCAATTAAAATGCTGTCAAACTGCATTATTTCTGCAGTGCAGATTAGAGCAAGGCTTGGAAAAGTAATTCTTCCAAGGTCTGATAAAAAATAAGGACTCTCCCTGGTGAATCAGGAAAATTGGGGCACATGATGTAGTTGTCAAGTGAGCATCTTTAACATTAAGCATTGCCCACTCTTACCTTAGATGCTCCTGTGGAACAATGATCATTCCTATAAACCTTTTGGCAGACTTACGTTCACTGTCACCGGAGCCAGTGAGGCACACTTTCCACACTTGGGATATTATAACTCATTTCGACATGCTCCTGTTCATGTGTCCCAATAATACCGCACTCCAAGTTCCTCTTCTGTTTAGGATCCAGGTTTGTTTTCATGCATTACATAAGTCTGCAGCTACCCTTAAAAAGCAGGGAGTGGGGGTGCAAGAGAGACACGTTTGTCGAAATGTGACCTCTTTAAGTTATTTTTTATGCATCAAAGCTACTTGACATTTGCCAAAACAAATTTGAGTCCCTTTGGAGGGATTTTTTATGACAAAAACACAATTGATCTGACAGCTGGCTCTCAAGGGAAGAGATATTGTAGCTGGCAGTAAAGACTTAATGCTTCTAAAGTCCTCCTTTAGCAGGAGTCCCAAGGCATAATGTCTAGGCCTGGACAAAAAGAAGGGAAAAGGGTGGGAGGGGAAGGGAGGAAAGGAGAAGGAGAAGGAGGGTTGAAAAACAAAAACTACGAAGCCTGGGTTGGCACAGTGGCAGCTGGGAGTTGACACTGTTATGAAAAACTGCAACTGTTGATCAGTGAATTGTTACGCCGTTGATGACAGCTTTGCAAATTAATTCTGAAATTAACTGAGGGGACTTGGAGAGGTCCCACTGTTTATCTGAAGGAAGGAGGAATGTAAAATTTACCAGTGAAGCAGAAATAGAAATGGTTCTGTGGTTTTCTACAGCCAAACAGCTGGCCAAGTCTTGGAGATGCGGGGGCCTTTGGAAATTGGCATCCACCAAAGGAAAAGGAATGGCTGAAGAGGAGGCAGAAAACAGGAGGGAGAAAAAGTCCCATGGCATTGGTGAGCCGCATTCCAGTCTGCGTTGTAGACTCAAACCGGTTGGATGGGGTTTTCCTCATTCCACAAGAAGCCCCAGGAATTGGAGTTCTGTGAAAAGGCAGGACATTCTCAGGACAGAGATGAAACTATAGCTCCAAAAATTTGTGTGTGTGATACTTAAACTATTTTTTTTTAAAAAAATAATAATACAGTGGAAGGATGTGGTATGGAAATGGCATAACTCATTATCTGGGACATGACACTTAACAGGCAAGAGCCTACTACTTCAGAGAGTTACTGTTTTTGTTTCCTGGATGGCTTCAGATCATGGATGGGAATCATGTGGCCCTTCAGATGTTTTTTGACTGCAAGTCCCAGTAGTCCTAGCCACCACAGGTGTGAAATGCTGGAGCAGCAATCCGACAGTAGAAGGAAGACCCCTCCTTTAGATGGTAGAACTGGGAGGTAGTCTTTAGATTAGGCTAAAGACAGGCCTTAGATGAAGCATTGAGGGGAACATGTTATCGTTGCTATTGCTTTTGTTTGTACATCATCCCTTAGCAAAATCCTAGGTTCAGGTTTGTGTAGTGTGAAGCCAGAGGAGAAATAGCATGATGTAGTGGTCTGAGTGTTAGACGAGGACTCTGAAGATCAGGGTTTGAATGCCCTTTCAGCCATGGAAACCCACTGGGTGACTTTGGACAAGTCTCATCCTCAGAGGAAGGTGAAGGCAAACCCTCTCCTAGGACGTTATCACACGGGGAGCTCCGAACAGAAGCCGGCTTTAAAGTGAAAGTGCTACCACAAAAGCGGAAGCAATTAATAATAATAATAATAATAATAATAATAATAATAATAATAATAATAAATTGCAGAACCAATTAATTAGCCGGCTTTCCCTGTGTGAAAACCTCCTGCGCATTTAAAAGGAGGTTACTCCGAATGGAAAGTAGTCTGAAACTGCTTCTTTTTATTTTTGGAAGATCCCCGAAAATAAAAAGAAGCAGTTTCTGACTACTTTCTGTTCGGATTAACCTGCATTTAAATGCGACGTCATCTGAAAATATACCCGCTTTTGTGAGTTATTTTCAGTTTAAACCCCCATTTCCTCACAGGATTTCCCCCGTTTGATAACATCCCTAGAGTATTCCAGGACAGGCTCACCTTAAAGTCACTATAAATCAGGAATGACTTAAAGGCACACAATAACAAAAATACCCAAGGCTGGAATCCCATGCGTACTTACATGGGAGTAAGACCCATTGGATAAGATGTAACTTGCATACTAGTAAGCATGCATAATATAGTGGTGCTTGTTTGTAAGCTGAGACACCTGCAGTCTAAATCTTAACTTTCCTGACCCCTGGTCCTTGTACATGTGCAATGGGGAGATTATGGTCCTGATTTACTGAAAGGTTTTGTTGTTATTGTTCTAGGGCTTCAAATCAGGTCTAATTTACAGCAACTCTGTCATAGGGTTTTCTTGGCAAGATTTAATTGGAGAAGGATTGTCATTTCCTTCCTGTAAGGCTGAGAAAGTGAGTTGCCTGAGGTGAGCCACTGGGTTGGCATGGTTGACAAAGGATTCAAACTCTGATTTCCAGAGTTCTAGTCCAACACTCAGACCATTGCACTGGTTCCCGTGCATAAAGGTTTAATGTATGTATTATTGAGATGATGAGCGTAAACTGCTTTGAACATTCAAAAAGTGTCTCATGAACTCTTCCTTCTGTAGCCTTTTGTTTCCTGTGTCTTTTAGTTTTGTTATTCTTTTCTTTCTTTCTTTTTTGTTTTTAGTGTGCAGAAAAACTCTAAAGTCAAGGATGTTCAGAATTCAAGCCTGCTGATTACTGTATCTGTTTTTTTCCTTTTTTTTAAAAAAAATGAAATAAACATATGTATTGTTGCATTGATTCTAGTTAGAAAATGGTTCAGTACCTCTCTGGTATCCTCCTTCCTTTCTGCACAACCTCTGATTTAGCAGTACAAAAGAACTTCCATACAAACATGAGAATGTATGCATTTCTTTACTGGATCAGACAAAGATTTCTGTACCATTCTTTTACCAACAGGGGTCTTTCAGTACTTCTGGAAGCTTAGTGGCAAGATGGGAAGGCCACTGCACTTTTTGTTAGACATTTGCAGTTGCCTTACTTCCTGAGACATGACAGTTCTGTCTATCCACGGTTTGGTTCTTGCAAGGATGGTTATCAGAGATCTCCAGGATCAGGTAAAAGTTTTCTTCTCCAAGAGGAAACAAACAAGCTTAGTTTAAAGTCAAAATTTATGGTTGAATCTAGGCTCCATAAAGCAAGGCAATTTGGATCACATTTCCAGAGTCTGCTGACTGAAAGCTATGAACACGATCAATGGCCCCCTCTTGCATTTTACAATTCCAACCCAAGTAAATACAACAGCATCACACCACTGTTGTTATAATATCTATATCCCATGTTTTACCCCAATTCAGACCTCAAAGCAACTTATAATAATTAAAACAAACCTAGCTAAAATTTCACCTTATACAAAAAGTTTTTTTACAAAGTAATTAAACTATCAATAACATTAAAGCCAGTTAAAAATATAAACATTAAAAAGAAAACAGGAGAGCTCCTACAGATTATGGAAGGCTGGTTCCCCTTGAGCAATCAGCCCTTAAAGCCCTGCCAAAATAGCCCATAGAAGGCTACCAAGGAGGGCACAAGTCTAACATCTATAGAAAGGGAGTTCCCAATCCTGGGAGCAGCTGCTGAGAAGGTCTTTCTCTTTTTTTCTACCAGAGGTACCTGTGTGGATGTTGGGACAGAGAGACCCTCCTTAGAAGATCTCAAAACATGGACAATTTCATATGGGAAAATAAGGTTCTTCAGATAACCTGGACCTGAACTGTATAGGGCTTTATAAGTCATAGATAGCACTTTGAATTGTGTCTAGAACTGGACCAGCAGCCAATGGAGCTGGAGCAATAAGGGCGTCATGTGCTCTCTGTAACCAGTTAACCATGAGGCTGCTCCACAATGGAATAAGCTGCTTGGAATGCAGTGGACTCTCCTTTTCAGTTTTTTAAACAGAGGCTGAATGGCCATCTTTTGGGACTGGTTTGATTGTGCATTGCTGTGTGATGTCATGTTTGATAGATAGCTTGAAACTTGAAGAACCAAGACAACATTGTAGTGAAAATTAACTATTGCTTTATTCTGGATTCTAAGAAATACAAAACTACCTCACAATGGTTAGAATCAACTCTGAGTTTCCCCAGGTTAAACAACACCTTTTACGTCCTTTGTCCAGCCCCCTTTCCAATGCTGGCAGTCCATGCCAGTTGGTCCACTTCAAAGGGAGCTTTGAAGTTTGTCTTTTCCTCTTTCCTGTCTCCCTGCCATCTCTTAAGAAAGGAGAACACACTGTCTCTGTATATCATCAAAGTTGCATCTGTTCCCATCTACAATCCCCCTTATTTCTCTTCCTATACACACAACACTTTGATGGCAGATTTCTATGGATTCATAGGAACATGACACTTCACCACCTCTGAAGCCCACTTTAAATTTAAAACTTATCAATCTCTGGTTTATCTGGACAATGTTATAGCGACAGCAATCAAAGCAATCACCCCCTTTTAAGTGTTTCTTTGTAAGCACACACCATATGACTCTATATCTTTAACCAGGTAACTCTATAATAGGCAAAACAATCTAAATCTATAACAACCAACAAAATATTAACATGCATATCTATATCTATAACATCGCCTCAGATTTTGTTTTTTCCAGTCTGGTCAATTCATTTTAGCACAGCTGAAGCCATAATATTTTGTCTTGACTGTCCAGGTCATATAGTTCAGATTCCAAGTCTCATAAACTTTGGATCTCAACATAGGCAGCTTTTTTCTTTTGTCTCCTTGTAAAGTATGGACAGTCCCCATGGTTTGTCTTTTGACCTCAACTCTCAGACTGTAAGACTCATTTTGATTAGATGGGGTTCTAGGTGTAACTTGTGAACAACTGAAACCATTCAAAGTCCCTCCAGCCCCGAGTGACTTTTAAAATCTTCTGCTTGGAGTAAAGGGCTATCAGAGGCTCTGTCCAACCACAGGCCTCCAGTCCCTTGGCTGTCTGAGTTCTTTCTTAGGAAAGAGGGCATCATCACTCCATTCTCTAGTGGTCTCGACTGGGATGTTCTCTGATGGATGAAGTGATCTCTACTGAAAAACTGGTGGCACTGTATTCCTCCACCTGGGATCTGGGTATTTTATTGGAATCCAGGTTTCTGAGCAATTAAATGCCACTTCAAAGTGCTTATTCCATCAGGAAACTGGTCAGTCTGGGCCTCTCAAGTTTTATTCTGACTCTGGCACCCACATCTTATCTGGTTTGTCCTCCCAACCTTTGGTACTGGCTCTGTGTCCCTCTTTGCTGGTATCCAATGGGACTGGGGCTTTTAAACTGGCCATCAGGCTTTCTCCATCTGGATCTGTCACCCCTCTGAGGCTTGGCTTTGGTTTGGCTCATTGGGTTAAGTGGTTTGTTGAATTCCTGAGAGCCAGCACCTCTTGCAGCTCTGTGGGGAAACGTTTGCAGCCCAAGTCTCCTTGACTAGTCTCGAAGGGTCATTGCAGACCGGCCTAAAGTGCCAGCCTGGGGGTGGAGTTGGGGTGCCGGCTTCCCCAACCCCAGCCCGATGCTGTCCTGACATAGTGCACCCATACTCACAGCGTGTGGCATCAGGATGCCCTCCCGGCACAGCATGTAGACAGTCTGCAGCAAAAGGGTATGGAAGAGCTGCAGTGCCAGCTCTTGGGGCAGCCTTTTGCCACCCCTAAAAGGAGTGGCATTTTGCTGCTCTTTTAGGGGTGGCAAAAGGGAGGATCCGGGCCATGGCATGCGGTTGCCACGGCCCCGATCTGCTGCTAGCAGGGGTGGCCCAGAACTGCCTGTCTGCATAGCCCCTAAGTCTCCATCATTCTCCCCTGCATCATTTATTCTCAACTGTTTGTCTCTCTGATTGCTGGGCAACAGGGTCTAAGGGGGTGAGCTCACTGAAGCCCCTGTTTGTCTGAGTGGGTCAGAGAGTTTTACCAACAGCTAAGTTTTCTCTCTCCCCCCCCCCACCCTTTAGGATCCCTCTGCTCTCAAGGGCTCTGTCTCCAAAGTCTTTGGGGCTCTTTGTAGGTTGGGTCTTGTCCCCATAGGTCTTCTTGGGTAGGTCTTCTTGGGTAGCTTTCCCCACCCGCTCCTGCCCAGGAGTCAGCCAAATCGTCGCTGTCCTCACTCTCTCTCCTGCATTCCAACTGGGAGCCCAAATACTCTCTCTGCAAGTCAGATCATCAGGACCCTATCCTCCTCATCTTCTTTGGGGCCTGGGGTGGGGAACTCACTGCCCATCCACATTGTTGGACACCTAGTAGCTCATGATTGAATATTTTTAAAGCTCAACTATTTTTTCAGGTTTTAACACTCCAAGTTGCACTGTCTGGGTCCCCTCTCTACTGGGCATTGTTTCTATGGAAGTGTCCCCCATCTGCTATGAGGCTATTGCCCAAGTCGAGCACTGTTTCCAGGTCTTTGTTTCTCTTTTCTTTTGGGTTTAAGGCTTTCACTCTCAGGTTGTATAGAGAAAGTTTTCCACTTAGCATTGAGGTGTGGCCATCTGGGTTTGTCATTGGGCTTTTGTCATTTTCTGAGATTGCCCTAGGCAATATTCCACTGGTTCTTCTAGCAGCATCTTTAGATGGCCTCAGGCAAGGGAGCAGACAAGCTGATTGCTCTACATCCTTCCCACTTCCAAGAGGTTCAGGTCCATTGATGGGCCCTCTGAATGCCACTGTCTTTGAGTTGTCGGAGCAGACATCCCTGGTCACCGCCGGCTCTCTGTAAGTTCCTCCTGCCTGTTTGGGGTTTGACCCCCCCCCCTCCATTGGGATGTACCATTTGGCTCTGGCTTATGCCTGATCTCTGCTGGGTGAGCCCCAGCTTTAAGGCCTCTGGGTAAGGCTCATCCTTGTCTGCCCTCCCTTGGGTCTTCCAAGCCCTGGGTTTGTGGGGAGCAGCCTGGCTCTAGCCACCTCCTCCAAGTCCTTAGACTATCCTATTCCTTTATGGTTTTTCATCTGTCTCAGGGAAACTGCAGGGTCTACATTTTGGGTGCTAGCGCATAGGGGTTTAGGTCTCACCATGGCTGTGGCAGCAGTCTGGTGTGGGATGTCTTTCCCCCTCCAAGGCTTTCTATCCTCAAGGTCTGGCCCTTGATGGGTTTGTTGACCTGTTGGTGTAGCTCTCAGTTCCCCTGGATTCTCTGAAGGCTCGTGCTGGATGGCCTCCATCCTTGTCCTGTCCTCTGAGGTGGGTGGTGAAGCCTGTTCTTTTTTTAAAAATTCCTCCTGTGTTTGTTTTAGGCTGGTTTGTCTCCATTCCACATGTTTGAGCACTCTGTTGAGTGGCTTTTTGAGCCTCCATCTGCGTTTTCTGTAGTTGACAGCCCCCAGGCATTCTTGGTTGGAGTCCCCTTCTCATGCAGGGCTTCTTCCTGCAGTCCATCTCTGTTCTCCATGCTGTGCTTATTGTCAGAGGACCAATCTTCTGTGTCCTCACCCTCTCAGGACTCTGTGGCTGTGCACTTCCATGCCAATGTTGGTTTTTTGCTGGGCATTGGGGTTATGGTCCCTGTTACTCCGCAGCTTTGGCTAGGTGTTCCTCCCAAGCCAGTCCTCCATTTCCCCATCAGTCTCATCATCAGAGGACCAATCTTCTATATCCTTATCCTCCAAGAACTGTGGCTGTGTGCTTCCATGCCGTTGGTGCGTTTCTGTGTGGCATTGAGACCCTGCACTGCTTGCAGGTCTCCATGCTGGCCAGAGGGTGCTTTTGAACATTCATTCCAAGCCAGTCCTCCATCTCGGTGGCAACCTCATTGGCGGAGGACCAGCCTTTTGTGTCCTTGTCCTCCAAGGATCATGTGGCTCTGCGCTTCCGCACTATTGGTGGGCACTTGGTGGGCATCGAGTTCTGGGGCCACTCGTCACCCTCCATGTCAGTCAGAGGGTCTTTCTGGATTTCTTCCCTTAGCGAATCCTGTTTCTGTGTTGTCCTCATTTTTGGCAGACCACTCCCCTGTGTGCCTTCACAGTTGAACCTTTTCCCAAAGCTGCTGTATGTCTTCTTTCCAGCTTCCACATCTGAGAACTAGCCCATTGTGCCCTCATCCCTGGAGGACCACTCCTCCACGTGACTCCAGGCTGTCTGCTTGGCTCTTCCCTGAAGCCAATTTCTACTTCCCCTGCCTCCCTTGGCATCCCAGGCTCCTGTGGGGGTTAGTGGTCTCCCATGGCTCTTGCGAGCTGGACCACCACCTCTTTGGTCACCACACCCTACTGTGTCCGTTTCCCCATCCCTTGCCGCAGCCTCAGTCTCCCACTAGCCATTGGGGTACAGAACCACTCGTCTTCCCCACTTCATTTAGTGGGTCCTTCAAGGCTTCTTCCCACAACCTGTAAAAGGTTTCTTCAGTCCCCTCATTCACCATGAACCAGTCCTCCCAGTCCCTGGCTTTTGGGGACCATTCCCCTGCGTGCCTTTGCACTGCCATCGGAGCTTCCTCCCTGGGTAGCCCACTGCTCCCTGTGCCTCCCTCAGCTCCTTGGGGTATTCTCACTCCAGCTCCCTTGCTGGAGTCTGCTCACCCTTCCCAGGCGATGGCCATCATGCTGCCACTTTGCTCTCCTTGGGAAGGTTCCTCCAGATTGGTTTTACCTCAGGCCGAAGGCTGTTGCTGCAGATGAGGTGATGTTGGAAGGAGAGTTGATTCAGTGTTATTTTTGATAGCTTGAGACTTGAAGAACCAGGACAGTATTATAGTGAAAATCAACTATTGCTTTATTCTGGATTCTAAGAAACACAAAACTACTCCACAATGGTTAAAATCAACTCTGAGTTTCCCCAGATTAAACAACACCTTTTAGCTCCTTTGTCCAGCCTCCTTTTCTATGCTGGCAGTCCATGCCAGTTGTTCCACTTCAAGGGGAGCTTTGAAGTTTGTCTTTTTCTCTTTCCCATCTCCCCGCCATCTCTTAGGAAAGGAAAACACACTGTCTCTGTATATCCTCAAATCATATCTATTCCCATTTACAATCCCCCTTATTTCTCCCCCTGCACACACTACACTTTGATGGCAAGTTTCTATATTCATAGGAACATGACATGTGGTAGGGGATAGGACTGGATGGCCCTTGTGGCCTCTTCCAATTTTATGATTCTATCTTTACTTATTTATTTTTGTTACACTGTTTCAAAATATTTGTACTAAACTGGGTGGAATTGTTTTTGCACATTTTCTAATGATTTCCCTCCGTATTTCCCTCATCTTCTCTGCAGAGATGTGCAGCAGGGTTGACTGAATATGTGCATGTGTGTGCACAAAGAACTTGGCTTTTCTGTAAAATACAACCACCTAGCGTAAAATACATTGTGGAACACAATGGGATTGATTTTTTTTTTTTGCATAAAACCCTTGATTGCTAAATATTGTGCTATCTTGCATCTTGTTGTATGCCTTCAAGTAATTTCTGACTTATGGCGACCCTAAGGTGAATCTATCATGGGGTTTGCTTGGCAAGATTTGTTCAGAGGGGAGTTATCATTGCCTTCCTCTGAGGGTGAGTATGTGTGACTTGCCCATGGTTACCCAGTGGGTTTCTGTAGCTGAGCAAGGATTTGAATCCTAATCTCTGGGGTAGTAGTCAAATGCTTAAACCACTACACCATGCTGGCTGTATTGTGCTATCCTACTTTTAAATATTCTTTTCTATTAACCAAAATAGCTGCACTTCACATAATTTCAAGGCAGTTGGTTGACAATGAGAGATAATTGTATGTGGGCTGGGAGTCCCACTGGATGCAGAGACCGTGAATGCTCTTATGTTTGGAGTTTGTTGGCATGGGTAAGACATATGATCCAGATTTCCTAGGTTTGGGGAGTTACAGCTCTACAACCTTAACTTTGGCTTTAAGCTCATTTGGAAGTGAAGACATCTCTTTTGTTTTCATGGGGTGTAAGCTAAAGAAGACTCATCAGTGTGTTCATTTGTTGAAAACATACCCAGGGGTAGCGATGTTGGCCATACAACAAAGTACAATAACATCTAAAATCCACAAAACAGCGATACTTTTATCAGAACAACTAAAATGCACAAAATACATAATGCAAGCTTTCAAACTTCCACTGGCTTCTTGCCCAGGCAAAGGTATTAAAAAACAGACAGGATAATAGTAACAATAACAATAACATACAAAACAACATTTTGATGAAATATAGGCCTGTGGCTAACATCATCATATGTTTCTTTCTCCTGTATGATTTTTAACACCGTTGCATGATGAAGCCAGTGGGGCTTCAAAAGCTTGCAATGTGTATCTTGTGCATTTTGGTTGATCCAATAAAGATATCACTGTTTTATGGATTTTAGATGTTATTGTACTTTGCATGGTTTGAGTTAGCATGGAAAATAATAACAAATAAATAAATAAATAAATAAATAAATAAATAATTTGTGGTTAAAAAAAGTCCTTGCTTTTTCTCTTTTTTGCTTTAAACCAAAGGGTTATTTTATATTTGAGGAATCCCTACCCTTGAAATGTATAAAGACAATAATAGCTATATGGTGGCTAGAGTCATAACAATACACACAGTAAACAGTCAACAAGCCCCTAACTGCCTAGACCAACCACAGGCCAACTTCCCAACTAGTTCTAGTTAAATCATGAAAACTAGTCTCACTCACAAAAGAAAGGGAGTTGGTATTGCCATTAAAGCCTCTGTCTAAAAATTATGGGTCCTGCAAAACAGAAGGTATTGCTCATAAACAAACTCCACACTGAATGTTGGTGTGCTGCTCAGTGTTTTCCTCTGGGAAACATGTTCATGGATTGGAAGTATTCCAGTTCAACAACAAAGTCAGTTGGTTGTGTTTTAGCAAATAGCCATTACACATAAATATATAACAAGAAAAGGAAATCTAAACAAATTAAATTTCTGACAGTCAACCTTCAAGGGTCAAATCATTTTCCATACCCTTTGGAAAGTATTCCACCAAAAGCTAGTTCTGCTTAAAGAGAAGGTGTTAGAAATCACAATTTTCACTTGTTGCTGCTTTAAAAGCACAAGAAGCTAACAGGACTGAGTATCAGAGTATCAGAACAAAGGTAACAGACATGCAGTATCAGTGCATATTAACAGTAAACTGTGCAGGAGACCAGTCATCTCCTAGAGCCACAGTATAAATTCAATTTGGATAATGTATGGTCTTCCAGATGTTGTTGGACTCTCCTATTATATTTCATCATTGGTTACCTTGGCTGATGGAAGATACAGTTGAAGAGCATCTAATGGGTCATATTTTGCCTACCTCATGTTGTCCATTGGTCTTCAACTGTGAGTCAAGAGCTAAGGGTACATCTACACTGTAAAAATTATGCAGCTTGACATCACTTTAACTGCTATGGCTTCATCCTACAAAATTCTGGGATTTGTAGTTTTGTGAGGCATCAGCACTTTTTGGCAGAGAAGGCTAAAGATCTTGTAAAACTACAAATCCCAAGATTCCATAGGATGCAGCTAAAACATGTAAAATGGTATCAAACTACATTATTTCTACAGGGTAGATGCACCCTAAGCTGGTGGTGGAAGGCAACTCCTGCCCTGCTACTACAGAAATATATGGGAAAATATCAGGAAGTGGGTCCTCAGATTTGTGTCTGGGTGGATATATGTTTGACTGATTCTGTGTTCAAAGAAACTGAAGATATTAGTCCAACATCTTCCTTCCTACTGTCACTCTAGTATGTAGGGGATGAAGACTCTACTTGTCCTACAGAATTCCCCATTCCATCCATGATATTTTGCTGATTGAGTCAAAGGAGCAAATTGTATCCCCTCCCCAAGTCAGGATGCACAGTACCTAAAGCCTGCCAGGTTGTTTTGGTGCATGAGGAAGAAAATCCCATAAACACTCTGTCCCGATTTATAGCAGCAAAAAGACAATAATCTGAGGAAGCAGACCCAGTCCACAAAAGCTCATGCTGCAACTTCTGTCACACAGTTAGGCCCTGTCTCAAAGGTGCTGCAAGATCCTTTTGCATAATAATAATAGGAAGTAAATAATCAACAGATAACTTTTGTTTTCTGCTACTCCAGAAGCTGGAGCATGAACCAATGGATTCAAATTAAGGATTATATTCCACCTAAACATAAGAAATAATGTCTTGGTGGTAAGAGCTGTTCAACAGGGAACTAGGAAGATTATTGCACCGCTAATAAAACTGGCTTACCTGAGACATCTTAAAATTTAAAATGGGTGGCATCCTGATGTTATCAGAAGGATTTAGCCACGGAAATAGCTGCCTGGATCCAGTCCATGTCCATTCTCGCACCCAGGGCCACTCTGGCGGCCATTTCCTTAAGCTGGAAAACTCCTGGCTTCAAAAAGAGGCACAATGAGTGCCACTGCAAGTGGGGATGGAACCTGGGATGGACCCAGGCAGTGATTTCAGTAGCTAAATTCTTATGATAACATCAGGATGCCACCCATTTTAAATTTTAAGACAGCTCAGGTAAACTGGTTTTATTAGCAGTGCGATAATCTCTTAGGACCTTATCACACGCGAGGCTCAAAGTGGCAAGAAAGCGATATAAGAATCAATCCAGAACTATAC
>CM034701.1:385007832-385020874 GCA_020142125.1 Phrynosoma platyrhinos
GCAGGAATACACAATCAAAGCACTCCTGACAGATGGCCATCCAGCCTTATCATTGTCATCACCATCACCATCACCATCAGCATCTTATGTTTTGTTTCAGAATAGTTCACTTCAACCAATCATAGAATCATAGAATCATAGAGTTGGAAGAGACCATAAGGGCCATCCAGTCAAACCCCTGCCATGCAGGAACTCACAATCAAAGCACCCCCCACAGATGGCCATCTAGCCTCTATTTAAAGACCTCCCTCAGACTGCACCACACTCCAAGGGAATGTATTCCACTGCCAAACAGTTCTTACTGTCAGGAAATTCCTGATAATTTTTAGGTGAAATCTCTTTTACTGTAGCTTCCATCCATTGTTCTGTGTCCTATTCTCTGGACCAGCAGAAAACAAGTTTGCTCCATCCTCAATGTGACACCCCTTCAAATACTTAAACAGGGCTATCATATCACCTCTTAACCATCTCTTTGCTGTCTTTCATAGTTCACACAGGCCAGAATCTTTTTGTTGTCTTAGGCATATGAACTTTTAATGGAAGTTTGATGGAATGGTCATTTTGATGGAATGATGGAAGAGCTTGGATATCTTTTCTGATGCAGAACATCCACATTCAGTTCAATGTTGAAAAGTTAGAGTTGCTCATGTAATGCCATTGAGCGCTCAGATGTGCATTTCACATAGACCTGTTTTGTGTGCTGCACATGGATAAACATGGACCTGCACATTTGGTTGTGCAATGTTTTACCATTCAGCACAAGGGTTTCTTAGCATAATTAATGCATAACTCCACACATGAAGATTTATATTACATAACCATAATGTAGGATCCTAACCACAATGTTCAGTGCTCAGATATGACTATCTTCTTCTCAACTGTCCAACCAATATATTGACTGTGGATAGCCACTGACCCTACTGTCTGGGGATCATGGAGTATGGTTTGCTGACCATATAGTGATCACTGGGCATACTGGCTATGTATACTTATTTCTGTATCATGGAATTTTAGCCTGAGACATCTGGGGATATAAGCTAGCAAAGATTGGTTTACTGGCAGGTTACATATTCTGGATACATGTGCAAAAAATCTGTTTAAATATGTTGTGGTGTCCAAAGTATTACTATGTGAACTTTGTGAGGCATGAAGGTGGTCATCAGCTGATCCAGAAGTCATTGCAGCAGGTCAGTAGTGCAGATACAGGAACCCACCAAGGAGTGAATAGAGTCATCAAAATATAGCCATTCCAAGGTCACAAAAACAGGAATGCTAGAGAGTATTGCCAGTCAACAAGATAAGGCAGTTGACAGGACCAAAGCTGCAAGGAAACTGCTGGGATATTTGTGGGCCATAAATGTCTAATGAGGTTAGCATCTACTATTTAACCATCATTGGGATCAGCATTTTTCTCTTCATTGCTCAATGGGAGCATGTCATCATCATTTTCAATGTCTTCAGCCTCTGCCATCTCCTGATGGAGAACAGGGTCCATCACTGTCTCAACCCCCAGATCCCCAGACTCAGAAAGAACTTCATTATCAGGAGCTGCAGATTCCTGGTAATCTGCCTCTCCCTCATCATCTGAGTTGTCCAAGGGAAGAGTTATGACATCTGTGAGCACTTACATAATCTTCTAGGAAGACTGTGTAGTCTTTCTGAACATAGGGGAGTTATGGATCCATAACTTGGGACTGTAAATCCACAACTACAATACAGAATACCAGTCATAATTCATATATTTATAAATTAGATGTTTTCATAGTAATTCATATAATTTCCTCACATACATGGGATGTGTCCACATAGCTTATCTGTTTTGGTATCCTCATGTCTGAAGATAGCCTTGTAGTAGTCCTGCAATAGACCAGACCAGAGATGCCAAAACTTTGATCTTCTAGGGTTTTGGACCTCAGCTCCCAGAAGCCCCAGACACTTTGTCCAACAGTCAGGAATTCGGGGAGCTGAAGTCCAAAACACCTGGAGGACCAAAGTTTGGGAATCACTGGACTAGACCCATAGAATTGTGGAATAATCTCAGAATCCATCTGACCATGATAAGTCAGATGCTTGGAATTTTTCTTTCCCACCATGATCAGCATGCTCATAAATACATTTTCAACCCCTAAAAGGATGGCATAGTAAAAAGGAGAACTGGATTTCCAACAAGAGTGCAATTGTGAGGTGCTACCCCTGAAAAGGCCCTGCTGAAAGATGCTGCTGCTGCAAGATGCTGCTTCTGGGCCACACACATCAAGGAAACCACAAACTGTGCCTCTTCAGACAATCTTAAATCCTCTGTCAGAATAGATAATGCTTCAAGTAAAAATAAAATAAAATAAATGAGTTCATATACAATAATGATTCCTTTTCCCACCATGTAGTTGTGCCATGGCAGGTATTTCTGATGGATAGGGACCATCCTGTACCTCCACATCAAACATCTTGCTTCACAGCAGACATATGGCTAAGAGCTAGACTCCAGGAAAGAGGAGCAAGGTGCCAGGGTCAGACTGCAAGACCCTAGGCTTATAATGGATGGCATAACAATGGCAAATGGAGCACAGGCTTGGCATGGAGCTGGAGTTTATAGGTTAGGGTTGCTAGGCTGCATATGGGACCAGGCCCTTGTAACGTTAAGCCCAAGCAGAATGATAAGTAGGACATGGTACCATAACATTCTGTGAAGATGGGTGAAAGTATTCATCTTCTCCTTACCTTTCAGACTTTAATTTTCCTCTTTCCTCTCTCAACAGCTTTCCTCTCTCAACATGGCTCTTGCCTTCTCAGTGTAGAGTTGGGGCAATGGGCATGGCAATGCTGGTGACAACAACATAGCTTGGCACTTCTGTGCTTCACTCCTCCCCACTCTCCACTAGGGAGGCAAAATCTGTGTAGGGAGGAAATGCCTCCTACTGAAAATTCAGGGCAGAAAGGTGAGGGAATACAGGTACCTTTACCTGGTTTCATGCATTCACCCATCCATTGATATTGCAGCCGCTAACCATCACGGTAAAGCTCAACAGAGTGAGACAGAGGGCCTTTGCAGACTGCCAGAAATAGTGCAAATTGAGTCAACTTTTAGGGTTAGGCTTAGGCTTAGGGAATCATGGGAACTGTATTTTATTGTGGCACCAGAGCTTTCTGACAGAGAAGGCTCAATGTCTCAGGAAAAAAAAAACAATTCCCATGATTCCCTAGCACTAACCCTAACCCTTAAAGTGGACTCAATTTGCACTATTTCTGGCAGTCTGCAACCCCCCAGCAAGACCAGGGAGCCTTTCACAGTATACAATTATTGCACCACAATTCCACTTTAACTGCCATGGCAGCATCCTATGGAACCCTGGGATTTGCAATTTAGGACAGGTTATTTGGAATTCTTGCAGTATGGTCCTAGTGCCTGTTCCTTTCCTGAACACCACTTGCACCTCTGGGGTTTCTCTCTCCATGTATGGTTTGAGTCCATGTTGCAGAATTTTGAGCATAATTTTGCTTGTGTGGGAAATTAATGCTATGGCCCTATAGTTGCTGCAGTCTTTTGTGTCTCCTTTTTTGTGGATGAGGATGTATATTGATAATTTCCGGCCTATTGGCCACCATTTTGTTTTCCATACTTATTGACATATACTAGTTAAAACGAGAGTTGATTCTGTCTGTGTGGATTGCAGCAGTTCAACTGGAATATCATCGGTTCTTGGTGATTTATTTTCCCCAGTTTCTTTTATTGCAGATTCCGCCTTGCTTTTCAGAATGTGGGTTCATTGTTCTATGTGTTATTCATTTTTGTATCTCTTTTATATAACTCTTCTGTGTATTGCATTATCCAAGCCATTGTATTCCCCATCACCATGTAAGGTTGCAAGAGATGGACAATGAAGAAAGCAGATAAGAAGAACTCATTTGAGATGTGGTGCTGGAGAAGAGTGCTGAGGATACCATGGAGAGCCCAAAATACAAACAAATGAGTCCTTGAACAGATCAATCCTGAACTCTCTTTGGAAGCCTGTCATACTTTGGCCAAATCATGAGAAGGCAGGACTCATTAGAAAAGACAATAATGCTAGGAAAGGTAGAGGGTAATAGAATGAGAAGAAGACTCATCCACAGGGTCACCCTGAATCAAGGCATCTTGAGGGCAGTTATAAAAACAAGCAAACAAAAAAACTAAAACAAAAACAAAAAAACTTTTGAATTCTTAAGCAGAGAGCTCTAGCACTTCATCAAATCACAAACAAATCCCTAAAACAACTAGTTCTCATTACAATTGATAATAAATGGAATTGGGGGTTAAGAATGAAAAAGAAAGTGATCAAGTAAAATTTAAAAACTCCTACATATCCCAATCCTTCAACACCAGGACTTAGCTGGTCTAGCAACATCACATAACCAGGCAAAATGGAAGCCTCAGTGGGAATAGATTGTAACTTATCAGGCTGCTATTGGTAATTGGCATCTACCAAGGACCTTGGAGGCAATGGAGGAGTTCAAGGAAAGAATTAAATTGGTACAAGTGACAGTCCAAGATTGTATAGAGTTTAAACAAAGACTTTCCATTTTTGAAAATACATTTTACTTAAAAAAAAAATCCCTTAACAATTTCTACCTGCTCCATATATGATTTTCATAGCATTAGGAACATGTGCCTGAGATTTCCAACTTTCATTTCCACTCCTCATCTCATTTCCCTTGCGTGTTGTGCCTCTTTATATTGTGAGCCTGAGGTCAGGGCCTCTCTTGGCTTGTTTAAATGAGTTTGTAACCCACTTTGGGAGCCTTTCCAGATGTACAAAGGGTGTAGTTAATTAATGAAGTTGGCTGACATCTAATATTGCATTTATGGATTCAGAACCTAAACCTGTTGTTGTTGTTGCATATAAATGCTCTGTATTCACTTATGCTAAAAAAGAATGTGTAAAGACACTTCCAATAGACAAAAGGAAAGTGAAAAAACCATAGATGACAGATAAAATGCTACAAGCAATAAAGGAAAGAAGAGAAATAAAACAAGAAGGAGATAGGAATAAACTAAGAACCACAAACGCAATGGTACAATGGCTAGTGTGCAAAGATAAGGAAAATTATTACAATGACAAATATACAGAAATAGAAGACAACAACAGAAAGGGAAGAATGAGAGACCTATTCCACAAGATTCAAGAAATCAAGGGAAACTTCATACTAAGGACCAGGTTGCTCTATGACAATAAAAATAACATAATTCAAGGCCGGGAAGGAATAAAAAGATGTTGGATGCAATACACAGAAGAACTATACAAAAGAGATAACAAAATGAAGAACATATGGAGCAAAGAGCCATATGAAGATGAACCCCAAATTCTAAAAACTGAGGTGGAAGCTGCAAAAAAAGAAATGGCAAAAAACAAGATTCCAGGAACAGATGATATATTAATAGAACTGCTGCAATCCATACTGACAGAGTCAACTCTAGTGCTAACTAGAATATGACAACAGATATGGAAAACGAAATGATGGCCAAAAGATTGGAAGCGATCAATATACATCCCCATCCACAAAAAAAGAGACACAAGAGACTGCAGCAACTATAGAACTACAGTACTAATCTACCATGCAAGCAAAATTATGCTCAAGATAATGCAACAAAGAGGTACTAGGGACCACATTGCAAATACACAATGGCTAATGGAGCACATCAGGGAGTTCCAAAACAAAATCATCATGTGCTTAATAAACTATAGCAAAGCCTTTGACTGCATAGACCATGAAAGGCTATGGAATACCCTTAAAGACATGGGAGTGCCAACACATCTGATAGTCCTAATGAGGAATTTGTACTCAGGAAAAGAGGCTACTGTCAGAACAGAACACAGAGAAACCTAGTGGTTTCCAATTGGCAAAGGAGTCAGACAAGGCTGCATCCTATCACCCTACCTATTCAACTTATATGCAGGACATATTGTAGGAAAGCAGGCTTGGACATGGAAGAGGGAGGAGTGAAAATAGGAGGAAGAAATATCAACAATCTGAGATATGCTGATGACATCATAATACTAGCAGAAAACCTCACAGACCTGGAACAACTACTAAGGAAGATCAAAGAAGAAAGTGCAAAGGCAGGTTTACTATTGAACATAAAGAAAACAAAAATAATGACCACAGAGAACTTACACACATTCAAACTAGACAAAGATGAAATAGAAATAGTAAAAGAGTTCCCATATTTGGGATCAAACATTAATTAGAATGGGGACTGCAGACAGGAAATCAGGAGAAGATTAAGGATGGGGAGGGCGGCTAGGAAAGAACTAGAAAAGACCCTAAAATGTAAAGACATACAACTCAGCACAAGTTAGAATCATACAAGCCATCATATTCCCTGTTCCCATGTATGGATGTGAGAGCTGGACAGTCAAGAAAGAAGGAGGAAAATCAATGCATTTGAGATAATGTGGTGCTGGAGAAGGATTCCATAGACAGCCAAAAGGACAAACAAATGGGTCCTAGAACAGATTAAGGCAGAGATATCCCTAGAAGCCAAGATGACAAGACTTATAGATAGGACCTTATCACACGGGGTCTAAAGCAGACCTAATCCAAAGGGTATCTGTAGCTAATACATATTATTTCCCCGTGTTTACACACGACGTTACACCGAAACTCGACAGAACCCAGAGCTAATCCGTATTGTTTCTCCGTGTTTACACACGACGTTGCACCGAAACTCGACAGAACCCGGAGCTAATCCGTAACGAATTGAGATCTTTTGACATTCGGTTTTTTGGGGAAGTACAAGGGAGCTTTCGGAATCATTGCGCAATGGCCGCGCAGGCGAAATTCAGTTCATTTCGGTATAGAACTGAATTTATTCTTATTTCGGTTACTTTTCGCTTCGTGGCCAGCATGTGATAAGGTCCTTGGACTGTCATATTTTGGACACATGAGAAGGCTTGAATTGTTGGAAAAGACAATAATGTTAGGAAAGATGGAGGGAAGTAGAAAGAGAGGAAGGACACATGCTAGATGGATGGATTTTATTAAAGAGACCACATTACAGGAGCTGGCCAGGACCACAATGCAGGAGCTGGGCAGAACAGTGGAGGACGGGGTGGTGTTGGGATGGTGGGATGGAGAAGTTTTATCCATAGGCTCGACATGGATAGACGTGAAAGCAGTTAACAACAACAACAACAACAACAACAACAACATATTCTTGATTGTGGTATCATTGCCATGATAATAAATGCACCCTGAATCCCACCTTAAACTCTGGAAGCAATGGAAGTCTGTTCTGATGGTGATCAGGATGCAGCAGGATGGATTTTCCAACTCACTTCTATCAGCGAATAAGACTGTGACCATCTAAAGAGGACCTCTGTCACTATTAATGCACTATAGGATGGGGCTGAAAAAAAGCATCCTACTGCACCCCAATCACCAACAAAATAAACCTTCATAGCTGTTGGCTGCTAAGGGAGGGTGGGAGGAAATTCATCAAGGAGACCATACTTGGGATTTTGTCACACTGAAAAATTAATGCAATTTGATACTGCTTTAATTGCTATGGCTCCATCCCATGGAATTCTGGGATTTGTAGTTTGTTGGGACACCAGAGATCTCTGACAGAGGCTTAATATCTCACAAAACTACAAATCCCAGAAGTCCTTAGCATTGAGCAATTGAAATTTAAGTGATGTCAAATTGCATTAATTCTGCAGTTTAAATGCAGCATGGTGCAGTGGTTTGAGCACTGGACTTTGGAGATCAGGGTTCAAATCCTGGCTCAGCCATGTGAACTTCTTGGGTGACCATGGGCAAGTCATACACTCTCAGACTCAGAGGATAGTAATGACAAACCCCCTCTGAATAAATTTGCCAAGAAAACCCTGTGATAGGCTTGCCTTAAGGTCACCACAAGTCAGAAATGACTTGAAGGCACACAACATCAAGAATACATGCAGCCTTAGATCTGATCCAGACTGCAGAAATAATGTAAATTGACACTACTTTAATTGCCATGGCACAGTGCTTTGGAACTCTGGGATCTGTACTTTTGTGAGCAATGTAGCGTTTTCTGTCAGAGTGCTTAGGTGCCCCACCAAACTACAAATCCCAGGATTCCATAGCATTGAGCCATGACAGTTAAAGCAGTGCCAAACTGCATTATTTCTACAGTGCAGAGTAGACCTTGGAGACCTGTCACACTGCAGAAATAAAGCAGTTTGATACCACTTTAATTGTCATGGCTCAATGCTATGGAATCCTGGGATTTGTAATGTGGTGAAGTATTCAACCTGGCATCTCAGAGAGTTCTGCTGCTTCACTGAATAATTAAGTACACATTCATACCTAAGTTGGCAATGTAGGATCTCAGCCAATTTTTTTAACAAGCTGTTTCAAGCTTTTGATCACACTCTTGGGGCAGTTTATTAGTAAGATTCCACCTTTTTCTCCACGGAACGCAGAAAGCCATGTGCACAGCATTACATTACATCTTCACCCCTACAACAGCTCTGCAAGGTAGGTCAGGCTGATAAATATGTTGAACCGAGTCCCCTCTTCTGATACCACATTTCACTCATTATATCACACAGTCTATTTTTTTTTAAAAAAATAAAAATCTACAAGGTGGTGGTTCTTGACAACTGCGTATATTTAGTCATGGAGACATATATGTGTGTTGTTGTTGTTGTTGTTGTTTCTTCATGGAACACACTGCATTATTCCAAATCATTTCCAATTTGAAAGATCAGGGCAGGTCAACGGCTGGCAAGAACCCTCCCTCCCATTCTAAACAGTTCAGATCTTTTTACCATCATAAGGCAGGCAAAGCGTTCCTGTATGACTGGTTTAATTGTGGGCTGTAATAAAGGTCATAATTAATATCCCAACACAGACACTAACAAACAATTTTAAATTGCCAGCATAATCAAATGATGCAAACATCTATGAGCTACAAAAGTTCATTGCCGCAACTGACAATTTCTTAATTGTATTCAGTCATTCATGGAAATTTTATTAACATCGAACTGATGTATCCTGCCCCATCTTTGTCACAACACCAGGGATCTAATTTCATTATTTTCCACAAGATTTGCTTGACTACTGCCATGATTCTAATATTGCTTTAGTCCAGATGTTTATGCTATTTAAATTAGGAAGAAAAGGCTTTTGGGTAAACACAATTAAAGAAGTTTTTTTTCAAATTTAGTTTAACAAACTTCGTTTAATTAATGCATATAGCTGCAGAGTTGATGCCTTTTTGCCTTGATCTTTTATTTAAATTCAGTCATCCTCTCCTCCTCCTCCTCACCCCCCTGCCATGATGTGAAATGTGCATAGTGCATTCAGCCCCTCTTCTTAGAACAACCTTTTAATTTCCCCCCTTTCACTTATGTTTGCATGCTCATTAGAGTGAAAGATATTGGTGCTTTTTCTTTTTTAAAAAATATTTTACTCCTAAATCAACTCCTGCTAAAATTTGCATTACAGTGTTTTTTACCCTCTTTGTTTAGGGTTTCCTTTTGAAGCAAAAGTCAGAGAGAGAAATTCCATAGCTGGAATTCTATTGTTGCCCTTATTGTTGTTATTGACTGCCCTCGAGTTGGCCCCAACCCATGTCAATCCTATGGATGAGACTTCTCCAGGCTACTTTGTCCTCCGCTTCAGTCCTATAGAATTAGATCTGTGACCTCCCTTATTGGGTCTATTCATTTGGTGTGAGGTCTTCCTGTCTTTCTATTGCCTTCCACCTTTCCAAGCATTAATGTCTTTTCTAGTGAGTCATACTTTCTATGAAGTGCACAAAGTATGATAGCCTCAGTTTCATCATCTTGGCTTCCAGAGGGAGTTCTGGTTTGATCTGTTTTGGGAAGCACTTGTTTGTCTTTTTGGTCATCCATGGTATCCTCAGCATTCTTCTCCAGCACCACAGCTCAAATGACCCCCCCCCATCCAGTTTTTTCACTTTCCAACTCTCATATTTGTACATGGTAATGGAGAATATAATGGCTTGGGTAATTCTGACCTAAGTTGTATGTCTTTACTATTTAGGATCATCTCTAGTTCTTTCATAGCTACCCTTTCCATTCCTAGTCTTCTTATTTCTTGACTGCGGTCCCAATTCTGATCTATGTTTGATTCAAGGTATGGGATGCTGAGTGCAGATTTTGCCAACCTAGCAGTTCTAAAGCATGTAAAAGTAAAAGTAGATAAATACATAGGTACCACTTTGGTGGAAAGGTAACAGCCTTCTGTGCAGTCATGCTGGCCACATGATCACAGAGTCATCTTTGACAATGCTGGCTCTTCAGCTTAGTAACGGAGATGAGCACCATCCCTTACAATTGGACACAACTTGACAACCTTGTCAAAGGGGAACCTTTAACTTCTTTTTATGGGAACTCTTTAACTATTTCAATTTCTTCATTGTCTACATAGAATTTATATATGCTTTTTGTGGTCATTATTTTTGCTTTCTTTATGTTCACCATTAATCCTGCCTTTGCACTTCAACAACAACAACAACAACAACAACAACAACATTTACATCCCACCTATCCAAACAGATCGAAGCAGCTAACAGTAATAAAATAGCATTAAAATACAGTAAAACATCATATCCCATAAACCCTCTCATCTACAATAAAAAGTACATTTTAATTGTTAAAACAATGCAAGGGCAATTGAGGGGCAATTGATGGGAGGCGACTGAGAGGCTAGTCTGGGAAGGCCTGCTGGAAGAGATACATCTTGACCATCTTTTTAAAGCAGTCAAGACTGGCAATGTGTCAGATCTCTTCTGGCAGGCCATCCATAACTTGGGAGCAGCAGAAGAAAAGGTCCTCTGGGTAACCGCTGCCAGCCTAGTTTTTGCTGGCTGCAGTAAGCTTTTACCAGAGGACCTCAGTGTGCGGGGCGGATTGTATGGGAGAAGACGATCCCGTAAGTAAGCTGGGCCCAAGCCATGAAGGGCTTTAGAGGTTATAACCAACATCTTGTACTGTGCCTGAAAGCTAATAAGCAGCCAGTGACGGGACTTTAATATAGATGTCATATGGTCACACCTAGGTCTCCCGGTGACCCATATTTTGAATTAATTGAAGTTTCTGGACTAGGTGCAAGGGTAGCCCTATGTAGAGTGCATTACAAAAGTCAAGTCATGAGGTTACCAGTGCGTGCACCACAGTTTTTAGGTCTTCAAGGTCCAGAAAGGGATGCAGTTGACATATCAACCAAAGGTGATAACAGGCACTCCTGGCCGTCACATCTATCTGGGCTGACATCTGTAGCGATGAATCCAGGAGCACCTCCAAGCTGCAAACACAGTCCTTTAGGGGAAGTGTGACCCCGTCCAGGATCGGTTGAGAAACCTCCATATCTAGATTAGGGCCTCTGTCAGCGAGCACCTCCATCTTATCTGGATCCAGCTTCAGTCTGTTTTTCCTCATCCAGCCCATTACCACCTCAGGACATTGTCTTTGTTTTAATTGACTTTTATTATTTTGCCCATTGTTTTACTTAGATTGTACGCCTCTGGCAGGTTTTATTCTGTTTTATCTTTGATTGTCTTTTGTACAGCGCTGTGTACACCGATGGCACTCTAGAAATGAACTTTTTTAAAAAAAGACATTCATTCAGAGAGGAGATGCCTTCCTTGGTTGACGCTGTGGTCCGGGGCATGGAGAGATATATCTGAGTGTCATCAGCATACTGATAGCACCCCGCCCCATGCCTCTGGATGATCTCTCCCAGAGATTTCATGTAGATGTTAAATAGCATCTTTGACCTTTTTAGTAATTGTTCAAAGTCTGTGATGGTTTTCACTAGTAACAGGGTGAACCAATGGAATTCAGTTACAAAAAAGAAGACCATCAGGAAGAACTTCTTGATGATAACAACTGTTTGTCGGTGGGATAAATTTTCTTGGAAAGTGGTAGTCTCTCCTTCATTGGAAGTTTTTGAGGTGACCCACTGTGATTTTGGCTCAAGATCCTAACAATAAGAGCTGTTCAACAATGAAACAGAATACCTGTGAAGATGGCAAGCTCTTTACTATGCAAAGTATTTAGGCAAAGACTAGATCACCATCTTCCAGGGTTTCTGTAGTTGCATCTTGCAATGAAGATTTTACATTAGGCAGGGAGTTAGACTAGATGACCTTGATGTCTCTTCTGATTCTGTGACTTGAAACTATGAAATGACTTCTTGTTCTTGCTGAAATCCAAATCTGGTCATCAAATTCAGAACATTCGTGCAATCATGAGAACAAGATCTTTGCTTGGAGAGGAAAAAACCCTGTGGCAGGCTGTGTTCAGCATATAGATGAGGAACAATGTGTGACTTTGGAGGCTTGTGGCACCAAGGACACAGAAGTAGTGAATCTGCTCTGGGTTTTAATCTGAATTTTACTAGCATTATCCCAGGTGCTGAACACAATCCCCCCAAATAGGTTCCACACCTTGGCTGTCTCCTATAAAGTTCTGGAATGGATTCATCCCACTGACATTGAAGTCACTACTGCCTGATAATCATCCATTTAGGCATAGCCTGAATTCAACTGTCAACTTGCAAGAGACAACAGGATCACTAGCCATTAGAACGAGAGATGGCTATACATGCTGAGGAATTGAATTGAGTGCTGAGGAAATTCTTGGTTCCAAATATTACCTGGGGCATATACTTAGAAATCACAATGCAAAGGCCATTTGCTCATGTTTCAGTCACAGCAAGGGAAAAGCTGCAGAATAGCTCCATCCTGGGACATGAAGTTAGATGCTGCAGACAATTGGGTCTGTTTATTTCATCTCAGCAATTGATATCCTGCCACAGAATCAAGACAAGCCAGACAAATATTTGACATTGAGTGTTCAGAGTATCTCACATGAATGAGTTAGCTGTAGTCCTTACCAGAGCAATCAACCCTGGAAAGTCGTCAGGTTCATCATGCTTGTATTTGATATTGGCAGCAGGGGCTAAAAGAGAGCAGTGTCGTAACTCACTCCATACAGGGTGTATCTACACCAGGGGTAGGCAACCTTTCCTCTTTAAGGGCCGAGGGACT
>CM034701.1:385042182-385059242 GCA_020142125.1 Phrynosoma platyrhinos
GGGGGGGGGGGGCTGAAGCACCAAAAATAAATAAATAAATAAATAAAATTTAATAAAAATTAAACATTTTTTAAAAAATATGCATGCACACTCTCTCAGCCCCAGAAAAGCCATGGCAAAACCCTTTGAAGATTTTGCCAAGAAAACCCCAAGAACAAGTAAGAACAACAATAATATCATCATGGTGGGCGGCGATGGCGGTGGCAGGTCCGGTCTGGGGCCGGTCCAAAGGCCTTGGGGGGCCGCATCCGGCCCCCGGGCCTTAGGTTGCCTACCCCTGGACTATGGGGTTGCAACCTACTGCCATATTATTGGGGGAAAGGCATTGTGCAAAGAGGTACTAGATTTTTTCCTTTTGCAATTCAAAAAGAATTTCTGCTCGTGTAAATCCCACTGCAGAAATGATGCAGTTTGACACTACCTTAACTGTCATGGCTCCATCCTAAGGAATTCTGGGATTTTGCTTTTTTTGTGGCACCAGAGCTCTCTGACAGAGAAGACTAAATGTTTCACAAAACTACAAATTCCAGAATTCAATAGCATTGGGCCATGGTGGTGAAAGCAGTGTCAAACTGCATTATTTCTGCAGTGTAGATGCAGCCTATGGTAGCATAAGCCATCAAGAGGATTCCAGTCTAGAGTCTGAAAACTAAAAGTGGGAAGGAAGTGGTAAAGGATAGTTTTGGTCACATATTTCCCCACCCCAGTCACCCCTCTCTGAGTTTTGAATGGCACCCCATTAGATCCAAGGGGAAACAAGGATCCATCACTCCCTCTTCTGTTTCCATCTTACAGTAGTGACAACTATGGTGTTGAAGCTGACGGATAATGCTCATTATTTTGTTAGAACCTAATGGGAATGACTACTCTGCCATACATTAGAAGCTAATAGGATTAAGAGGAACCCTTCACATGTTTCCAGAGCTGCACGTCAGTTCATTTTTGATCAGAATTTAACCAAAATGTGCTACATTCACATGAGGGGGAAGTAAAATTGACAGACCTGTCCAACCTAAATGTAGCTAAAGCTCAGTATATCTCTTAAGGGTGAATGTTTTAAAAATGTGAATGTTTGGAACTTGTAATCCCTTACATTCATTTCAAGTGCAGACAACTATGTTGTTGTTGTTGTTGAGATGACCATGTCTGTTGCTCTGCATTTTTGGTTTTCTGAAGGACAAGAAGAAAGGTTTGCATGCACTCAAGAAAAAACCATGGCAGTACTCAAAAGCTATTTCAATGTATATCTGTATTGTATCTGTATTTACACTCCCCTATTCCTGGAATCACCTCCCTCTAAACTTTTGGACTTCTCCTTCCTTCACCATTTTTTTACATTCAAATTGAAAACTTTTTTTTTGTTTTCTAAAACTTTTGGAATTTCAGATTAATGCTTTCTATTTTTACTATAATTGCTTAGCTGTACTATGTTCTTTTATTCTGTATTTTGTGTCTGTCTGTGGCCTTTTTTTGCATTGTTTTAGTATCGTATTTTAGTATTGCATTTTGATATTTTATATTATTGAAATAGTTCTAAATGTTTTGTTCTGTCTGTAAAGCGCCATGTACGTGAATGTACATGATGATGATGATAATGATACATGAACACTGTCACAAATATGCTAGATGGTAGATAGATAGATAGATAGATAGACAGATAGACAGACAGACAGACAGACAGATAGACAGATAGATGATACACACACACACACACAAACATGATTTAGTGCATTATTGCAGAGCAAACAAAGACACAAAACCAACCAAAAAAAAAACCACAAAGAAAAACATACATATCCAGAATGTCCCAACATGAGAACAAAATCCATTTGTCGCACCAGATTTTGGTTTTGTTATTGACATCTTTTAGTAGTATTTTGATGCCTGTAATTAAATTGCTAATTAGGTGTCTCTCTTGTGGTGGTCATGGTTTTATTACTTAATTGCAGCAAGTTTCGCTCCAGTTTAGCCTCCGTGACTGTTTTTCTTGCTTTAGATTCCCACTTGCAAAGCTTTTGACAGAGCGCAACTGGCGCCTCTGATTTACCCGGAATCAAAGCAGTTCAGAGTTCTTTACCGTAAATTCAATTTTGTTTTTGTGCTAAAGAAATCCGGAATAATGGGAGGGGTGAGGGAGGAGGGCATGCGACAGAAAAAGAACAGCCTTTAAACAATAAAATGTAAGGGTAAGCAAAGATGAAAATAGACCAAACTACACCATAGTCCAAAACAGAATGCCGAACTGGCTTGCGGGAAAATAGAAAATAAACACAGTCATTTTGCATTGTGTCTTCTTCTTCTTCTTTGCTTTTGTGTATGGTTTTTTAAAAAGAAAAAAACTCATAAGATGAGATAAAATTCAGACCCATCCTTTCTTATTCCTTTTCCTTTACTTTTGAATTCTGGATTTATGCTTTTTCCCCCCTCCCTTTGTCAGTCTGTTTCAGTACATTCATTAATTTTTCTCCCCTCTCCTCATTGGTGTTATTTTATGCAAACCACAAGATGGTTCCTTTTCTCCCTTCTTTCCTTGCCAAAGATTGCCTCTTTATTTTATTTTGAAATATTTGTATATTTATTTCATTAGATGAGATAATGCTTTTTCTTATTAACATAATTTCCAGTACATTAAACATATTTCTCCACAGACAGAAGAGAGGAATCAAATTAAATGACAGTTAAATCACTTGCAGCCATTTCGATGGTTAAAAGAAATAAAAATGTTTCTGCATTTCTTCCCCCCCCCCACCCCGTCTCTCTTTGTGATCACGAGATGGATGCTGTAAAGGGAAATGAAATACTAAAGCGAAAAGAAGAGAAACATAAAGAAATAATGACTGACTTACTGCAGTAATACCACTGAAGGGAAGGGAAAAAATTGCTACAAATGAAAGAGGGAAAACCTATATATAATATAGCTGTTTTGAAAGTTATCAAAATTCATTTTTTATTGATGAGGGCTACGCAATTCTAATATTAAGTAAATGGCAAAGAAAAAAAATCAATGCTATAAATACTGAATGCTGAAAGGAGAAATAAATATTCTGCATTTGGAGGGCCATTATTCTAAAGAGCTTTAATTTTTAAATAATTTATACTTCAACATATATAAGGGAGGGAGGGATATATAACAAAAGCTATCAGTTCTGTTTTTTAAAACTGACCAGGCATACCAAATTATGTCTTAATATAGGCTTGGACCTGTATTATTCTTCAGGTCTTCCTCATGCTGATGTTGAGGGATGATGCCACACTGAAGAATTAATGCAGTTTGATACTGCTTTAACCATCATAGCACCATCCTATGGAATCCTGGGATTTGTAGTTTATTGTGTCACCAGAGCTCTCTGACAGAGGGTGGGCTGAATATCTCACAAAACTACAAACCCCAGAATAGCATAAGTCTGAACCATGGTAGTTAAATTGGTGTCAAACTGCATTAGTTCTGCAGTGTAGATGCAGCCCAGGACTGCATAATGGTATGTTATTGTTTTTAAAGTTAGCATTTTTTAAAAGTTAGATGGCCCTTGTGGTCTCTTCCAACTCTTTGATTCTATAATTCTATGGTTCTATGATTTTTGGAACAAGGAGAAAGGTGATAACTGAAGTTGAAAGGAGCATGCAGTATCTAAAGGTGGAGATGTGTTAAAAATGGGGCACTATCCATCAAAATTAAAGCCTGCAACTGTACCCTAGCACTGTTCATCTAACCCAGAGTGACTTGCTAGATTCTTTCTTCTAAAAGGTCTACATACTTGAGGGATAAGAACATTAGAAGAGCCAAGCTGGATCAGACCAAAGTACTATCTAATCCAACATTCTGTTCGCATTGTATCCAACCAATTGGTTATGCCTGGGAAGCCTTTTAGCAGAATATGGTTTCAGCTGCACTCTCCCTCTCAAGTTCTCCAACAATAGATATGTTAGAGGTGTAGCATACCCACAATAATGACAGATCAGCTGAAAAAAGCCTCAGATCAGCTGGGAAAGCCATTTCCAGGCAGAATTCAAAGTGCTGGTGATGACCTTTAAAGCCCTACATAGCTTGGGTCCACTCTGTTTTAAAAACTGTATCTCCCTATGGAATCATAGAGTTGGAAGAGACCACAGAATCAAAGGATCATAGAGTTGGAAGAGACCAGAACCCCCTTCTGCCATGTAGAAATACCCAATGAAAGCACTCCTGAGGGATGGCTATCCAGCCACTGTTTAAAAACCTCCAAAGAAGGAGACACACTACTCTCTGGGGCAGCATATTGTCCAAGGCAGCACTGTTGAACAGTTTTTATCATCAACACGTTCCTCCTAATGTTTAAGTGGAATCCCTTTTCCTGTACCTTGAATCCATTGCTCCAAGTCCTAGAATTTGGAGAAGCAGAAAACAAGCTTGTTCCAATCTCAATATGTCACCCCTTCAAATATTTAAACATGACTATGATGTCGCCCCTTTACCTTCTCTTCTCCAGGAGAAACGTACCCAGCTCCTTAAGTCATTCCTCATAGTGCATGATTTCCAGACCATGAATGTTTAAACTTTAACAATCAGCATGGAGGAGTGGGTTCTAGCTGCAACAGAGGGTCCAAGTGGGTTCTAGCTGCAACAGAGGGTCCAACCTAACCATCCCAGCCACCACTGAGTGAAGCACCCAAATTCTAGGTGCCAACCACTTTGGCTTGACACCCAGCCAGCCATCAACAAGAGAAATGTTCATAGGGAACCTCTCCTGTTCCGATCCCATGACCTAAATGGAAAATGTTCCCAGGCTGGCCCCAATGATAGTCTCTTTTCCCAACCCTTGGCCCCATGACCTACAGGGGCAAGTTGGAGATGTCCTTTTCACCAAATGGGCATCTAGGAGCACTCATCATCACTGTTTTTTCAATCACCTTCTACCTGCCAATGATCACCTATTTATATAGCCATACTCCATGCCAATGTGTCATAAGTCCAAACAGAAACAGTGCAGGGTAGGCCAAAAAACTTCCTAGTACAGGCAGAAAAATATTCTATCTGGGTCCCAAAGGCTAAAGAGTGGTTCGGTGGGTCAAGCAAATAGTGGAAGAGAGAGCTGAGCTGGAGCAGGCTTACAGAACTTGCAGGATCCTCTTTATCTTGATTGCACAGCATGCTAAGGTGGCCGCCACACTGCAGAATTAATGCAGTTTGATGCTGCTTTAACTGCCATGGCTCCATCCTATGGTATCCCAGGGATTTATAGTTTGTTGTGGGACCAGTGCTCTCTGACAGAAGGCTAAATATGTAATAAAACTACAAATCCTAGAATTCCGTAGAATGAAGCCATGGCAGTTAAAGTCGTGTCAAGCTGCATCAATTCTGCAGTATAAATGCAGCCCAAGATGAGGACCATTTCCCTGCTCATCTGGTCTCCATCAGGAAAGCACTCCTCACAGTCAGGCCTATATTCACAACAATGGGGCCAGATTCTTGATCTACTCAGAGTTCATGAAGTAGTGCAGACAATAACGTATTGTAGTAGTTTAGTTGCTTTCTACTTTCTGACTCCAGACCATTTGTTTTGAGAATTTGTCCCATGATGGAAATATACTTCTCATGAGAACACTATGGGTGCTTTCAAGCCATTTCCACCATCTATAAGATATTTTCTCTTCATTTTAAGGCCAAAAATGTCATAAGGAGAGAGCAGGAAACATAAACAGAATGGAATGACAAACAGCAAAAGATGCAATGGATCTAAATTCAGATTTGTGTCACCCCCCCCCAAAAAAAAAAAAAACAACAACAACCCAGGCCCATTATCTGTATAGATCTCAATTTGTACATTGGAGACCTGAATTAATCCACCGGCTCTTTTCACATCTTTTCTTAGAGGTTCTTGGGCTGAACTCTTGTTCACTCCTTGAATCACAGAATCAGAAGTGACAACAAGCACTACCCAGTCCAACCCCCTGCCATTCAGGAATAAACTATCAGGAGTGCTTTGGTTGTGTATTCCTGTATAACAGTGGGTTGGACTAGATAACCCTTGTGGTCTCTTCCAACTCTATGATTCTGGAGGCTGGACAGAGGTTAGATGGCTATCTGTTGGGAGTAAATAATAGAATCATAGAGTTGGAAGAGACCCCAAGGGCCATCCAGTTTAAACAGAGGTTGAACAACCATCTATCAGGACTGCTTTGATTGACATTTCCTGCATGGCAGGGGCGTTGGACTGGATGGCCCTTGTGGTGTCTTCCAACTCTATAATTTTAACCTCCTGCCATGCAGGAAGACTCAATCAAAGCACTCCCAACAGATGGCCATCCAGCCTCTGCTTAAAAACCTCCAAAGAAGAAGACTCCACTACACTCAGAGGCAGCATAGTTTCTAAAGCAGCACTGTTGCACATAAGTTCTTCCTAATGTTTAAGTGGAATCCCTTTTCTCTGTATCTTGAATCCATTGCTCCTTGTCCTCGTCTTTGGAACAGTAGAAAACAAGCTTGCTCCTTCTTCCATATGACATCCTTTCAAATATTTAAATATGGCTATCCTGTCACTCATTAACCTTCTCTTCCCCAGGCTAAACATACGTAGATCCTATGATGCTCTTCATAGGACATGGCATATCAAGTCCATGATATTTCAGAAGGGAAGCATCCCAGGACAGAACATTTACCCATTACATTCCCTTCTGATTCTGTCAGCCCTGCCATGATTGCCAACTCCTCCTTGAAGTGGAAATAATTAGGATTCCACTACGGTTGAGAATTTTATTAATTACATATCTGTAGAGACACGTGGGCCAGTCACAAAACCAACCGGGCAAGTCTGTGTTTAGAGATTTGTAGACAGTAGACTTAGTGTAAACAGAGCAATGTTGAACCTATTCGTCTGTGACCTGCCACTGAGATAACAAGAAGGGTTCAGCTCCCAGTGTGTGTGTTGTGTAGAACAATGCTGAGTAAATATTCATCATTAATATATATCTGTTGCTTTCCTTTTTCCTTTTTTTTTTTTGGTAGTTCCTTTTTATTTAATTTGATAATGCATCCAGAAAACAAAGGGAATGATGGTATCGGGCACATGTCTCCATACTTAACCCATGACAAAATTGTATATATATTTTTCAAACATTGTGAAACAGAAGCATTGCAAGACAAAGCTTTTTAACACTCTCCCCCCACTAGTTTTGGTGAGTGATAAAAGGAGAAGGTGCTATCAATCTTTATTGTCTGGCTCGCTTACTGTAATTGCATTCAATAGTCCACTGATTCTGATGTCTGTGCTAATGTCAGAAACATGGAAGAAGCAGATGTTCAGGCTTGAGCATATGTATCCACTGGCCACTTTGATATGTTGGCAGCAAAGTCACTGGGCTTGATGATAAATTGTTAATGCCACAGATTATGAACAGTTGAACACATGGGATGCATTGAATGTTGTACCTCAGTCGTGTACGGGAAAAGGGAAACCTGACATCATGATGCCAGATAAAGGGCACAGCCTATATTACTGCGAAACATTGCAGGCTGGCAGATATGCCAATGGCTTGTTTGGTTGTCACATATACAACAAAAGTGAAACCTGACATTAATGTGCCAGATAATGGGGACAGCCTATGTTATGAGAAGCATTGCAGGGTGGCAAATGTGCCAATGGTTCATTTTGTTTCCATACATCATGCATAACACTTGAACATTTTATACCACAGCAGAGTTTTCAAAAGGCATGAATGATCTCAGCAGTTCTACCAAAAACCCTGTAAGGTAGATCACCTCCATACTGTGGGTGGGGTAGGTCCAAAGAAAGCTTACCTGTCCCCTGGCTTGAATCATAAAAACTAGGCAGTCTGCAACCTCTCAGAGGGCCTTTTCAGCAACCACTCCCAGATTATGGAACGGCCTGCCGGATGAGATCCATCATATCACCAGCTTAAATAGCTTTTAAAAAGCTGTGAAGACGGATCTCTTCCGGCAGGCCTTTCCTGATTAGATCTCCCATCCTTAAGAACTTGTCCATCCCTTCTATTCTTTGCCACATTTATGGCTGGTTGCCCACTCTGCCACTGTGATTATCTTGGCTGTTCACTGTTTTATTGTTTGTTGTTGTTTTAACTTTATGTTGTTTAATATTATTTTAAGGGGTGGGTGGGTTTTTGATTGTATATTTAAGCTGTTTTGTAGTTGTAAGCCACCCTGATTGCATCATCATTAAATCATCATCGTCATCATCATCATGGTAGATGCAATATTTGGGTACTGAAAATGAGGCTTTAAATCCTCTTAAGCCATCCTCATAGAAACAATGGAGAAACCTCTAAATATTTATTCTCAGTACTAGCTTAAAGTAGTAGATTGAGTGTTGGACTAGGACTCTGGCCATGTAAACCCACTGGGTGACCATGGGCAAATCACAGTCTCTCATCCCCAGAGGATGGCAATGACAAAACTGCTCTGAAGAAACTTGCCAAGAAAACCTCATAATAGGGTCGCCATAGGTCAGAAATGACTTCAGAGCACAGACCAAAAGCAGCCACGTGTTGGGAATGACTTGAAGGCACACGACAATGACAAAAAGGAAGTAATAACCATCCCTCCTTTATTTCTATCTCACCTTTTTCCCAGACTTGAACTCAACCCTGTGGAGACAGTGTCTCAAGGAAAATGTCCAATGTGGGTTGATACACAAGTGACCAGACATGAAAGGGTCACTGGCAGCCATAATGACACAGCACTTTCCACCAGGTGCTGTGTCATAGAAAGTAACATCGGCTGATGGTCACAAGGTGCTGTAAAGCACCAAAATGGTGCAAAACTGCCAAGTCACCATGGTTGAGTGACAGGTGTCCAAAGAAAGAAGCAGGGCCAGAAGGCCACATGGAAGCCTGGGTATATAAGGGAGTTGCCTCAGGACACATGTGTGTGTTGATGTGGATTGACAGTGGGTTGGATGTTGGATGGTCAGAGTTGTTGCTGTATATAGCCTTGTACATAGAGGAACCAAGATTAAAACCTCATCTGAGAGACGTCTATAGAGTCTCTTTACTCTTTCTGGAAGGGGAGAGGTGCTCCTTCAGCTCACAAACTACTGCCTGCATCTGAGAAGGTGGTGACACTGGTGCTGCACATTAACGTGGATCATCACATGCTGCGTAACCACACTAACAAACCCAACTATTGGACAATATGGTGCAGTTATGGGACAGTGGTGCTTTTAAAAATGTGTTTGTTTCAGAGGCCATGTTTGCATTTTTACAAAAAGGTGTGTGTGTGTATGCATTTTTGTAAAATACACAGCACAAGAAGATGTAGGGCCTTTGCAGACTGCTAGAAATAGTGCAAATTGAGTCCACTTTAAGGGTTGGGGTTAGGGTTAGGGAATCATGGGAACTGTATTTTATTGTGGCACCAGAGCTCTCTGACAGAGAAGGCTCAATATCTCAGAAAAAAACCAACAGTTCCCATGACTCCCTAGCAGCACTAATCCAAACCCTAAAAGTGGACTCAATTTGCACTATTTCTGTAACAGTGACCTTGTTGCCTGAACTAGTAAAAGCAGTAGCACTGGATGGGTTGTTCATGTCTTTGTGAAGAATGAACAACCCATCCAGCAAGAACAAAGAGATTTGCCCATTCTTTTTGAAGACACGAATAATGCATCCAATGTTGAGACTGCGATAAGAATTTTATGCATATTATAGTTTAGGTAAATTCTGAAGCCAGCATGGTATAGTGGTTTGAGTGTTAGATGACAACTTTGGAAACCAGGGTTTGACTCCCCACTTAGCCACAGAAACTCACTGGGTGGTCTTGGGCAAGTCACACTCTCACAGCCTCAGAGGAAGGCAACAACAAACCCTGCCTGAACGAATCTTGCCAAAAAAGCCCCACAATAGGTTTGCCTTAGTTGGATAATGATTTCAAGGTACAGAACAACAACAACAAATTTCATAATTTGTATGGTCGAGAAAGCTGGACAATGAAAAAAGCTGACTGGAAGAGAAGCAACTCATTTGAAATATGGTGCTGGAGGAGAGTTCTATAAATACCATGGGCTAAAGATACTGCTGAAAATGAATGGACCTTATAGGAAATCAGGCCTGACGTCTTCTTAGAAGAGTCATACTTTGGATAGCCATGTATTCAAGTCTTTTACTCCAGGTTTCAAGTCTCAAGTCTCTCCTTTCAAGTCTCAAGTTGAGTCTCAAAGCTTTGCAAGATACTTTCAAGTCTTAAGTTTGGGAGCCAACCCTAATAGAAAAAAAGGAGGTGGTGATGTGTGTGTGTGGAGGTAGAGTTTCAGTAACTAGAAAATCAAGAAGACAAAGAAGTGTATCAGACATCATTTAAATCGATTTAACCCAGTGATGTTTAATTCTGAAGCGGATTCTATCACATGCACTGGGAGCCAGGTGAGTGCAACCCAGCTGCATCCCAGATCTCCAGCTTAACTGGCATCTTTTCAAAACTGGGAGTCTGCCAATTTAGAAAAGATGCCAGCTAAGTGTGTCTGGAGTCTGGGACGCAGCCGAATTGCACTCACCTGGCTCCTGGTGCGTGCGATAGAATCCGGCTTCAGAATTAAATGAGACTGGGGTAAATCAATTTAAATGACATGTGATAAACTCCAAAGTAAAAGTATTGAATTATCATAGTCAATTTATCAAGATTGTATTTTTGGTTTGAGTGTTGGACTATGACTTTGGAGATCAGGGTTCAATTCTTCACTTGGCCATGAAACTCACTGGGTGACTTGGGCAAGTCACATGCTCTCAGCCTCAATGGAGAGATGTTAACCCTTCCCCCCTTTCCACTAGTTCAGTAGGAAATTACTGAGAAGATTGATTTGTGCTTATGACATTATAGAATAGTGAACATATCCAGTCATGTTCACAAAATAAACATAAGCCCTGACATGGCTGCCTAAACACATGTTTCTGTTCTATTCATGATCAGATGGGATTTGTAGTCCTGAATGTCCATGGGGTAGACAGGAGTCTGGCACTTTCCCAGTCACAAGCATCCCTTTGTTCTTCTAACTGCCTCCTGGTCTCCTGAAGCTTTTTATAACTTCTGAGGTGAAGGATATGTGAAGGCTCACACTTCTGCTCAGCTGGCCTGCTCCCATTGGGCAATTGACCCCAATAATAAGTATCTGGACCAGCATGGTGGCAGACACACAGGAGAAGGTACTTTGCTTCTCCATGGTCTCCATGGTCAGGAGGCTATGCATGGAGTATAGGGCACCTGAACATGGCATATGATTGGGCATGGTGGTAGGCTATTTAAGGGCTGGCTGCCCCCTCATGTGTCTCTTTGGATCATCTCAGAGTGGACCACCCTCCCATCCTCAGCGAAATGTGAGTTTGTTGATTGCTTCAGGGCTGGGTAGGAATTTCCCCCTTTTACCTGTGGCTTTTTGCCTACCCCATACTGTATCTGGGAGATCTGATGACTGGGTCTGGGACTGGGTCATGCCATTCAACAGGCAGTGGAGAGGAGGAGAGTTAAAAGTTTTGTTGTACACCTTGGCATGCTTTTGCACTTGATCTTAGCCAAAAGGCTGAGAACCTTGGTACCCTTTTGGTGAAGGTAAGGCTATGGAGTACCAGCATGGTATTAAAAGTATTATTACATTTACAATCAAGTAGCGGGTGGACAGTCTACTGGGCCAGCCTGGCATAGTGATTTGAGTGTTGGACTGTGACTCTGGAGACCAGGGTTTGATTCCGAGCTCAGCCATGAAACCCACTGGGTGACCTTTGGCAAATTACATGTTCCTGGATGTAGCCTGGGTCCCCAGTGCACTTTGGCAGCCTTATTTCCAAACCAGGAGCTTTCTGATTTGAAAAAATGGCCACCAAAGTGCGCCAGGGACCTGGGCTGGGCTGGGTTCTCCCGGCTGCTTCAGTGGCAATTCCTTGTGGTAGGACCTAGCTGCCTCCTGAATTAGACTTCAATTTGGAAGAGGTAAACCGGGTTATTAGAACAGTAGGATAATCCCCATAGAGACCTGGCCTCAACTGGGCACTCATCAGGTTGCTCCCCAATCTTGCTCCTTCCAAGTTCATCCAAGCTTAAATAGCTTCTCAGTCAGATAAAGTGCCCTTTATTTAACCCATCTTTCTATGTCTGGTCTTGTTATTCCATGGTTGGTCATTGAATGCACTTTACACCATCACATCATTAACCTTTTTTTAAAAAAAAAAAAACATGGAAGGAAGATTATCTTTCAACTCAGTTGCCCAGATAATGGGAGGGACTATTATCACAGGGTATGAAGGTATTTCCCATTGATTTTTAGCTGGACTTGATTCGTTCTCCATGGATGAGACACAATATAGAGAAGGGAGGCCCAGGAAAATTACTTCTGAGCAAGAGGCCCCAATCCTGGAAAAAGTTAAGCTAACTCCCTCAAATGAGGTTAATGTGTTTAGGATGCATCTGATAGAAAGTCAGTGTAGTTGTCATATACACAAATCAATTATGAAAGAGTTCTACGCAGGGTTAAATTCTCTTCCATTCCATCCCATTGAAATCAATGGGATTGGCACCCCAATCCCAACCATGTTTAACTAGAAGTAATTGCAATTTATTTTAGTGGAATTGAGTTAAGTAGATGGATTTAGGATTACAGCTAAATTGACTTAAGTGCTCCAACATAAGCAATCAATGGATTAGGCTACTTAGGATATTTTACAAATTATATTGAGGTAAGTATTACTTGTTGTCTGCAATTTGTCGCTTTTGTTTATTAATGGGGGGGGGGGAAATCATTTAGCTGAGTGCTCCAAAAATTAAAATTGGTTTGTTAAATTCACATTACCTACAGTTGCTTTATTTTTTCCCCTTGATCTGTTCAAATTAATCAATTAAAGTGCACAGATGTTCAATTAAACCTATAAAAATTTTGCATAGCTGCAGCTGTTTTTCAAGCCTCATTGTTGGAAATTTTTAACATATCTAGCAACGACTCACTCTCAGAAGAAATTAAATTAATTACTCTTTGCAAAATTGTTTTTCCATTGATGAATTAAAAGAAATTAGAAGTAACCTATAAGGAGATGTTTGCAGCTCACAACATTTATTAATTAGAATGATAGACTGAAATACAAAAAAAGATGGGAAGCCTATTAGAAAAAAAAATGTTAAGGACCTCTAAATCCCATTGATTTCAACATTGTTTAACTATTTCCTATTTGTATCAATGTGAGTGGCAATAAACTGAGGGGCTTAATAGGTTTTTTTAATCAGTTACATACTTTTACTTGTTTAATCATTTATCTCTTAAACAATTATGTGTGCGTGTGCCTTCAAGTTGCCTGTCGACCATGAATTTTATAGGCTTTTCTAAAACAAAGAATACTCGAAGGTGATTTTGCTAGCTCCTTTAGCCAGTGAATAACTGGTGTAAATCTAATTGCTAGTGTTAACTAGAGTAGACCAGACAAATCAATAGGATTTACTATACTGTTCAACATTTGATTCAATATGTCTTCTCCAGTTGGGACTAACAACTTGATTTAAACCACAGTATTCCTTTTAAATACACATATATGTATTTATAAATGTTCATATTGTCAAATTTTCTACAGAAGTACCTTTTTATGGTGCAATTCTCAGATAAAATGGTCTGCCCTCTTATTAAATTGTACCATTAATTAGTCATCTGAAGCTTCAGCTAATCAATTCCTCGCTGAAAATGATGCTTGTGCAAACCTTTACAATTGGAAATCAATCCCACGGTGCTCCATAGCAGTACTCTCAAGTAAGTACAGCCAGCATGGTATAGTGGCTTGAGTGTTGGACTAGGGAGACCATGTTTCAAATCCCTGCTTGACCATGGAAACAGGTGGGTGATCTTGAGCAAGGCACACTCTCTCAGCCTCAGAGAAAGGCAAGGTCAAAGCCCTCTGAACAAATTCTGCCAAGAAAACCCTGTGATAGGTTCTCCTTAGGATCACCATAAGTCAAAAATGATTTGAAGGCACACTATAACAGCAACAAAGCATGATTTGGCTTCTACCCTATAAAGACTATACCCTTAGGGCTAACCCTACTTCTTAGTCTCAAGTAGACTAGCTCTGCTAAATCCAGAGGTAGTTTGGTGAGTGAACACTTAAATACATTGCATTGATCTAATGAGTCTACTTGAGTTGGGACTAACAACAGGAGTCCACTCACACTACACAGTTATATTGCTATTATTTCACTATTATTTCATCCTATAGAATTCTGGGGTTTCTAGTCACTACTGTGGCACCCTGGCTGAAAAGTGTAAAATCCCCTCCTTAAACTGTAAATCCTAGGATTCCGTAGGATGGAATTCAAACAATTAAAGTGGAATAATAGCCTCATAATTGTGGAGTGTGACTCAGAGTTGTAGGAATCGGACTTCCATAATAGAGTGTATGTGGGTCTTCAAGTCACCTGTTGGTTTTATACGGTTTTCTTAGGCAAGAAATGCTCAGGGGAGATTTTGCCAGTTTCTTCCTCTGAAATATAACCACAGCACCTGGAATTCATTAGCAGTCTCCCATCCAAGTACTAACTAGGGCTGACTGTACTTAGCTTCCTAGATCACACAGGACCTGGTGCCTTTAGGGTGTTTAGGCCCCTCTTTAGTAATTACATTTGGCTAAATTATAACAAAAGGGAGGGAACACATGAAATGGAAGCAGTTATTTTCTCCATTTTCATGTTACAAGAAAAGAAAGGAAATAGAAAGTAAATATAGCTAATGTTTTTCCAGATTATGACCAGTAAAGCACTGTCCAGCAAGAATCTAGACTATCTCCTTAGAAGATTTTTAGTAGTGAAGCAGAGTAGCAGACGCTGAACAACAGCCAGTCCCATACCCACCCAGCCATAGGGTGTAGAAGAAAAAGAAGCAAGCTTATTATTCTTTTGTAAACTATGTAAAACAACTTTACTCAGAAATTATAGGTGCATAATCAAATACATTATCTAATGGTGGAGAGAAATAGAAATGAACACAAGGTTAGAGTAACACAGGAAGAGAGTGGGTGGAAAAGCAAAGAAACAGGAAGCTTGAAAATGTGCAAACTAGCAATAAGTCATTGTAAGCAGGCAAAGATGATTAATACTACCCCCTCCCCCCCCACTATCAGGGTTTTATTATTTATTCTGGTTTATGGTAGCCAACTGATTGATGCAGATGGGTCTTTTAAGAAGGTATACTATTCCCATTGTTATCTGTTAAATGTTTCAAAAAGCTTTCAAATTAGTGGCTAGTAGTCTCTATCAGGTACCTAGGTATACTTAACTAAGGAGCTTATCACATTTATTTTAAAACCGGTTTACCTGATCCAGATTAAATTTTAAAGTGAGTGGCATTCTGATATTACCAGAAGGATTTAGCCACCGAAATCACTGCCCGAGTCCATCCTGGATCCATCCCTGCTCCCAGGGCCACTGCGATGGCCATTTTCTTAAACTGGAAAACTTCTGGCTTTGAAAAGAGGTGCTCTGAGCACCCCTGGGAGCAGGGGTGGACCGGGGGGGGGGCAATTTCGGTGGCTAAATCCTCCTGATAATATCAGGATGCCAGACGCTTTAAAATTTAATCCAGATCAGGTAAGCTGGTTTTAAAACTAATGCAATAAGCTTCTAAGTAACTGCTTCTGGCCCAGCCACTCAAACCTGAAGGAAACATGGCACTCATCTATGCTCTGCTTGCCAGCAGAATGGACTTCTCCACATGCATCTGATGCCAGGTTAAATAGGTTGGAGGAAGAGTTGTGACTGTAGCAATGGTGTCACAATCATGACTATTGATTGTGAAGATGGAACAGTTATGGATGAACAAATCTAGATACCTGTTCCATATCCATAATTGCTACTTAGTGAAGTATACTTATTATGATTATGCCCATATAATTTTGCTTAACTACATAGCTCATGGAGAATACTGGCTAGTGTTTGTGTTGTTGTTGTGTGCCCTCAAGTCTTTTCCAACTTATGGTGACCAAAGGCGAACTTATCAGCACCCCAACCATTCCACAGACCCTTAATCTGCTCCTCTGTAATGCCAGGTCAGTTAAAAATAAGACCCATCTCATCCATGATCTTATTGTGGATGAGGCAGCCGACCTGGCATGCTTCACCGAGACCTGGCTGGGGGATGCCAGCACTGCAACATGGGCGCAGGCTCTCCCAGCTGGGTACACATTTAGTGAGCAGATAAAGGAAAGTGGGCAGGGAGGCAGCGTGACCTTAGTTCATAGAAACAACCTTACCTTGACCAGGAAGCCTGTCCGGAAAACAACATACATCGAGTGTATGTATCTGAGCCTGAAAACTAGGGATAGTATAGGGATTCTGTTGGTATACCGGCCACCCCGTTGCTTAACGGACTCCCTAACCAAGCTGACTGCCCTGGTTTCTGAGTTGTTGCTGGAGTCGCCCAGATTTCTGGTCCTGGGCGACTTCAACATCCAACTCGAAACCAGTTTACAAGATCTAACTGGTGTGGCTCGGGAGTTCATGGATACCATGACTAACATGGGCTTATCCCAATTGGTAGACAGGCCCACACATTGTGCAGGTCATACCTTCGATGCAGTTTTTAGTACGGAACAGGAATATCCATGGGCAGAGGTTACAAAAACCTCTGCATTGTCATGGATGGATCATTTCCTGGTCAAGGTGGAGCTAAGAGCCACTGTCTGCTCCCCCGGGGGTGGCGGACCCATTGTAATGATTCTGTTGAAGCCTTGGTGGATACTTGGAACACCGACCTCACCAGGGCTATTGACACAATCGCTCCCAAGTGTCCTTTCCAGCCCACCTCTAACCATAAGCCCTGGTATACACAGGAGCTTAGGGAGATGAAGATAGCTGGACAATGACTAGAGTGCAAATGGCGGACTCGTCTCTTATTCGACAGAATTTGCCTTAGGAAACACCTTGATTCCTACAGGGAGGCTTTACGTGCAGCGCAGAAATCTTTCTGTTTTGCATGTATTACGTCTGCAGAGTCTCGCCTGGCAGAATTGTTTAGGGTGGTGGGGGAGCTGACGAAGGTACCTCTTGTGCCAAATCCCCTACTTAACCCAACGACAGCCTGCTGTGAGGCATT
>CM034701.1:385059342-385070097 GCA_020142125.1 Phrynosoma platyrhinos
TCTTGCTTAAAGGAGGCAGCGGTTAGGCCCCTCCTGAAAAAACCCTCCCTGGACTCCCTGGATAGAAATAACTACAGACCAGTCTCCTTGCTTCCTTTTTTTAAGCAAGGTGATCGAGAGGGCAGTTGCTTCCCAACTCCAGGCAGTCTTGGATGAAACCAATTATCTTGATCCATTTCAAACCAGCTTTAGGACAGGATATGGAGTTGAGACTGCCATGGTTGCTCTGACCGATGACCTCTGCCTGGGCATCGACAGGGGTAGTGTGACCCTGCTGGTGCTCTTGGATCTCTCAGCAGCCTTTGACACCATAGATCATGCCATCCTCTTGGATCGCCTGAGAGAGTTAGGAATTGGAGGCACTGCCCTGCAGTGTTTCCGTTCCTTCCTCTCGGGCAGATCCCAGAGGGTGAGGCTTGGGGACAGTTGCTCATCCAAAATTGAGCTTAATTGTGGTGTCCCTCAGGGAGGCATCCTGTCCCCGATGTTATTTAATATCTACATGAAGCTGCTGGGTGAGATCATTTGGAGGCATGGAGCGCGGTGTCATCAGTACACTGATGACACCCAAATATATTTCTCCATGACCAGATCATCGGCACTGACAGTTACTGGCCCGAAACCAGATTTGGGAATACAGTCTCCAGTCCTGGATGGAGTCACACTCTCCTCCAAGGACTGTGTTCGCAGTTTGGGGGTACTCCTAGATTCGTCACTTCACATGACTAGTCAGGTGAATGCGACGGTCAGGAGCACCTGTTATCAGCTTTGGCTGATACGCCAGCTGCGCCCTTATCTGGACATGAGGGATCTGAAAACTGTAGTACATGCTCTGGTAACCTCACATCTGGATTACTGCAATGCACTCTACATGGGGCTACCCTTGTGCTTAACCTGGAAACTGCAATTAGTCCAAAATAAGGTAGCCAGGTTAATTACTGGTACATCTAGGAGGGAGCATATAACACTGATGCTTAAATCCCTCCACTGGCTGCCAATTAGTTTCCGGGCACAGTACAAGGTGTTGGTTTTGACCTTTAAAGCCCTAAATAGCTTGGGTCCATCTTATCTCAGGGACCGCCTCTTCCCATATGAGCCCCCTCGTACCCTGCGGTCCTCTGGGAGGAACCTGCTCCAACCCATGAAGACCAGGCTATCGCAGACCTCCCAGAGGACTTTCTCCATGACTGCTCCCAGGCTATGGAACAGCCTGCCGGACAAGATCCATCTCATTACTACGCTTGCTGCTTTTAAGAAAGCAGTAAAGACGAATCTCTTCTGGTAGGCCTTCCCGGAATAACTTCCCTGACATGAGAAGCCTGGCAAGTCACCTCAATTTATTGTTTCAAATGGTGTCCACTGCCTTGTTGTTTATATTGTTTTAAAGTTTGTATATGGTTTTTAATAGAATATTAATTTAATTCAATTTCAAGGGGTGGGAGGGTTAGGGGATTGGGATTGTCTGTTTTTAACTCTTTATGTTTTAATTAGAGGGGCAGGCTATAAATAAATAAATTATTATTATTATTATTATTATTATTATTATTATTATTATTATTATCATGGGGTTTTCTTGCCAAGATTTGTTCAAACAAGATTTGCCATTTTCTTCTCCTGAGGCTGAGAGCATGTGACTTGCCTAAGGTCACCAAGTGGGTTTTCATGGCCAAGCAGGGAAAAGGCTGCCACACTTAGCTTTGAATGAAAGCACCCCACACCAGTAAAAACTTTTACTTTTAACACATTCCACCCCAGCTGCATCCCCCAACAGGTAACTGTTTTCATTTTAATTCATGCCTTTTGGACCCATCTGTGGTTCAAAAAGGTAAAAACCATACAGGAAAATATTAGACCAAAGCCTCTGGGTGCATCTACGCTATAGAAATAATGCAGTTTGACACCACTTTAACTGCCATGGCCCCATCCTGCAGAATCCTATGATTTGTAGTTTAGTGAGGCACGAGCTATCTTTCACAGAGAAGGCTAACTTGTAAAACTAGATCTCAGGATTACACAGGATTACAGCACTTAAAATGGCGTCAAACTGCATTATTTCTACAGTGTAGATGCACCCTGTGTCTAAGTTACTCAGTTCATTTTTTAATCCAGGTGATGACATTTGTACCCATGATGTTTGTACCCACAATGGTGGGTTCTGGCATGAATTGAACGATATGTAGGGAATTCCATCTTTATACGTGAACCAAGTAGAGAAATATGCTTCATTAAGCTCTACATATTATCTGTCAGCTGGAACACCTTCAGTTCACACGCAGCACCAAACAGAGGCAAGGCTGCTCATTTATATTTCCCAAATAAATAGCCTTTCATTCAACAAACTGTTAAGTGGCTTTTTGCTCATTTCAGGACCCTGTCAAAAAAAAAAAAAAAAAGCTACCAATACTTTATTATTGATAAAATGGAGGGTTTCTCTTTCAGTCATGATTCGTTTCATCCTTTTGTTCCCCCCATGCACAACTTTTCCCCAGCTACATTGAAATTGCTGTGGCATTCTCTCTTTTATCTTTTCCAAATTTTAGTTGAAAAAATAATAACTCCTTAGATATTCGCATAAAATCTCTGCACTGTGTTTCCATGCACAGGCATTCCCGCTGGGCGACGAGCGACATTTTGCAATCTCTTGGGAGCCATATGATTCCATCTGTCAAGGCTCTTAGTCTTTCCAAGATGGCGTCTGTTGAACTCTCCAGTCAAACCTTGTGGAGTGTAAACTACAAAAAAGGAAAATGTGCATATGAGCATGTTGGTGCCATACTTTCCTTGGTCTTGAGACTTAATGCTGCTGCTACTCTTTGTTGTGCAGAAATAAAATAAAATAAATGTAATTGATTCCCTTCCCTTCTAGTGGCTAAACTAGAACTTCTCCCTTGATTTCTTTTCAGCCTCTTGTTCTGAAATGGATTCATTTACTAAATAAGGATTCTTACGCAGCAGCCTGCCTGTGTCCTCCCTGAAGAGATACAGCGTCAGGTTTGAGAAACTCAGTATATTGGAAAATGAATTTACTCTTTTCTTTTATTAGTATTGAGATTGATTGTACCTAACCACAAAGTTGGAATTGTGCAAGCCATGATGAGAGCCATTGTGGTGTTGTGGTTTGAGGACTGGACTAGGACTTTGGAGACCAGGGTTTGAATCCCCGTTTGGTCATGGAATCCCACTGGATGACCTTAGGCATGTCACACTCTCTCAGCCTCATAGAAAGACAAAGGCAGCCCTCCCCCTGGGACCCTTCTTGCCAAGAAAACCCTGTCATAGGTTCAACAGAGAGCCAGCATGGTATAGTGATCATTGGACTGTGACTCTGGAGACCAGGGTTTGCATCCCAGATTGGCCATGGAAACTCACTGGGTGGCTTTGGCAATTCAAACTCTCTCATCTTCAGAAGATGGCAACAACAACAACACACGGACACACAACACAGAAATTTGTCAAGAAAACCTCATGATAGGTTTATCTTAGGGTTGCCATAAGTCAGAAAGAACTTGAAGGCACACAAAAACAGCAACAACAGGGGTTAGCCTTAGGGTCACCATAATTCAGAAACAACTTGAAGGCACACCACCACCACCACAACAACAACAACCCATGTACCGCATGCTACTTTTCAGGGTGTTTTGCCCCTGAAACATTTTTTAATATTTATCCACAAGGGTGTAAGATCAATAGAGAGGTGGGAAAAGAGAGTATCCAAAATACTTTTGCATGTTTATGGTAAGTGTCTCCCGGACACCTGAGTAATAACCCAGAGAGACATGGTAATAACCAAGACTTTGTATTTTTCCTGGAAAATTATTGGCAGCCAGTGGAGAAGCTTAAATATTGGTAAAGTGATTTTAATATTGGTGTAAGGCAGGGGTTGGCAACCTACAACCCGCGGGCTGCACCCAGCCCGCCAACCCCTGCTGACCGGCCCCCGCCGACCTCTACCGCCACTGCTGATGACACCGACCCCCACTGACCCCTGCCGCCGCCACGTGTGTGTGGCGGCCGCCATTTTGTTTTCCAAAATGGCAGCTGCAACTCGTTCTCCTGCGCATGCGCAAACAAGCCGCAGCTGCCATTTTGGAAAACAAAATGGCTGCCACAACTTGGCACATGAGCAAACGAGTCACAGCCGCCATTTTGTTTTCCAAAATGGCAGCTGTGGCTCATTCGCACATGCCCAGGAGTACTGCGCATGCGCAAACGAGTTGCGGCCGCCATTTTGGGAAACAAAATGGCAGCCGCGACACGCGCAGTGGTGGCACACACAGCAGCAGCAGGGGTTGGCGGCGGAGGCGGTGCACATGCGTGTCAGCGCGCGCGCCGCCATTCCTCCCCTTGACCCGGTGGAAGACCTGGGGACTAGTGACTGGCCCCAGTTAAGTAAATCTTGCCAACCCCTGGTGTAAGGGAAGGATTCCTTTTATAGAGCTAGAGCCAGGCTAGGAAATGTGGGCCTAATACAGTCATCTCTCCATATCACAGATTCTTTATCCATGGCTTGATTTTGCCTTTTTATGAAGGGACACCATTTTACTGTGCCATTATATTTTAATGGAGCTTGAGCATCGACAGATTTTGTTATCCGCTAAGGATCCTGGAACCAAACCCCAGCAGATACCAAGGGCCCACTGTATTCCTAAAGAAGGGATAAGGAAAGGTAAAGGTAGTCCTTTGACATTAGTGTCTAGTTGTAACAAACTGTAGGGGCTGGTGCTCATCTCTGTTACTAAGATCCACCATTGTCTGAAGACAACTCCAGTGGTCATGTGGCTAGCATGACTGCAGAGATCACTGTTACCTTCCCACCAAAGTGGTACTTATTTATCTATTTGCATCTACATGCCTTTGAACTGCTAGGTTGGCAGAAGCTAGGACTAGTAAGAGGAGCTCACCTCATCATGCAGCAACCAGGCTTTGAACTACCAACCTTCCAATCTTCCGATCGTCAGAACTGGCCACCACATCCCTTTTTAAGAAGGGATGCAAATATGGAAATCTATTTCAATCTATTGGTCACTTGAATTAGAATGAAGTGATCATAATCAAAGTGACACAGAAGTCTTTGTCTATTCTGTAGATGTGAAAAGCTGCCAGTCCCATTTTCATTGCATTCCTCAGAAATCCACCAACATTCTTCCCTGTTCCCAATTCCATATCAGATTGTTTTGTATCAGACTCTCCCTGCCCACAGAAGTGTGCATATTTTAAAAACAAATTTCTTCCAAGGTATGAACATTATTCAATGAATTTTACTAGTGTAATCATGTTGACACATTATCCCCATTAACTAAATCCCATTATTTTCAAATATTCACGTTTTTTGTTGAACACTTTAAAAAAATCTGACATTTATGTGAATTTTTAATTTACTAAAATGCAGTAGAAGCCTCAGAAAGCTACAGCTTTCTGGAACAAAAAGCATTTTGTCTTGACACCAATCTCAGGTACAAAATGGATATTTTTGTGTAGCAAATTGATTTTTTCCAACCCAAGTAAATTCCTCAGAAAGCAGAAAACTCTGTACTCTTCACCCCTAGGGCTTCATTCTTTGTTATTCCAGATTATGTAAATGTAAAAGAATCCATATGGATTCTTGTATTGAAACAATCACATTTGCATTACAAGGAAGGAGAGCAGGAGAAATGACAATAACATGTTTTTTCCAACTTTATCCTGGCCTTCGCCCCATCATGTCTATGCCCTTATGTTACAAAGAATCGTACAGGGTGGAATACAACATATGCATACCTCAATTAACAAAGCCTCTGAAAAAGAATCTCTTTTTAACAAAGTTTTTATGTTCAGTCAATCCTTTTTCTCCTTGTCCTCTGTCTAGTTGGTGAGGGTTTTTTTTTTAGCAGCTTTGATACTGGGAGCAGCATCAGCATTGGAAGGATGGTGAAGGAGGGCTGAAGAAATACACTCTTTTGGTGCCAGATTTCAACCAAGCCAGAGCTGGGGGGTTGGAGAAATGGATTCAGCTCTAGCTGATCTTCTTGTGTGCCTTCATACAACAGGCAAGGTAAACAGCAGCTGTCTTCTGAGCATGTGTGAACTGCGAATAGGAAAGGAGGACAACAAATAAGCCTGTTTTGCCAGTTCCCATCAGCATTTTTAAAAGGCATACATCTATAAGTCTGACCATCAAAATGGAAACCATAAGAAAGTGGAGGCTGGTGAAAGACCAATCCTTGGATGCATTCTGGAAGAAGCTGTCCTGTGGTCTCCAGAAGGTTCCGCATGTTTTGCTTTACTTATGGAAGGCTCACCTGATTTGTTTGTTTTATTCCACATCTGCATATCGCTAGTTTTGAATTAAAAAAAATGTTGTGGAAACATGTTAAACTGCTTTTCTTTTGTTGTGGTGTAGGAGTGTATCCCTATCCTTTCCATATTTTTTCTGCCTCTGGTACCAACATTTATCTTTAAAAAGTCATGCCAAGGAGCACATCTGCTTCATCAAAAGAGGTATGCCTTTATTGGATGCAAGCTGCAATGGATGCAAGCTGCAAGAAAAGAGATTCCACCTCAACATTAGGAGGAACTTCCTGACAGTAAGGGCGGTTCGAGAGTGGAACACACGCCCTCGGAGAGTAGTGGAGTCTCCTTCCTTGGAGGTCTTTAAGCAGAGGCTGGATGGCCATCTGTCAGGGATGCTTTGATTGGGAGTTCCTGCATGGCAGGGGGTCGGACTGGATGGCCCTTGTGGTCTCTTCCAACTCTATGATTCTATGATTCTATTGGTTTTAAAGGAATTGCACTGGCTAGTAATATGCTTTCAGACTGAATTCAAGTTGCTGGTAATGTCATTAAAAGCCCTATGAAGCTGGGGACCTCAACACTTGAAGGAGTACCTTTCCATATATTTGTTGTTGTGTGCCTTCAGGTCATTGCTGACTTATGGTGACCCTAAGGCACAGGGTTTTCTTGGCAAGATTTGTTCAGAGGAGGTTTGCCATTACCTTCCCCTGAAGATGAGAGAATGTGACTTGCCCAAGATCACCCAGTGGGTTTTATGGCTGAGTCCTGATCTTTAGAGCTGTAGTTCAACACCCAAACCAGTACGCCATAGTGGCTCTTGCTTTCCATATATACACCTGCCTGATGTTTAAGGTCTGATGGAGGGGGCCTCCTCTGTGTCCCATCAGACAACTCAAAGTTGGAGGACACAAGAAAGGGACTTCTTGGCTGTGGCACCCCAGTTATTCAATATTCTTCCCTCAAAGCCCCGATGGGTAAAATATTGCCATCATTCTACCTCCAGATGAAACTATCACTGTTTACTATAGCTTTAGGGGCCTAACAGATTTTATAGAAAACCTTGCAGGTACATGTGTACATGTAAAACATACCAATCAGTTTAAACCATTTTTTGTGCTTTACTTGTTAAATTGTTTAATATGTGGGTAGAATTCAGACACATAGCCATGCTAGTCTTCAGATATCAGTATGCAAAGGGATACAGGGGATTACACCATCATGCGGCCAGTTTATTACATCTCCTTTCTGGTTTGCAGCCTGCACACTCCACATTCAAAATTCCTTCCACCATTGATATGGTCACCCATCCACCCTGGCCTTAGGCAACATCTTTCCTCCTGCCTTTGTCCATCAATGTCCATCATTAAAAATGAATTTATCACCTCATCTCCATACCTACACATTTTGAATTTCAATGGCTATTCATACAGTCTGATTATAAAGGTCCTTCCTGGGCACCAGTTCAGTCCATGCATCTGAAGAAGTAGTAGACCAAGCCTATAAAAGCTTATCCTACATCTTTTGTTTAGTTAGTCTCAAAGGTGCTACAAGATCCCCTTGCATACTGTTTAATATGTGTTTAGCCGTTTAAAAATCAATTTTGTCATTTGCATTGTTTCAAATTTGCCACACACTGATTTTATTTGTACACTGCTCTGAGATCTCTGGCTGGAGGGTGGGATATTCTTTTAAACTGATTCTATTTTAATGTGTAATCATTTTAAAATATATTTTTATTTAATTTTACATTACCCCAAAACACATTAAACAACATCAGATTTCTGCAAAAGCACAACACAAGAAAACCCCAAAATGTTACAGCTTTGCTTCTCTATACCTGTTATGAAGTTCATTATAGTTTACCAATTTTGTTTTTTGTTGAATCTTTTTTCTTCGCTGGATCTTGTCATTATACATCTATTTGGAAAAAAAATGTCTTGCCAATAATGAGAGACTTGTTTTGGTGGTCCTGTTATTTCTTAATTAGTATTTACCTACAGGTTGAGTATCCCTTATCTGGAATGTCAAAATATGTAATACTCCAAATCCAAAACTTTTTTCATGGGTAACTGAGATAGTAACACCTTTGCTTTCTGATGCTTCAGTGTACACAAACTTTGTTTCATATACACAATTATTTAGAAATATTATGTATAAAATTACCTTCAGGCTATGTGTACATGTTCTATATGAAACATTAATGAATTTCTTGTTTAGACTTGGGTCCCATCTCCATGATATCTCACTATTTATATGCAAATATACTAAAATCGGGGTGGGGGGGAATCCAAAATGCAAATCGCTTCTGGTCTCCAGCATTTCAGATGAGGAAGACTCACCCTATACTAAATAAATATAAACCATATTGTCAAAAACATATAATTGTGAGAATTGATAGGCACATTATTTTAACATGATATTTCAACCCTATTAGCACCATAGACCTGTGTAAGTTCCCTTAGATGTGCAGCTGTATTCTTTTGGCTGTTGTACAAGTGATGTAGTAAGTTCATTGTTGTTTATGTGAATGCCATGTGTACTATAAATTGACATGGACCTAAATAGTACTGTGAGTCTTGTCTACAGTGGAACTATTGCAGAATCACTCCTTCTCTTCCCATTAGCTCCTCATCCTCCCAATCAACATAGCTAATAATCTGCTTTTTTGGAAAGAAAAAAAATGCCAACTGGCCACCACTCCTCAAATTTACAGTCTTAGCCATACCACCAGAGGTGTGTGGGAAGGTAAACTTCCCCTTCCCCATCACTATCTGTGATCTTCCTCTGAAAATCCCCAATCTCTAATAAGTGTGTGTGTGTGTGTGTGTGTGCGCGCGCGCATACCAACCTACATTTAACACATGAAAACCAGAACACATGTGGATGAGTTATGTCTGAATGTGCTCAAGAGGGTGTGGCTGGAAAACAAGAGACAAAAGTTCGTCATGAGGAAGAACACACAAAACTACTATTTTTGAGCAGCAAAACCAAGTGATCAATGTGCTAAGTTTAGGAAGGACAAGACTTCACCTCCCTTCTCTACATTTGTATTTTGAAGGAAGCAATTGAAGTTGAGGATAAAGGGGGAAGGTGGGAGGAGGATTGAACAGCTGGGACATTTTAACGACAGTTGAGAAAGTGGGACAGCAGAGGAGTAACTGGGTCTGTCACTCTCAAATTGGGACAGTTGGAGGAATGAAAGTAAAGTAAATGAAGTAAAACACTACACATAATAATGGCCAGAATCCTGTTGGTTTCATTGTTGCTGTGTACCTTCGAGTACACAATAATAGACCAAGATCCAAAAAATGGTCTGAAGCCAGGGATATGATAAAAGAAGCATGCAGACAGGCACTTTCAATAAACAAAATGAAAGAGAAAAAAAAACATGGATAACAGAAAAAACACTACAAGTAGTAAAGAAAAGAAGAAAAAACAAAAGGGAGATAGGAACAAACTAAGAATTATGAATGCAACAGTACAACAGCTTGTGCAGAAAGATAACGCAAATTACTACAATGACCAATGCAGAGAAATAGAAGACAAAAAGGGAAGAACAAGAGATCAATTTCACAAGATCTGGGAAATCAGAGGAAAATTTAAAGCAAGGACTGTGACGATCTGTGACAATAAAAATAACATAATTCAAGACCAGGAAGGAATAAAAAGACATTGGATGCATTACACAGAACAATTATACAACAGAGATGACAAAATGAAGGACATATGGAATGAAGAACCATATAAAGAGGAACCTCAAATTCTAAAAACTGAGGTGGAAACTGCAATAAGAGTGCCAGATCGGGGCAGCCTTACTGCTACCACAATGACTCTTCTGCTCCCCTTTGGTGCAGTGTGTCCACATGGTGCACCAAGGGAGCACCCTGATGCCATTCACTGTGCGATGGGACACACGGCATGACAGTGATATGGGGAGGGGGGAGTCGGGGCAGCCTGCATGCAGTTGCCCCACCCCAATTCCACCCTCAGGTTGGCCCTTGTGGCCGCTCTGTACAGGCCCTGACAGAGTCAACTCTAGTGCTAACCAACATATGTCAACAGATATAGAAAACAAAATGATGGCCAACACCTTGGAATTGATCATTATACATCCCCATCCACAAAAGGGAGACACAAGAGACTTCAGCAACTCTAGGAACATAGCAAGCAAAATCATGCTCAAAATTCTTCAAAATAAACTCCAACCTATTGGAACGGAGAAATCCCAGAGGTCCAAGTGGGGTTCAGGAAAGGAAGAGGCACGAGGGAACACATTGCAAATATACAATGGCTAATGGAGTGCATCAGGAAATTCCAAAAGAAAATCAGCATGTGCTTAATATAAACTATAGCAAAGCCATGAAAGGCTATAGAATGCCCTTAAAGACATAGGAGTGCCAATGCATCTGATAGTCCTGATGAGGAATCTATACTCTAGACAAGAGGCTACTGTCAGAACAGAATACAGAGAAACAGGATGGTTCC
>CM034701.1:385079196-385097880 GCA_020142125.1 Phrynosoma platyrhinos
TTTATTATCTCTTTAACAACAAAACTGGCCCACATGTGATAATGTCCATATAGGAGGAAAGAGACCTTCAGACAGACTAGACTTGAGCTTTACCAGGTCAAACTTTATAGAGATGGAGAGCTTGGAGGAGCCATTTGAAAGAGAAAAGAGAGGAAACCTATATGCAAGGAGAAAGTTCCAGCCATAAATGACAGCAGGGGAGAAAATTTAATGACGCAATGTTAATTACTGGAATTTTGCGTCTAATGCAAAAAGCAAAACAAAAAGGAGATGGGGGAGAGAAGATTAATTATTTTTCACATCTGAAAATTTCTGGATTCTCTTTTAAATATTGCATATTCGTGGCTGCATCAACAGCTTGAGCTAGCTTGAGGACATGCTTGCACGATAACTATTCATGAGAAGAACAGCTGAAAACAAAGTTGCTGTGTTTTGGCTTGGCAAGTGGCCTCAGTTGTCATGCTGTGAAGTTGTCCCCACTGTAGCCAAGCATTCAACTTTTTTCAGCGTCCAGGATGTTGTATTGTGTGTGTGTGTGTGTGTGTGTGTGTGGTGTATAGGCAAAGGTGATTCCTGCATTTACACACTCACTTTGCATTGGCCATTGGCTGCAGGCAAGTAGGTAGATGTACCTGCAGGCATACAACAGTTTGGTGGCTGTTGTTTCTTTACTCCAAATTCCCCTTCCCCAGCTACCAGGAGGATTTAATACATCACTTTTCCAAGTTCTGCTGCAGTTTCTGTTTCCCCCTGGTTCTCATGTGTTTGTTTTCTTTTCTATATTGTTACACTTAGGATTACCTCCCATCTATCGGTTCCTTGAATTTTATTTCTTAGTTGCCTTCTCTGGCTGAGATACCATATGGTACAACATAATATAGTAGTTTTGCAGGTGGAACACATCTTTCCACTCAACCTTCCTACCTGAACACATCATTCGGCCATGGGATCCACAGAAATTTGGGGAGGGGATTGGAGAAGTATCTGACTATGTCCCCAGTGACCTCATGAAGGTTGGTGTAACCTCCAGAAAGGCAGCCACCCTACAGCTCTGGTGTGTGGGAGCTGCCAGCAAAGAGAGGGATCCAGTCTTGGTTACCTCTTCTGCCCATGGAGCAAAGACAGGGGTGGGCTGAGGGCCGGGATTAGGCTCCCTCCAGAATCATAGAATCATAGAGTTGGAAGAGACCTCAAGGGCTATCTAGTCCAACCCCCTGCCTTGTAGGAAGATACAATCAAAGCACGTCCGGCAGATGGCTATCCAGCCTCTGTTTAAAAACCTCCAAAGTAGGAGATTGGTCCAGCCCTATAGAAGGATGGAGGGCATGGAAGAGAAGGAGAATGCTGCTGCCACCACCATAGCAGCAGCTCCACATCGCCTAACACCCTGAAGCCCCCTCCCTGCAAGCAGGAAAGAGCAGGAGGGGAAGGGGCATTGGAAGGAGATATGGCAGCAAGCAGGGAGAGGTTCTTGCCATCTGCCCTCCACCTCTTGGCCACCTTGTCCATCTTGCCCAAGCTTTCTAACACATACCCCTGGATGCCCCTGTCCAAAAGCCAGAGTGCCTCTGTCATCTACCTTCTGTAGCCACTGGTGAGGATCTGGCAGGCCTGTTGGCCATGTTGGAAAATGGAGGTACCAGTGGTGACAACAGTGGCAGTCAAGGACTTCCTCGAAAGGAAAAGAGTCTGTGGCCACCACTGCTGCCATTCAGGCTGGTGGATGGGGACAACCAGGAGGATCTGGGTTCAGACGATGAGTGACCACTTCTCCAAGTGTTCAGCCAGTGCAGTCTGAACCCAACATACTCCTCTAGTGACACCTCTCTGTGTACCTGTCTGCTTGTGGTGCATTTTGGAGAGAAAAGAAATAGACATGAAACCATGTGTGCATCTTCTTTAATGTGCATTGATAAAAATGCATACAGTTGAAAAATAGGTTGAAAACAGTTCCAGAAACCAAGTGGAATCAACTTGATTTCCTTCCCAGTTGAGTAGTGCTTGGATCAATTGGTTTTTGTCTGATACCTGTTTCTCAGCCTCAGTTTTCTTAACCACAGAGGTTTAATCTACACTGCAGGAAAAATGCAGTTTGCATTGCTTTAACTGCCATGGTTCAATCCTCTGAAATCCTGGGATTTGTAGTGTGGCACCAGAGCTCTCTGACAGAGAAGGCTAAATATCTCACAAAACTACAAATTCCATAGCATTGAGCCATGACAGTGAAGGCAGTGTCAAACTGTATTATTCCCGCAGTACAGATGCAACCAAAGTCTGCATGAATGAAGCCTATCCTGGAAAAGGGCCCTTTCACACTTTAACTATTGTGGTTTCATCCTATGGAATCCTGGGATGTGCAGTTTAGGGATCCTAGCTACAGAGCTCTAGTATCTCAACAAACTACAAATACCAGGATTCCATAGGTGGAGACATTGCAGCTAAAGTGAAATCACAGCACTATAATTGTGTAGTAGGAAAGGACTCAGAGAGGCCAAAGCAAATGAAAAGAAGGAAAGGAGCCTGGGCTTATGCACTGTGGAGCAGAGAATAAAAATTGCTATCTATTAAGCAAATTTGAGAACTGACATGTCCATCAATCTATTAAAAGTAATTAAACCATTCCCATTTCATGCTGGAGGAAAATTCCATATGTCAGATTTATCATCCCCTCAGAAACTTCAGCTGGAAATCAAACATTCTTCTGTTTTCTCTCTGTCTCTCTCTCTCTCTCCCCCCCCCCATACACACTTCTCCATATGGCTTCTGAAACATTTCTCTCTTTCAATGGTTTTTAAAACTCATTCCTCATAGATTTTAGTGCATTCATTTCTTGGAAGAAAAGAAAGGAAAAAAATGGATTTTAGCATGTGCTATTTTTGTTATTCAAATTAGCAGGGAAAAACACACAGCTGGCTATGAGGGTCCTGAAAACTTCTACCTCCTTGCCCCTGCAATTCCACAACATGGTTCCCTTGTTTGTTTTTCTAGCCAGTCCTCCTCAAATATAGATATTTAGCATCAGACTTATTTGGGTCTTTTCCACACTCTTCTTAACTGGGATAATCTGTATCCCACCCTTCATTTGTTGTTGTGCGCCATCAAATCGTTTCCAACTATATGGGGACCATAAGGTGAACCTGTCACAGGGTTTCCTTGGCATGATTTGTTCAGAGGTGGCTTGCTTTTTGCCTTCCTCTGAGGCTGAGAGAGTGTGACTTCCCCAAGGTCACCCACTGGGTTTCCATGGATGAGCAGGGATTCAAACTCTGGTCTCCAGGGTCCTAGTCCAACACACTGGCTCTCCTCATCCGGACATACCCTCCAACATTTTACAGATGCTCTGCAGTCTGGAGGTGACAAGAGACATTCACTTATCCCTTCCCGTTCGCAGACCTGGATACTGTGGTCTTGATCCTTTGCAGATGGCAAGGAGGGAAGGATAAAATGGCACACGCATGCGCACAGAAGCGCATGACCATTGTAACCAATGGCAACTTGAATATTTGCATTTTTCTGGATTTGCCGGGGGGGCGGGGCAGAACGGATCCATCATGAATCAGGAGGGATGCTTGTATAATCAGCCTTGGGGAGTCAGAGATAGCCTCGGAGTTACACTTTGCCCACCCCAATTTACAAACTAGTGGCATAGTGTTTTGAGTGTTGGACTAGTATTCTGGGAGACCAGGGTTCAAATCCCTACTTGGCCATGGAAATTCACTAGATGACCTTGGGCAAATCACATTGTCTCAGCCTCAGAAGATGGCAATGGCAAACCTCCTCTGAAGAAAATGTGCAAAGAAAACCCCATGATAGGGTCACCACTGCAAAGCACTTGGAGGCACACAAAATCAAACAAGGAATGTTTTCTCTCTTGAAGGCCCTCTTCCCAATGGCCCTGTTTCACTTACAAACTCATCAACACAGGAGGACTTAAGTTGATCATTAAAGGAAATGATGATAATAGGGACAGAAAAGATACCAGCAGAAGAATTAATTGGTCCAGTCTAAAGAGCTCCTTTCAGCTTTTATGTGCATGCAGAGCTCACATGAGATTTGTTTTGGAAATGTCAAAAGCAGTTTGTGCATTGCTTGGCAGGGTGAGGGACTGCTGTCGGAAGAGGTGTTATTCTCTGGCAGGGATGTTGAGATCTTTATTTGGACGTTTAATGAGCCACATGGTTTTCTTTGTGGTCATCCTTGTCCCCTGGCTGGCCCAGCCTTAAGGGCATTTCTGAGCGTATGAAACTGTCCATGGCACACTTGGAGTGTCTCCAGATTATCTGATGCATGTGAAGAGGTTAGCTATTAATATTGCCTTCAGTACAGCTAAATTATCTAGCTTCAGAATCGCTTGCAGATTCTATTAAAGACCCCTATGGAGGATTGCTTCTCGAAATAGGCATTTTAATTCATCCGGGTACACTAAGGTGTTGCCTTCCTTTCATTAATAAAATGGAAACTCATAAAGAAAACCAGATTATCCTGAATTTATGATCAAGTAATTTTGTTTCTCTTAGCTCTAGTAATAATTGCAGAACATCATTTCTAGCTATTGCCACCTCCCTCCCTTTTTTTTTTTTTTTACACACCTAGACAATTTTAATTTCTCATGTTTATTTATCTTTTCTTCTCTTTTAATTTGACAGGGAAAGCTATCTAAGACCCCAGGAGGCAAACACAAAGAGCCAGGAATGAGGTCTTTCCATCTTCAGTTTAATGAAATAATAAGTAATTGATTTATATTTATGGGTGATTTGAACATTCAGGAATATTCTTTTCCACTTATACCTTTATTAGAGTTTTATAAACAGCACCTAGCTTTACACCCCAGTGCTGTTATCTTCTAATATAGACTGTAGTTCATCCTGCCCAAGCCTTACACTCTGTAGGAATTTTGGGCCAGACCTCTCATCAGTTGTCCACACTGAGTGTTTGTGATGGGAGATGTAGGGCCGTCTTGGAGGCAGGGAAGAGGAGGGGCAGCCACATGCCGGCTGCCCCAACCCCTCCCCGAGGACGTTCTGATGGCACGCGCCATTACGCACAGCGCATGCTGTCAGAACATCCTCCCGGCACAGTGTCTTGATGCGCTGTGCTAGAAGGGATGCAGAAAAGCCACGGGGCAGCTCTTCAGGCACCCTTTTTACCAGCTTTGAAAGGAGCGGCATTTTGCTACTCTTTTCCAAGCCGGCAAACAGGGGGATCGGGGCTGCTGTGTGTGCTAGCAGCGCCCCCGATCTTCTGCTTCCCAGGGCTGCCCAGGGCCACCCGTCTGCATCCCCCATAGTCTGAAGGGCACCAGGTCAGGTCAACCCATGCATCTGCAGCTGAAATGTTTGTGAAATGGAACAGAGCTAGGAAGCAAAGCTTTAATGATGATGTAGTACCGACTGCATGCTCATCCCAGCAAGGGGAATAGCACACATACAACTTTATACATGTTATTGGACTCCTGCTGGTCAGTTATACAAATGTTTGGATTTTTACTGGTTTGTATAAGGAGGCCTCCAAAACCTGCTTATGCAAGTAGTCCCACTGGTTACACAACAGTATATGACACTTAGTAGCATCCCTAAGGTTCGCATAACCAAGTGTGGTAACTCCTGGTGTCGCCCTCCCATTCCCCTCCTCCTAGAGCACACCATACAGAATCCTTAGAGGGTTTTTTTTTTGTACTAATGTTACTCCTAAATCATAATTCCTATATATTGTTGAATGTAATGTGGTGACGTAGACAACTAGCAAAATTAAAATTATACGTTGAAATTACAATATTGTACACACAGCCTAAGCATATTTACATGTCCATAGTTTAATGTAGTTAAAGTGAAAAATTGGTAAGAAGTGATGTTTTTAAAGAAAACTGGAAAGTTTTTTTTTTTAAAAAATAAAATTTAAAATGTAATTTTAAAAAATAAAAATAAACCCAGGGTTTCTTCTTTCTTCTTCCACTGAACCTTACCCCAACCATAACATCTTTCATTGAGCTCAAGTGTTTTAATGGGATGCAGGCAAGCACCACAGCCCATTTCTACTAAAAGAGAGGTTTGAGTAGCAGTGGTGTTATCCCCTCTTAGAGTGACATCTGGTGTGACCCGCACTCCCTGCACCCCTTAGCAATGCCTTTGGGGAGAGCAACTCTACTCTCCCTCTCATCAGGCTTGCTCCTCACAATACTATAAACTCTTCTAGAACATGGCCACACAGCCCGAAAAAACACACAAAAAACTATGGATGCTGGCCATTAAAGCCTTCGACTTCACAATACTATAAAGTTATTCCAATGTACTGTTATGTTATACTGGCTCTTGACAGGCTCTCTATTGTGCAGACTCATACATGTCTACTTAGAGATGAGTCTAACCGAGTTCAAGAGATATATACCTTGGTATATACGACCTTGAGATACTACAGTCGACCCACCATATCCACAGATTCTGAATCCATGGATTTAACTATCCATAGCTTGAGTATACCAAATATGCCAAAATTGATATATATATATATATATATATATATATATATATATATATATATATATATATATATATATATATCCAAAAAGCAAATCTTGATGCTGTGATTTTATATAAGGGACACCACTTTAAAACTACACCATTAAATATAATGAGACTTGAGCATCCATGAATTTTGGTATTGACAGGGGATCCAGGGACCAATCCCTGATGAATAGCAAGAGCCCACTGTAGTTTGCATTTCAGTGTTAGTATGCAGGTTTTGAGATGTCCTTCTGAAATATGTTGTCCCTTATATAAAAGAGTGAAGTCTGGAATGCAGTATCTGCTCCAATGAGCTTTGCTTACAACCTCTCAACATGTAGAACCAACCCAACCAAATGTAGAAGCAACCTAACCAATGCAGAACCAACCCAACCAAAATGTGGCGTAATCCTATGTAGAAATATTATTTTTTTTGTGCAGAAAATACTGTTTCTTACACAGAAAATGCCATTTTTGTGCAAAACTACCACACGTGTACTTTGTATGGAATAAGTCCTGAATTCCGAATAGTGTTTTAAAACTATGTGGTTTTTGAAGACTTTCTCACAGAGGGATGATAAATTGCTAAAATGACTCATTCCTTCCTTTGAGAAGAAAATTGATGATGAATTATATCCCTAGTAGGCAGTAATTGCATTTATGAGTCAGCCATGCTTATAGCATGATACTGGCACCATATTCTCTCAAACTGATATTAGTTGGGCCACCCTTTACAGGAGAACTGGACAGCTGATGATTGCTAAGATACATAGAAGAAAGCCCCCCCCCCAAAAAAAAACCACTTTCTCATGGGCGTTTTCCATAAAAATCTCAAATTGAAAATATTTCTGTTCAGCAAATTCAGCAACTCTAAATTAATAAGAGATTGGGTTTTGTTGCCTTTCAATGCTTGAGCAGGTTAAGGATGTGTAAGCAAGAAAACATTCCATTTTGGTGGAGAGGAGGTGAAATGTCCATGATGCCAATAGAGCCATTAAGAAAGATTAGGCCATCTCTGGAAACTGCTTAACTTTAGAGATTAGTGAAAAATAATGAAGGCCACTAATTAAAAGAAAGAAAACAATTTTTGAAAGACAGCAAATGTGTCCTCAATTCATTTTAAGAGTTTATGGATATTACAAAAAGAAGGGGGGGGGAAACTCCAGAGTCAATTGAAGTTGTTTGAGTGCAAAATATGCTGAATCAAATATGGACTTTCACTCATCCACATTAAGAGTTCTATTCTGAAGATCATTTTATTGGGATTGCCGTGCAGGAGTTCAACTTTGAAAAGCAGGATTTTGGGCACCGTGCAAAACATCTTAAGTTGGAGAAGATTCTGTTGATTTCAGTAGTAAGTCCACGGCCAGATTGTCAATGATTCAATTGGTGCAGTTGCTCCAGACCACATCACTGGCTAAAGCCTCTGTGCTGCAAGAAAAACATTTTAGCTTGCTTTCTCTTCAGTTCCAGTCACTTTCTAAATCTCTCAGTGGACTTTATCACATGGGGGACAATTGGAAGTATAAACGGTGATTAACCTGTCATAATCCTGCAATTGCGCTAATGGTTTGCACACAACATTGAGATGAAATGTGATTAAAGTGCCATTATCCTGTGAATAACCAGGCAAGAAACGGCAGCAAATCATTCACAGGATTTTCCAGTGAATTATTTTTTTGCTGGTTATTGCCTGGTTATTCCCTGGTTATTCACAGGATAATGGCTCTTGTATTAAATCTCATTTTAATCATGTTTTAGCGTCAACTGCATGATTTTCATGGGTTAATTACTGTTTAAACTCCTAATTTCTTCTTGTGTGGTAAACTTCAGTGTTTCTGTTATCATCAACATTTTATGTATTGCTCCAGCAACTGGAAAATATCCATACGGGTGGGCTGTTTATCTCTTCAGTATTGCAGAGCTGAAGATGGGTTCGTACATGTAGATTTCTCTCTCATGTCCTTGAACATCTTCCTGGAAACCAATATGATCAAACTGAGGTTGTTGTACTTTGGCCACATCATGAGAAGGCATGACTCATTAGAAAAGATAATAGTGCTAGGAAAGGTGGAAGGAAGTAGAAAGAGAATAAGACTCTAAGCTAGATGGATGGACTCAATTAGGGATGTCACAAGTATGGTAAATCAGCACCTACATAAATCTCATTGATTCAGTAGGTCTGTTCTAATTGGATTCAGGCCAAAGATGGAAATATACCACACCACAAATATTTCTCAGATGTGCACCCTGTCTATTTATCACTGTGGATTTATAAATGCTCTATTATTTTGTGATGCACAGGCTTATCCATAGTCTAAAGTTCTCAATTATATAGACCAGAATCCTGTTGTTGATATAGACATGTGGTAATTCCCTTACTCATGTGTTTGCACTCTCTTGACTGTTGTATAACAAACATATTTAGTTCATTGCAGAGACATAGGCATGTTAGTCTGGAATATCAGTATGCAAAGAGATCTTGTAGCACCTTTGAGACTAACTGTTTGAAAGAAGTTACAGTATAAGCTTTTGTAGATTTATTTCCTCAGATGCATGGAGTGAACTATTGCCCAGGAAGGACCTTATAATCAGACTATGTGAATAGCCATAGAAATGCAAAACTTGTGGATATAGTGATGAAGTAATGAGTTCATCTTTAACTATAGTCCTTGAGGAACAGATCATGCATCTGAGGAAGTACACGAAACCTGCAAAAGTTTATGCCACAACTTCTTTTGTACAGTTAGGCTCAAAAATGCTACAAGATCTCTCTGTATACAGATATTCAGTTCAAGGTTGCATAAAATTCTTCAAGGTTGCATAAAATTTCACTCTCAGCTGCGCATTCCTGGGTGATGCATAACTATATGCCAGTAACTTCAAAGTACCATTTTATTCACAGGTGGAACCAGCCATTGCACATTCCATATTGCACATGGGATAATAAGCAAATACCTTGGCAGATATGCCATCAGTTGTACAATGCTGATTGAAAACAGAGTCAAGATATAACATAATGTGTGTGTGCGTGTGTATGTGTGTGTGCATGCACATAGTAAGTTTTTAAAAAATATAATAAATCTGTTGGTATTCAGAAAAAAAAAGTGTACCTGAGTGTTAATTTACATTACTCAAGCTCAATATAGGATGCCAGCCATACTGAATTATTCTGCTGCAATGTAAACACAGTATGCCGCTGATTTGGTATATGGAATGTTTTAAAAATGCAGATTTTCTTATCTTTAATAAGAATGGATGTGTTGACATGCAGAAATACTTTTCCAAAGAACTATCAACCTACACTTGATTTTTCACCAATCCAAGAATGGAAAAAGGCCAGTGCTTTTCTGTTGTTCCTATTATGTATGTACATGCACACACATACACAGTTTTAACAATAAAAAAATGGTGGAGATCCTATATCATAGCCTTTATTTTGTAATGTTATGAATTTGTAGCTACTTTGCAGAAACACAATGAAATCCTGTGAAGATGTGCATTCAAGAAATGACAAGGAAGCTCATTGGGCTCTTTTGATGTGCATCAGGCATTTTTGATGCACATTGGGCACTTCTGACAGACATTAGATGCTTCTGTTATTCATTGGCACTTCCTATCTGATGTCCTATTGTGCATCAGGGCATATCCCAATGCACATCAGAGACTATGATGCATTGGACCATGGCACATCGGTCACTCTACTTGTTACCATTGAACACTGGATGGCCATATGTTGTAACATCAAAACAGCCCCTATGTAAACATGGTCATTGTAAAACTACTCAATTCAATTTTGCACACACATAAAGTAATTTAGGAAAATGTAAGGAACACAGAATACTAGACCCTCTCTTTCCCTCCTCCTCTGTCTGTCTGTCTATCTATCTATCTGCTGTGTGAATTTTTTGGGAAATAAAAGTCCAAAAATGAAAACAACAGCAACAGCAACAACAACAACAACAACAACATGTAAAAAACCATCACAGCAAATGGGAAGAAAACGTTTGAAATTCTTTTTTGTCATACACTTGAAAAAATAAATGAAGCTATACATTCCTATTTCTATGTGCACTCATGGTAACACCGTAATGCAGATCAAAATGTGCCAACCCATTCACACTTTACGGAGTATATGTTGCATATCTGTGTAGTATACAAAGAATTTCATGCAAACATTCATCATGATACCTTAGATGCATCACCAGCTAGTCTCTGTGCCCTTTTCCTCTGCCTGTTTCTGATTTAAACATGGAAACACAGTTTTCATGTGAGTCTGTCTCAACGGATTGCACCTACAAGTCACCAGAACCACTTGATGCTTTCCTGTCCCCATGAATATTTGTAAATGGTATTTCAAATCCTATCTACCACATTTCATGTTGATTCTTTACATGACTGCCTTCCTCCTCCTACAAGGATCTTTCTATATCTTCCGTGCATCTTAATAAATGTGCTTGACAAATGTTTTACATTTACGGGAGTTTTAAAAGGCAGGTGCGATGTGACATATCAGAAGAAGCAAATTAAACCCTTGTAAAGCACAGCTGGAATGCTAAAAAATCTGTATTTGTAATTTAAATACGTGACACCATTGCACTGTAAAAATCGGTTCATAATTAGAAAACATCTGTTTCCCTCCCTGTCCCCTCCCCAATATAATGTCTAATAGTATATTTAAATAATTTAGAATGCAATAAGACCAAGAAGTCAAGCAATAGCAAGTAATTCAAAGCATTCCTTTCCTCTCCTTTTCTGTTTCAAGGTTCTGCTCCAACACTGTGGAGAGTAATATAATAACCATTGATGAGAAGCATACGCCAGGCACAGGTACTTGAATAACCTTTCTGTGAGAGATGGAAAAATCCAAGATTTTTTGTAGATGGTGTCACCAAGAAGGATTTATACACTGTTGTGTTTTCCTTGCAATTTGTTTGGTTATGGATAGACTATCACTTGATTACTTTAACAGTATGATGAATGTGGCCAGATCATAAATCCAGTCATGTTTATCAAGGGGCTTGGGCTCTGGAAATCCACTTGAACTAGCTTTAGAGTTCAGATTTACGAGGATCAAGTGCTGAGCTGAACTTGTAAAGCCTCAAGCAAACCACAGCTTGCCCAATGAATCAGCCATGGTAGATGAACTAGTATTGAATGTGATGTTGCTTTAAGAGGGCAGGTATGGATGCCAAGAAGTGAATGCATCAAAGTATTCTTCTAGCTTATTTGTACTGATACACATTTTTACTTAGTGTTGCTGGGTGTTCAAAATAGCAATCAGGGATGGTCAATATTCATGACATGCTGGGTTGACAATTAGGAAGTAACTCTCAATGTTTGTGCCCTACCTAAATGCTAAAAGAAAGTATTGATTTCACTTAATTTAGCCATGCATTTCTTTGTAAAATTAACCTATTGTCCACATTCATAAATTACATGATGCACACATTGCTGCTTTAATGGAGGGCTCACATTACAAAATATGAGATTATTATTGTTATTATTATTATTATTTTGGCATCTCATTCAGTCTATATAAAAGGAAAAGCTTTCCAGCCCTCAAATAGGGCACACCTACACTTCCGATAAGGGACAAACTTTCTGGACCTCAAATAAAGGACATATGGCAACTCCTATTTGCACTATCAATTCATTATTTCCCTCACTCCCCACTATGGAAAATATTAAGGTATCTCTTAAGATAGTGGCCAAGATCCCTGGTGGTGCAGTGGTTAAATGCCTGTACTGCAGCCACTCACTCATAGACCACAAGGCTGCGAGTTCAATACTAGCCAGGGCTCAGGCCTGCATCCTTCCGAGATCACTAAAATGAGTACCCAACTGTTGGGGGGCAATGAGTTTATAGTTGTAAACCACTTAGACACCCCCATAGCGCAGTATGAAGCTGCTTGCTTTGCTTTGCTTTGCTTTGCATCCTGCATAAGATTTCTGCATGAAAAATGTTGCATTAATTAAACTGTGAGAGCCTTTTGCTGGATATCAGTATTGTTCAACTGAATCAGTATATATGTAACTAAATATACAACTAAATGCCAGAGCATATCCATACACAGTACAAGTGTTCATGACACAACTCTACTTCTGCAACCTTGAATTGAATGCAGAAGTTCTGGTTAATATATTCTATGTATCAGTGGAATATATTTGCCAGTGGAACACACTCCCTTGGAGAGTGGTGAAGTCTCCTTCTTTGGAGGTCTTTAAACAGAGGCTGGATGGCCATCTATCGGGGATGCTTTCATTGTGTGTTCCTGCATGGCAGAATGGGGATGGACCTGATGACTCTTAGAGTCTCTTCCAACTATGATTCTATGATCTATTTCTTTACACAACTAAGAATAGACAGTATCGATGCCACTTACACATATTTTGTACTTATAAGTCCAGTCAGTTTTATATGTTCATTAAGCTGCATGTTAAAAAGCTATTCAAAAACACTGATTTTCTCTGTGATTCACATTTGTCCATGAATTTTATTTCAACATTTTTACACATATGTTGTCCCTATTTGGAAATGTATTTTATCTTTAGATATGCCAGTGTGGTGTAGTGGTTTGAATCCTGGACTACGACTATGAACACGAGACTTCGAATCCCTGCTTGGCCATGGGAACCCACTGAGTGGTCTTGGACAAATCACACTCTATCAGTACCCCCCAGAAGTCCCTTGCATATTCCACTGTCAAACAGCTCTTACTACCAGGAACTTCTTCCTAATGTTTAGATGGAACCTCTTTTTCTGTAGTTTGAATCCATTGCTCTGTGTCTTAGGGATGTTGCAGACCAGCCCAAAGGGCCAGCCTGGGGGTGGAGTTGGGGTGTAGCAGCAACACGTCAGCTGCCCCAACCCCAGCCCAATGCCATATTGACGCCACATGCCAGTACGTATGGCATGCGGCATCAGAACACCCTCCCAGCGCAGCGTGCAGACACGCTGTGTCAAAAGGTTGTAGAAGATCTGTGGTGCTGGCTCTAAGGGTGGCCTATTGCTGCCCCTAAAAGGAGCAGCATTTTGCCACTCTTTTAGGGGTGGTAAAAGGAAGGATCGGGGCTGTGGCGTGGGGTTGCTACAGCCCCAATCCGCTGCTAGCAGGGGTGGCCCAGAGCTGCCTGTCTGCATAGGCCCTTAGTCTCTGGAGAAGCAGAAAACAAGCTTGCTCCATTTTCAATAGACATTCTTTCAAGTATTCAAACATGTTTATCCTGTCACCCCTTAACCTTCTCTCCTCCAGGGGCTATGTAGACAAGCCTAAAGAGCCAGCCTGGTGGTGGAGTTGGGGTGGGGCAGTCACATACTGGCTGCCCCAACCCAACCCTGACACCGTCCTGATGCCACATGCCCGTCCACATGGCATGCGGCATGAGGATGCCCTACTGCTGCAGCGTGTACACATGCTGCACCAAAAGGGTGCAGAAGAGCTGCAGCACCACCTCTTAGGGTGGCCTTTTTCTGCCCCTAAAAGGAGTGGCATTTTACCACTGTTTTGGGGACAGCAAAAGGGAGGATTGGGACCGCAGCATGGGGTTGCCATGGACCCAATTTGCTGCTAACAGGGGTGGCCCAGAGCTGCCCCAAATGGGCCATCTGTAGAGGCCCCCAGCAACCTAAGCCAGTCCTCATAAGGCATGGTTTCCAGACTTTTTAACATTTTGTTTTTCTTCCTCTGGACATGCCCCTGCTTGTCCACATCCTTCTTGAATTGTAGTGCCCAGAACTGGACACAGTATTTCAGGTGATGTCTGATCAAAGCAGAATCAAGTAGTATTATTGCTCCCCTCAATCTAGAGACTATACTCCTCTTGATGCAGCCTAGAACTGCATAGGTTTTCTTAGATGCCACATTACATTGCGGACATGTACAATCTTTGGTCCACTAAGGGGCGTTGCAGACTGGCCTAAAGGGCCAGCCTGGGGGTGGAGTTGGGGCTGAGCAGCCGCACCCAGGTGTGGCATGTGGTTGCCGCAGCCCCGATCCAGCTGCATAGCCCCTAAGACTCCTAGATCCTTGTTGCATGTACTACTGTAAGGCTAACTGTCACTCATCCTATATCTGTACATTTCATTTTCCCTGCCCAACTGTAGTATCCTAATATATCCTATTATATTTTCATGCTTTTGAGTTCTGGGGGATATTGATTTGTACTCTTTTGAAGCGCTGGAGATCCTCATTTGGTCCAGCAAGCAAGTTCTTAGCAATAGAGTTTTGAGTACATACAACTCTGCATGTTAATGTGTTACTCCATCTCTGTTTTAATCGCCTTGCTGTCACCTCTGCCACTTCAGTCCATCACTACCTTTTCATCCATTTCTGCATCAGGGGCCAGAGCAAATAATGACAGAATATCTTGCTAAAGAAGGGGGTACTTAATCAGCAATCAAGATTCAATTTGTTTTAATTTTAGCAGGTGTTTGTGAGGTGCATTGATGGGAGAGATAATATGCATTGCTTTCATTAGCTCTCTTGTTTTTGTGCTTGAACATTTAAGAGCCAGATGTTTGGAGGTGAGCTGATCAGAATATTAAGTCCCCAGAGGTCGGTTTCCACAGTGTTTTACATTTCTCTCTTTATCTCCATCGCTTCACCCTGAGCTGCGAGGTGTGAGAGCTCGCACTGCAAAGGACAATTTCGGTTTCCCATTCAGTCGAAAAGCTTCAAACGAGTGCCTAATTCTTCCTCTCCAATACTTTTATTCTAATAATCTGCAATTAATTCTTGGTCTTCAGGTCAGACTCATTTCCCATTTCCAACTATTTGAACAGTGAAATATCTTTTTGTAGAAATGGTTAGGGTTTTACTGGGGATTTTGTTTTTTTTAAAAAAACAACCCACCAAATCCTATAAAGAAAAAGAAGAAATCTGGCTAATATAGTATACAAAGGTACCAATCTCATCATTGTTGAAAGCTAAACATCATTGTAGATTAGGTCTTTGCAACATACTAGATAAAATATGACATTGTCAAAACATATGGATGAAATGAATGGTAACTACAAGGGACTTAAGCACAAAAATGGCAAAGTATGCCAATTCCCAACTTAAACTCTACATTGTGTGTACCATCTAGTGTGTGCGTACATAGGTAGAAATTATGTTCAAAAATAAACACACAAAAAAGCAATAGAGTTACTCTGCATTCTCATTTTTAATTTCAGATTAAAATATACAGATAAAATACCATATATACTAATGTAAATGTCAACCTCATGTCTAAGTCGAAGGCTAGTTTTGGGGCCAAAATTATGGTTTTTAATATGAACCATGGCTAAACTGAGAGTAAAACTTAGGGGCATGTAATAAAAGATGTAAATGAAAATAATGCCAAAGAAGTTACAAAATCCTGGCAATCATAACTGTTTTTGTTCACCCTAAAAGCTGGATGGATGAGGAGGGAACTACAATAAATGATGGTGGTGTAATGTGTAGGAGAGGTAACCAGACAGGGCTAAGAAAACACACACATGTTTTAAAAAGGATATAATGGCAAGAATTAATGTACTTGCATCAAAAATGGAACCATCCCCTTCTCTGAGTAGAATGACAAAAGGCGAGAGCTTAGGGGGGTTGCAGACTGCCAGAAATAGTGCAAATTGAGTCCACTTTTAGGGTTAGGGTTAGGGTTAGGGAATCATGGGGACTGTATTTTATTGTGGCACCAGAGTTCTCTGACAGAGAAGGCTCAATGTCTCAGAAAAAACAACAATTCCCATGATTCCCTAGCACTAACCCTAACCCTAAAAGTGGACTCAATTTGCACTATTTCTGGCAGTCTGCAACCCCCCCTTAGTCCACCTGGGAGAACTTAAAAGAAGCACTGACTTCCTCAACTCTCTTGGTGCTCCTTTGAGGAAAAATGCCAACAAGCTGCCTCCACTACTTTTTTTCTGCCCATGGATTCAAAATGGCCAGAAGCGGGTCTATGGTGGAGAGAGTAGAAGGTGTCAGTGCTTCTTTTAGATTCTTCTTTTTGGTTTAGGTTCTCCTTTGATGGACTAAGCTCTTGACTTTCACACCTTTATTCAGAGAAAGGGATAATTCCTTTTTTTATTAGAGTTAAGATACAGTATTTACATTGACCCATGGCTAGGTTGTATTAATGGGAGTTTCCGTTATTAAAAAATGATGGGGCCAATCACTTTCACTGATGGGAAAAGGATGGGATGAATGTGATGTCACAGAATGTCATGCGATAATCTTCCTCCAATCGTGTGATAGTGACGGGAGCATCCCACTTTTCTCACGTCACTTTTCACCTGTGTGATAATCTCCATATGTCTTTAAAGGTGTCTGGTTCACATGTGCTCCTGACCCTGACTGTATGCCATTGTAGGACAGACTGTTGTTGGTTTGGTAAAGCTGGCCCAAAGTGTTCTGCTCAATCAAAGTGCCACAAGCATGGGTAATGTTATGATCATTTAATTTTAGTAGCAGAGTGGCTTCCTAAAATACAGCAGAGAAGTACTGAAAAGCTAGAGCTTTTCTAGAAACAGAATCTTCTCTAAGCATCCAAAATTTCCCTCATTCCCCCTTTCCATACATTCCTTTCCCTTTCTCCTTCCACTGATCATGTATCATATCCAGACTCATTCAACATTTCAGGGATTGATATGTACCCATTTCCACTGAGTCTTTTAATTATTATTCAGGAATTATACTCAAAGACCTAAAGTGCTTTGTTAAGATTACACTAGTTAAACATTAGGATCATTTTGTTTTGGTGAAACCATTCTTCTTTCTCTTGTTTGAGCTCTTCTGAATCTGTGTCTTAGAAACAATAGTTGTGTTTACTAGAAGTAGTGCCAGTGTGTTTTACTGATTTAACAGTTGGACTGGAGATCAGGGTTTGATTCCCCATTTGACCATGGAAACTCACTGGATGATCTTGGGCAAGTCACATACTCTTAGCTCCAGAAAACCCCATGATAGGTTCATCACAGTCACCATACATAAAAAAGAATAATGACTTGAAGGCACACAATAACACTACAACTGACCATCTTAGCTAGTCCTGGGATAACACAGCCAAATAGAGATACATTTCATTTGGGGAAATACTGGGTTAATTTAGAGTAGACTGGCCTAAGAACTAGGAAGAAAATGTTCTTGGTAATTCCAGGATTTCCCAGGAAATACTTTGAGATGAAGAAAATGCCACATGGATCTCCAAAATAAAATTGGTTTGTACAGGAACAAAACCTGGGACTTTCAGAATTTTTTGTTTCATCTTGAGGGGCTCTAAGAGAGATATAACATACAACAATTAATTGCCTAACGATAACAACTTTTCCTGGAGAATGAGAAAGAGAAGGAGGGATTCAGTGATGCAACTATGCAGTATGATGTTGGGCTTCTGAAGAGATAAAGGAAGGCAAGTTGCCCACACTTCAGTGTGGGAACAAAATACAGTGTCTCCTTGCAACACGATAGAAATCAAGGAGAGAGAGAGAAAATGGATTTGAGTTTGGGGAAAACTCTGCAAAATGAAAACAGATATTTACATCCTTTTTTCCTTGTCAATGTCAATTCGGCATTCTGGCAGGAAACCTGATTTGGCAAAGAGAATTACAAATAAATTTGACTTATTGAAGACAAGCTTATACTAGACTAATGGAACCCTGTAGTGCCAAGATGTTAAGGGGGAAACTCATAAAATTTTGGCATAATATCTTCTTCTGGCCATAATATGATTTTATTTGGAAGAATGAGTAATGCCATTTGCCACAACTTTAAGTGCTGACTAGTCAAGAAATGGTCACCAGAACATCATAAGAAAGCAGAGCAATTGTGAGAAAAAACATTTTTGGAGGAATAATTAATGCTCAAGCCTACAAGCATTGTCCATGATGAATTTGGCAATGATTACCAGCAAAATTATTAGAGCAAAACTCGGAAGCAGCGATAGCAATGCAATGTATAGCCCCAGTTTCATATTTTACAGGGATGTATGATCCTGCTTTGTGAAATAAATAAATAAATAAATAAATATATTGCTGAGTGCTTGGGACACTGAATAAAGTGCATGAAGGGAGCTTGCCACACTTTTGAGACTAACTATGTGAAAAAAGTTGTAGCATAAGCTTTCAGAGACTTGAGGTACATCTACAGTGTAGAAACAATGCAGTTTGATGCCATTTTAACTGCCATGGATCCATCCTATAGAA